>OY757022.1:74312253-74701933 GCA_963580285.1 Lucinisca nassula
TCCAACAGCCATCCAATAACCAAGTTTCAGAAGTGTAACTCCAATAGTTTAGAAGATATGGCAAATTCATACTTTTTGACCTTTGACCTTGGGGTCGAGGTCACACCAAAAGTAGCCCAACATATTTTATATTCCAAGGGCCATCCAATAAGCAAAGTTTCAGAAGTGTAACTCCAATAGTTTAGGAGATATGGCAAATCATAATTTTTGACCTTTGACCTTGGGGTCATGTTGAGGTCAAGGTCACACCAAAAGTATCCAAATTTATTCTATATTCCAAGGGCCATCCGATAACCAAAGTTTCAGAAGTGTAACGCTAATAGTTTAGAAGATATGGCAAAATCATGCTTTTTGACCTTTGACTTTGGGGTCAAGGTCACACCAAAAGTTACCTGACATATTCTATAATCCAAGGACCATCCAATAAGCAAAGTTTTAGAAGTGTAACTCCAATAGTTTAGGAGATATGGCAAATCATAATTTTTGACCTTTGACCTTGGGGTCATGTTGAGGTCAAGGTCACAAAAAGGTTGCCCACTGCCATCTACATTCCATGTACTATCCACATGCAAAGTTTCAAAAGTGTAACTTCAGTGGTTGCAGAGGAGAGCCAATCACAAGAAACGTGACGGACGGACGGACGGACAGACGGACTGACGCCGGATCGAACTGTGGTACGAAAACAATATACCCGATTTTTCTTCGAAAAAGCGGGTATAAAAATTGCAAAATGCCGCTGTTGTACTATCAAGGCAGTTTTTGTGGGGGTATTCATCACCTTTAGTGATAGCTCTAGTTACTTTAATGCTCTGCATGTCGGGGTAAATTTTTTCAGCAGACAACATTTTTAAATATTTTTGTTTGTTATTTTTCAAATAAAACAGGGAGACAATTTGCATGAGATTTCACGTTCTGTTTTCTGGGAAAAATAAGAAAAAAATGATCAACAGTTTATCATCTGCTGAATTAGTCCAGAGAGTGGTAATGGATAGAAGTTAACATTGTGGACCCAGATCAGAGTGCTCCTGTAGGAGTAGTCTGATCAGGGTCCATCCTGTTCAGCTGTATGCAAAAAAAAAATATTTTCAAAAAAGTTTGCACAAAGATGTAGCAGGCGACATAAATAGACAACATTTTCAGATGCAGTTTTCCTTGTTGCCGTCTAAAGGGAGACTTCTGATTTCCAGAGATATCTGTTAAAAAATCTAGTGTCAGCAATTATCATGCTTATTGATTCGGAGTTCATTAATATTTCATAAAGACCATTAACTTCAAAAGGAGATTATTTAAAAACCATGATTATACACTATAAGCAGTATCAAATTGATAATTTTAGCAGCATGATACACTTAATGACGTGCATGTCTGTAGATTATTTGTCACACAAACCATTACGAAAACACGCCTGTACATAATAAATACATGGTGTCTTAAATAATAAAATATAATCGATGAGCCTTAGACAATTTTATAGGGGCGAGCTTTAGCGAGCACCTATAAAATTGTCGCTGCAAACCAATTATATTTTATTATTAAAGACACTAATCATGTATTTAGTCATTATATTTAGACACTAATCATGTATTTAGTTTATACCACAATTCAAACCAATCAAGAGGTTTTGCAATAATTTAGCAAATTTTAGCAACAAGACAACAGACAGCGTGGCATGTTTAACGATGTTCAGTGCCATGGCGCGCATACGTAGTATAATGTGACGTCAACGAGTGCAAAGTTTCTGACGTCACCACGCCACAAAGACGTAGGAAACAACATGGACGCTCGAATAAAAGTTTCTCAGCACTTTACATTCTGTATTAAAATCTGCAAATATATAGTTTATTTTAGCTTTAGAAATTATTTTCAAGGTTGAGACGCAACTGCAGTAGCAGTGCGCAGTTATTCCAACAAGCCATTCAAACCAGGAAAGACCGAGAAGGTAAGAATTTAACTGAAATTTCTGAAAATCTGTACAAATAAATATTGCAAAGTTTTTAACTTGCAGTTTCGTAGTTTTCCCATGTATAAAAGGTTGCATGTTATTGTTAACACTTGTAAATTAGTGACCTGAAAAGTAGGTCCAGTCTATAATCGGTCACTAGACATATTATAGGTCAGTAGAAGGTATTATAGGTCACTACCGATTATAGCGTGCATATATTTGACCCCCTTTATTAGGTTACTAGAATGCCTGATTGCAGTATAAAAATACATTGTCAACTTTACCCCTAAAAACAAAAGCAAATTAAAGATACAAAATTGTGATATTTTTCTTTTTCTGCTCAAACTAATATTATAGGTTGTGGTTACTTGTTAGAACCGCCTCATCGAGGCGGTTCTAACAAGTACCCACAATCTATATTTTAGAGCAGAAATAAGAAAAATAAGGTATACCCCTGTAAACACTAGTTTTACTATATATGAAAGTGGGGTTCAGGGGGGGTCAAATTTATATAGGCATGTTTTCATGATGCAAATTGAATTTTCAACAAAGCTAACACTACCCAATCACAACAATTGTCATCTGCTTTATTGAATTGTCTGCTGGTTGCTTTACAAGATATTGTTGCAAACAGTGTGGACCCAGATCAGACTACGTTTGGAAGTGCACTCTGATCAGGGTCCACACAGTTTGCCTATATGCAAAAATAGATTTGGAAAGTTTGCAAGAATATGCAGTAGAAGACTTGAATGTCATATACAGAGGTATAGAAATCCATTAAGTTTAAAAAGACTATGATTCAAGAATTAAAGGGTGAAAACGGAATCAAATTAGCTTTATTAGTCTGGAGATATTACAATATCTCATGAAAATAGAGCAACTTCAAACTGCCTCATTGATATTCTCAGATAATCTATGATGTCATAGATGGGCGTTAAAATTTTGAAACTTCTTAGATATTTTTGTTTGTTTGATTTGAGGTTTGAAGTCCCCGTCAACACTGTAAAGGTCATTCTGGAGAAGTTGCTTCCAATTTTGTGGGACTTTGACCCGACATTGAGATGAAATGACATCTCAAGCCCTGTCGCCCAATGAAACCAATAGGGTTTATTAGCATGGACGGTCAGCCTCGCACCGCGGTTCCTGGACAGGCTTAGATCCTCTAAGCGGTTTACCAGTACTAGTGTGCGGGCTGGATTCAGCTCTGCGTGGAAGCATCATGCAGCCCATATATTTCTTCAAGCCCCTATGGGCGAAATATCTTGTGTTAACTCTACAGAGGTGTAAAATCTCCTCAAAACTTATTTACCCTTATGGTCTAAACTTTTCATTGAGATGCTAAAAATGAAGAATGAGGGAAGTCATTTCTTAAAATCTCACTCGCCCTGCCTTAAAATTTACTCACAAAAGCGAGGGGGCGAGTGGAATTTTACACCCCTGCTGTATAATCACCTATTTGAATTATTGAAACTGATTTCAACTGATATGCTAAACCAGTTTGGTCCTATTTTCAAGCCTTAAATTCAAAATTTAACTAATTTTCTAAGATTATTTAAATTCAAGTTTCTGTGTTTGTACATAGATGAAATGACATACAGAACTCACTGATCTGTTTAAAAGGCATGTGAAACACTTAACCTTGATTCAAGTAGTCTAAATGAAATTTTGTATTTCTGGCAGTTTTAAACATTAGAAAAAAAAAACTTTAAATTTAAACTCAAGTTTGAATTTTAAAATAAAACTTCTCATTCATATCCTAAATGTTAGGCAACATAAACAGTAATAAATGGTATGAGAAAAATGTAATATACTGCTGCATAATGGAAAACATGGAAGTTGAAAGTTATTTTATGAAGTTTGGACCCACTATAACATCACAATATTTACATTGCATCAAAGAAAATTCAAGGGAAGTTACACTTAAAGGAAAATATGTATGTATCAGATACAAATATTTTCTAGGACAAATGGGATATTTTTGGGTTGATTTTTTTACAATCGACCCAATGTTATAAAGGACAGAAACTGAATTTGTGCTGTTGTCCACGTGACAATCGAAATCAATGTATCTTATTTATAGAAAATAGCAGAGTTAGTAAAAGGGTTATCTGTAAAATCTGGACTGGAATCATGGTTTGGGATTGGCAAACAGTGTAGACCCAGATCAGACGCCGCAGAATGCGGCGTCTGATCAGGGTCTACACTGTTTGCTTACAGAATAGGAATTTAAGGGTGAGCCACCAAAAAAAATACATTGGCGTCTGATCAGTGATCAGGGTCTACATGGTTTGCTTATACCAAAGTCGTTAAAAATGGTACTAGCTGCTCCTCGTTTGGCACTCAGATTTACGGGGTAGAGCTTAAAGAGCTAGGACTGGTCGACCCAGTGTCAGGATAATGTGACTGGGTGTGGTATCATGTAATGTGTCTGGGACATGATACTTCAGTGAGGCAGCACTATAAACGTGAGCATTGAGCTCCCTGTCGCAACCAGACACCGTCGTATTATGACTGAAAAATTGTTGAAAGCGACGTTAAACCCGAATTCACACACACACACACACACACATGGTTTGCTTACAGCACAGGATCCTCATTCCAAATCTACACTCGGAGACAATCGACCCACCAGTACTCTCAGTGCTTTGATTTTATGCAGTTTTCAATCAAATCACCCGCTTTGTGATTGCATTCAACGAATATTCAAATATCTTTATATTTGCTCTTTAACCCATTTTGTACCGGAAACCCTAAAACGAGTAGTTGGCAAACAGTGCTGGCCCAGAACGCGGGCGTTTGAATAGGCCTACACTGTTTGTAAAATTTTCAGCCATTTGAAGAAGACACAACCTGACACCCCTATATTTTGAAATGGACTCCAGATATATATACAGAGGATGAGTCCATTTGGGACAAAAAGTGTTAAGCGGATGACAATTTCAGATACAGTTTTTCTAGGGGTCTTGTGATTTAATAGGCTTGGACAGGTCCATTTCTAGTTTTAGGGTGCTTAGTTTGTTTTACTTGTAAGTTTTACAAAAATTCCTGTACTTTAAGCAAACAGTAAAATGTAGACCCTAAACATTATGCCTAAGTGTCTCCCTTTTGGGATGCTTAGGCATTTATGGGTTCAATGAACACCTCAGGTTTCATTTTTATGATCATAAGCGTGGATTTAAGTGTTTTTACGTAATGATGAATAATTAAGATTTCATACTCAGTTCAGTTGAGCATGGCAAAAATTAAAAAAAATTATACTCTCATTGCCTGGTTTTACTGTGTATAATGCAAACCTTTGAATACCTTACCTTGCATGCTGAACACGCCAACTCCTACCTTTGCAAACAGTGTAGATTCAGATCAGATGGCTTCTTCAGAAGCCATCTGATCAGGATCCACACTGCTTGTCACTCAGAGTGCAAATTTTGAACAAATACATTATATCAATTATTTTGATTGGTGGATAATCAGAAATGGGTGTGTAAAATTAATTTATCAGCAGGATAAGAGTTAAATCTTTCTTTAACCAGTTAATTGTTTTCTTGCAAGATGATGGTTTAGACCCCTGATTAGACAGCACCTTTAGGAGCAGTGTGATCTGACTTAGCATCATGAGAACACGTTCGTAAAATGACCCCCCCCCCCACTAAACCCCACTTTATATAGAGAAAACTGGGGTTTATGGGGGTATACATTATTTTTCTTATTTCTGTGCCAAGACATAGGTTGTGGGTATTCGTTATTCAATGAGGCGGTTCTAATGAGCACCAACAACCTGTGTTTGCAGAATAAATAAGAAAAAAAAATCACAGATTTTCATTGGAAAAGTAGCCATTTTGGAGATGTGAAAAAATGCACTATACTGCACGGGTTTTTTATCGTAATGCACTATGCATTGAGAGAGCAATCTGATCTGGTTCTCCACTTTCGGGTTTTGCCATTTTGTTTGAAAAGCTGCAATAATTATTGAGTTTAAATCCAACTAGAACAATCTGAATTAGTCTGCAAGCAGTGTAGACTCTGATCAGACTGCTCTTTCAGGAGCAGTTGCATCTGGGTCTACTCTTTTTGCAATTACCATTATGTAAGAAAATTGTTTGATTTTAAATCATTTATAGAACAACCACAGTCTTCTGTTGCCATGGTAATTTTACTGATATTACTATTAAATGTCCTCTCATTGAATGCTCACACCAGATACCTGATATTGGAAGCTATTGGAAACTTTTTCCAGGTGAGAGATAGGGCGTTGGCTGCTATAGAATTACTGTGGTACAGTTTTGAATTGGATTTAAAAGGATTCAAAGGTATGCTCATTAGGATAAGATAATTATATCTCTCATGTCTCCGAAAGTAACCCTTTTCTTTAGAATATTAGTAATATTGTTTCTTTTTTCTGCTACAGACAGAGATAATTGTGCTTCTTAGAGCTGCCTCATCAGGCGATATGAACAAGTCCATATAATCTATGTTTTTGACCAAAAATAAGGAAAATAATGTAAAATCCACTACATGTATTTACTGTTTTATCATAGAACATCCCTGATCTTCATGCCACAAAAATGATATAGTCACATTTTAGAAATGAATGTATTTTATTTAACATTCATCGAAGTGTGAACAGCATCAGGTCACGAGCAAAGTTCGGGGTTCACTTAAACTTTGCTTGTGACCCGATGTTGTTCAAAATTCGATGGACCTTAAATAAATTATCTTTATTACTTATAATTTCATTATTTTCCACCCATCATATGACAAAATATCTTGTTTAAGGGCTAAAATAAAAGTTGAAAACAATTACACACAGTATTCCTTAGAATTGACAGCAGAAACTGTCGTTGGCACCATAAAGTCGCTATATTGTCGGATTTGTGTCCCGAATGAATGTCCTTCTGTACAAATAGGTATCATATTCTTGATCCCTATGATAAGACACATATTCATTGACACCAACCTGGGGGTCCTCAGGGATGTGCCGGGGCCTTGCAGCAGAAACTGTCGTTGGCACCATAAAGTCGCTATATTGTCGGATTTGTGTCCCGAATGAATGTCCTTCTGTACAAATAGGTATCATATTCTTGATCCCTATGATAAGACACATATTCATTGACACCAACCTGGGGGTCCTCAGGGATGTGCCGGGGCCTTGCCCCCCCCCCCCCCCCCCCTTTCACTACACAGAAGGCCATATATCTCAGAAACTGTCGGAGATCCTCACCCCTAAACCATATATATTCTTGTTCATTATGATAAGACGCATTCAGTGACACCAACCTGGGGGTCCCCAGGGATGTGCTGGGACCATGCCCCACCCCCTCCATTTCATAATCTCACAATATCTCGGAAACCCTACAGATGGCTACCCCTAAACCATATATATTCTTGTTCCTTATGATAAGACACATTCATTGACACCAACCTGGGAGTCTCCCGGCCTTGCCCCACCCCTCCACTTCACAAAAGGCCTTATATCTCAGAAACTGTTCTTGGCCCCACCCTTAACCATATATATTTCTTTCCTTATGATAAGACACATTCAGTGACACCAGCTTGGGAGTCCCCGGGGCATGCCCAGGCCATGCCCTATCGCTTTACTTCATTAAAAGCCATATATCTCAGAAATAGTTCAGATACCCACCCCCTAAACCGTATACTTGTTCCTTATGATAAGACTCGTTCAATCACATCAACCTGGGGATCTCTTTGTGCTGAGGCAATGTGCCCCGCCCTTCCACTTCATAAAAGGCTTTATATTTCAGAAACCATTCAAATCCCCACCTCATTATCATATATGTTCTTGTTCCTTATTATTAGCACACCTACTGTAGGGGAGTCTTCAGGGGCCATTCCTATCCTTTCCACTTCATAAAAGGGCCTCAAATCTCAGAAACCGTTCAGATTCCCACCCCTAAACCATATATATACTTGGTCCTTATGATAAGACACATTTAGGGACAACAATCTTGGGCTTTCCTGGGATCAACAGGGCATGCCCCAGCCCCTCCACCACTTAAAGAGGCCTTACAGATCCCCACTGCTAAACCATATATATTCTTGTTCCTTTTGATAAGACGCATTTAGTGATACCAACCAGGGCTCCAATCCATGTATCGGTTTGAAAAATATGAGCTCTTAAAATCTTTAACATTAAAAATTTCTGAGACTGGAACCTTGACCTTGAGGTCATGGGGCAGGGGAGGGGTTATGGCTGAATGAAACTTTTGTCCTGTATCTATCATTATTCCAAATATGAAGCAAATCCATCATATAGTTTAGGGAATAATTATGAGCTCTTAAACAAGAGGCCCATGGGCCACTGTGCTCACCAGAGCTCAGGTGGGCACTGCCCAATGGCAGCCATGTATTTTAACATGATATCATTTTAATCTAATCATTACAAAGGGGAGGGGAGTGGAGTTGTCAGTTTCTGGCGAAAGAATGTGTACTGTACTGGTCAATCGCTTATGTATAAGCCTGCTCAGAAAAAGTGTGATTAGGTAAGGTGACCTGCTCAGCAGGACCTAATAGTGTTGACTGGGCTGTTCAAACCAAACCAAAATCTATTCCATGTTTTAGACTATGGCAAAGCAAAAACAAGACCTGGATAAAGTAGCTGGAATAAAGAAGGCCCCATCAATTATATAGACTGGCTGTGTTGGTTTTTGTTAAAAGCCATTTTATATGGGGGGACCAGAAAATGGGATACTGACAAACAGTGCAGGCAATGATCAGACCGGTACCACAGGATGCAGCTTCTGATCAGTGCCTACATTGCTTACAAAAAGTTCAGCAATTTTCCAATTGAATTTTAGAGATAACACAACCTGACCCCTAAATTTTGAAATGGACTCCTGCTGTATAATTATAAGGTGGGAGAATGCCATTCAGTACAAAATGGGTTGAGCCAATTAGTTTGTTTCTCTTTATGCAAGTTGGCAACCAGGAGATGTTTGTGAAATCAGAATAAAGATAAGGTGGAACTCTTCCCAACTTTCTTTTGAGATGTCGTATATTTAATGTAAAATGTCCCTGGGAAACTGACATCATATTAGTGCATATATCCCTTCAGACACCGAGAAAAACTACTTCTGAAAATGTCGTCTGCTTATGTCATACATCTGAAAATGTCGTCTACTTATGTCATATGCGGATTTTTTTTTGCAATTTTTTAAAAATATTTTTGCATACAGGCAAACAGTGTGGGCCCTGATCAGACTGCTCCTACAGGAGCAGTCTGATCTGGATCCACACTGTTTGCAAAAAATTACTTCTAATGTAACCGGCAGATGGCAAAGCAGACAACAATAATTGTGATTGGCATTTTATGGGTAAAAGAATTGGCAAACTCTAATTTATATATATAAAGACAAATGGAGTTTGCAGGAATCTGAATATGGGGTCAGCATTATTTTCTTATTTTGTGCACAAATACAGCTTATGACTGGTGTCTTCTTACCTCTAGAACTTGCACTTTTCAGATAAAATTTTTTGGTATTTTTTTCCTCTCACAAATTCAGGTGTTTGGAACTGCCTAATTGAGGCTGTTCTAATGGGTACCCACACTCAATGTTTTTGCGCTAAAATAAGGAAAATGATTTGTACCCCTGTAAACCACACTTTTCCCTATATAAAGGAGAGTTAAAGGGGTGTTCATGGCACAGACTTGTTAACCAGATTGTTTGTTTTAGCAAGGGTTCACTTGACGACATAAGTTTTTGAGTTGGTGTTGACAGAATCAACACCATTAACCCGTTGCATGCGGGGAAACTCCTGGCAAACAGTAACGGGCCAGATCAGATGCTGCAGAACGTGGTGTCTGATCAGGGCCTACACTATTTGCTGACAGAATTTTCCTTCAAAAATAGAATAAAAATAAAAAAATAGACCTGACACCCCTTATATGACAAATGGACTTGTCTAACACATAGCAAAGGGAGAGTCCACTAGCATACAATGGGTTAATTAAGTCTTTGTGTTTAGCTACCTTTCCGAAACAACAAAAATCCTTCTAAGCTAATGAAACACTCGCCTCCGCCATCTTGGCTTGAAGAAATAGATGGGCTGCATGGTGCTTCCAACCAGAGCTGAAACTGACTTCACACAAGTACTGGTATTAACCGCTTAGAGGATCTAAGCCTGCCCAGGCAAAGCGGTGCTAGTCAGACAGTCCATGCTTATAATCCTTTTTGGTTGCATTGGGCTACAGGGCTTGAGATGTCATTTCATCTCAATGTTGGGTAAAAGTCCCACAAAATTGGAAGCAATGTCTCCAGAATGACCTATACAGTGTTGACGTGGATGTTAAACCTGAAGTCAAACAAACAATATATGTTAAGCTCTGTCTCTTGAACACTTTACCCTTATCTTGCTGAATAAATGAATTTAGCCACACCAATTTCTGACTATCCACCACTCACATTACTTGATGCAATGTTTTCGCTCAAATCACAAACTGCATGACAGTGTAAATCTGCCCTGTCTGCAAAGGTAGGGGTTGTCGTCATTACGAAAACAGGCCGTTTCAAACAAAAAATGAAAATCTTCTGATAAGAAATTCTGATATTTTTCATATTGCTGCTCAAAACATAGGTTGTGGGAACTCGTTAGAACCGCCTCGATGAGGCGGTTCTAACGAGTACCCACAATCTATGTTTTTAAGCAGAAGTAAGAAAAATATTATATACCTACTGTCCTGTGTAAACCCAAGTTTTACTATATAAAAGGGGTTTAAAGAGGTCATTATTATATAGGCATCTTTTCATGATGATGTTCAGCTGGATAAGAGGTAAAGGCTAAGTTTTGTACACATATGTACTGGATCTATGACGAAACATAGAACGGCAAAACATAGAAAAGCAAAAACATAGAAAAGACAAAACATAGAAAGACAAAACATAGAAATAAAACATCGAAATAACATCGAAAAAGATCAGAAATATCGAAAATTTTATTCTATCCATTTTTAGACAACAATACATTGTGTCAACCCCTCCAGATAGTCCATACATGTATGTCCGTTATTTGTTCTATGTGGAACTCTGAAACAATTTTCTGGATTTTTTTTCTCACGATTTATGGCTTTGTTGGATTTTTTGGACAGAGATTCTCCACGGAGAAGAGCTTAAATTGCTTCCTCAACTCGGTATTTGACTGCTCCCCTTTAAGAAATTCTAAAAATTTCGAATGAAAATAACGGGCTGTATCAAAAGCATGGAAAGACAAATGTGAACACAATTTGTTTAATACCGGTACATTTCACTTTCAAAAGAAATACAAAAGAAGTACAACAATGGCCCCGTAAAGAGTCCTCAAAATTTTCTCTATCGGTGCTTAACTGTAACTATTGTTTGTCCACTTACTGATGGGTAGACTTGATCGAGTGAACGAATGTTCAATGACGTGTAGCAAATGTCCGAGCGGTCAGGTAATTATCGCTCACACGTGTTGTTCTATTATTGGTCGTTCTATTATTTGTTGATCTATTAAATGTCGCGTCTATGTTTTGACTTATCTATTTTGTGTCGCTTCTCTCTTTTGTCTTTCTACATGTATGTTTTGTCGTACATCGTATCTACCATGCTGTGCCCTTCCTTACTGACTTGATCTACTTTCTCGCTGATGGCTGAACATGTTCATTCTGTGCATAAAGCTCAGTTGCTTGAACAGTGAGGCCTCTTTACTTATGAAACTTTTATAATAATAATAATAAAAATAGTAATAATAAAAATAATAATAATTGACTTTATTTATAGAGGGTAACACATTTAGTAAACTAGCACTAATCTTCCACGTGGCCCTCTTTTTTTGCTCTTCCTGAGTAGAAAGCAGTACTAAGCAATACTTGGTGCTCTCAGGGATCGAACGGCTATCTCTCGATCTCAAATCTGATGCTTTACCACTTTACCACAGTACTCCACACACACTCACCCTACCCAGTGCGGTCGATCATTACTGACCTTGACCTACATTTCGCACTTGGTTGAAGGATATTTTTGCATTTCTCAGGCCTATAGGCACACACACGTCAACCATGATGCACCCTGCCCCTGTGCTAATCTTTTCTGACCATGTCCTACTTTTCATGCTTGCATGGCTATGTGCTTTTAGTTCCTTTCTGGAACACTTCCAGCATTCACAAAAATCAAATTCCTTTTATAGAATGTACCCGAAGTCTATTGCTCAACATAAATAAGACATATACAGATTCAATTGAAGGTCAGGTGGTTTTTCTCCAGGTACTTCAGTTTTCTCCCACCTGATTAACGATTGGCTGGATATGAGAAAAATAATAAAAGGGCCGTAAAACCAAAACCAAACAAAACCCCCCAAAAAACACAGAATAAATGATTCTTTTATTGAAAAGACTTTGCGATGCTAAAGTGTGCAGATGTGTTATGCTGACTCTTATCCTGCTGTTCACGACAATCCTTTTCTTTGCAAACAGTGTAGATCCAGATCAGATGGCTTCTGAAGAAGCCATCTGATCAGGATCTACACTGTTTGACATTCAATTTATGAATTTGTATGAACATATTGCATCAAGTAATCTGATTGGTTCAAAGTCAGAAATGGGTGTGGCTAAACTGAATATTCAGCAAGAGAAGGGCTAATAATGTTGGTTTTCTCTTGTCTCACATCACAGGAGCAGAAAATTTTATAATTTATGCTCCCTGTAAAATCTGTAGAATGCAACTGTATACAATCTGACATCCTACAGCACTAGATACTGAAATATTTTCAGTATCTTTTAAGGTGAATGGAAACACCAGCAAAAATTTTCCACCAATTTTGCAAGGGAGACAACTTTTGTGACATCTTATTATCTTGCCTGTTTAAGTGAGTGAGTGTTTCAGTTTTACGTCCAACCAACAGCTAAGGTCATACGGAGACGGGACCTCGGTTTAAAGACTCATCCGAAAGTCTGGAGAAGCCCGGTCTTGCCTGTTTAAGGAATCATTTAGAAATTGGGGTCTACTCTTTAAGGAAAGAATTTGCTCCTCATGAGCAAATTCTTTCCTTTAAGTGTAGAGTCATCATGTTAACAAGTCCGTGAAATGAACACCCCTGTGAACCCCATTTTATGTAGAGAAAATTGGGGTTTACTGGGGTATACATTATTTTGCTTATTTCTGCTCCAAGACATAGGTTGTGGGTACTCGTTAGAACCGTCTCAATGAGACGGTTCTAACCAGCACACACAACCTATGTTCAGCCTATAAATAAGAAAAAGATCACAAATTTTTATCGAAAAAGTAGTCATTTTGGAGCAATGAAAGAATACACTATCTCACACGGTCGTGTGGCCATAAAGATAATGAAGGTGAAAATATTATTGAATGAGTTTCTCACCCTGAAGGTGTACTGTATTCGCCTTAAGTATCTTAAAATTGTTTAGAAAGGGAGGATTGGAATGTTGTATATTTCCTGAGTAGTAAATTGAGGCTATTAAATTTTACTGTTAGAGTCTGTAACATTTGGATCTTTATATTGTTGGTAGGTTTCATAATTAAAGCAAAGACTTTTTTTTTCATTTATCTACTTTGATTTATTTTATTTTACTTTAGTTGTTTAACAGCTTCAAGCACAAACAAAAAGTGTCAATGATATTAACGGGTAATTTGTTTTGATTTGTTAGTACATGTACTTTAATGACCCAGCCAACACTGTTTAGGTTATATTGAGCAGGTCCGTTTACCTAACCATATGCTAATATGTAAGTTAAAGTGGCTGCCCAGAAACTAACAACTGCCCTGTGCCCTTCCTGAATAAGTGGAAGGGAGAGAAAAGCCGTAGAGTAGAATTCTTGACCTGTCGCCATGAAAGAATGTTGCGAACCTTGCAGGCTACCTCCTGAACATTACGAGCATCGATCATACTGAGTTTTTTTTTTTTTTTGGTTTGAGTTTTACGGCCCTTTCAAGATTATTTCACTCATATCGAGCCGATCGTTAATCAGGGGTGGGCGAAAACCGGAGTACCCGGAGAAAAACCACCTGACCTTCCGTTGCAGAACTTGGCGTCTCACACGTGGCCCGAGCGAGGCTCGAACCTACGGCGGTGAGAGACCTAATGACTAAGAGTCAGCGCTCTTATCCACTAGGCCACGGAGGCCCGTTTAATACTGAGTTAATTTTATGTCTAAGGCTGACACGATTAATCGTATAATCGATTAATCCATCGATAAATTCCACAAAAATGATTATCATTTCTGATTTGCTTTTAATTGATTACTTGATGGGTACAATTTACTACCCAAAGTTATGCCTAAAATAGCTGAATGAGTGACAAACAGTGCAGACCCTGATGAGACAGAGGGTTTCTTTTTGTCAAGTATCAAGTATCGAGTCAAAATTGTCGAGTATCGAGTCAAAATTGTCGAGTATCGAGTGAAAAATTTCGAGTATCGAGTCAAAATTGTCGAGTATCGAGTTAAAAAAGTCGAGTATCGAGTTGAAATTGTCGAGTATCGAGTAAAAAAAGTCGAGTATCGAGTCAAAATTGTCGAGTATCGAGTTAAAAAAGTCGAGTATCGAGTCAAAATTGTCGAGTATCGAGTCAAAAAAGTCGAGTATCGAGTCAAAATTGTCGAGTATCGAGTTAAAAAAGTCGAGTATCGAGTCAAAATTGTCGAGTATCGAGTGAAAAAAGTCGAGTATCGAGTGAAAAAAGTCGAGTATCGAGTGAAAAAAGTCGAGTATCGAGTCAAAATTGTCGAGTATCGAGTTGAAATTGTCGAGTATCGAGTCAAAAAAGTCGAGTATCGAGTTAAAATTGTCGAGAATCGAGTTAACATTAACATAATTCTGCAGCATGACTTTGCAGGTATGTGAGTCGTCTTATTTGAACAAGCAATGACTCAAAAATAATGACTTGTGTTTGTTTTATCCTAAAATATGTCATCCTTTTAACAAGCTAATTTTGCTGATCTAGGGCAACAGTGGTCCTAAAGTGGTCTATCCCTAATATACCAAATATTTATAAATTTAGTATGCAACACATCTACACTGCCACTTTTATTTTTCCTCTTTTTTATTGTTCATTTAACCCTTTTTGTACAGGAAACACCAAAACAGTAATTAGTAAGCAAACAGTGCAGGCCCAGATCAGAAGAACGACCTTCACTCATCACGAAAACACACCTACGGTATATAAATTTGACCCCCTTAAACCCCAGTTTTATATAGTAAAACTAGAGTTTTCAGGGGTATAAATTATTTTTCTTATTTCTGCTCAAAAACATAGATTGTGGGTACTCGTTAGATCTGAAAATTGTCATTTTTCGGTGGTAAGAATTATAATGTATTTGTATAGGCATGTTTTCGTAATGCTTTGCAAAATTTCCAGCAAATTTCCAAGCAGTTTTTTGAAGAAAACACAACATGACACCCCTAAATTTTGAAATGGACTTATTCTGTATATGGTGGAAGATTCCTTTTGGTACAAAATGGGCAAAGCAACAATTTTCCCCTTATAGATAAACAATATTTGGGTGTCTTGAAACATTAAATCTTGTAATTAATTCCCAACTTATGTGCCTAGCATCAAAATGAACTTAAACAAACACTGGATGCCAAAGTTGATGTTAATGGACATTATATATGCTGCCCTAACAAATGCAGCCCATTTACTGGATAATTAATAGCTTTTACACCAAAACAATGATGAGTTGCTGATAGCCCAAATGGAGTGCTGGAACCACAAGATGACCAGAGGATCAGTTGAGAGAAGATTTCCCATCTTGGAAGTGCTACTGAGGTTAATAAAATGGATTTTTTCACTGAAAACCTGAAAAATCTGCATGGCCCAAATCATTGATATTTGGTATGAAGCTTCATCTAGTGGACCTCTACCAAGATTGTTCAAATTATAGCCCTGGGGCTAAAAAATGTTTCCACCCAGGGACCCTTTGGTTCAGTTTACATAGACTTTTATAGGAAAAATCTTTAAAAATCTTCTTCTCTGAAACCGCAAGTGCCAGGTCTTTGATAATTTGTGTGAAGCTTCATCTAATAGACCTCTATCAAGTTTGTTCAAATTATAGCCCTCGGGTCAAAAGTGCCCCTGCCCTGGGGCCCTTTGGTTTGACATTGACTTACACAGGAAATGTCTTTAAAAAATCTTCTCCTCTGAAACAGCATGGCCCAGGTCTTTGATATTTGGTGTGTAGCTTCATCACGCGTACCTCTACCAAGATTGTTCAAATTATAGCCCTTGCATCAAAAATGCTCTTCCCAGGGCCCTTTGGTTTTACATTGACTTATATAGGAAAAACCTTAAAAATCTTCTCTGAAACCGCAAGGCCCAGGTCTTTAATAATTGGTGTGAAGCTTCATCTTGTGGACCTCTATCAAGATTGTTCCAATTATAGCCCTGGGGCAAAAAAAAAATTTAGGCCACCGCCCCGGGGCCCTTTGGTTTTACATAGACTTACATAGGGAAAATCTTCTTCTCTGAAACAGCAAGGCCCAGGTCTTTGATATTTGTTGTGAAGCTTCATCTAGTGGACCTCTATCAAGACTGTTCAAACAAAAGCCCTGGGGTCATAAATGCCCCTGCTCCGGGGACCTTTGGTTTACATAGACTTTCGTAAAATCATTCTTCGATATAAAAAGATTGGGTACAACATGGATATTGTACGACAGACTGCATGCATGGTAGTTAACCCAATCACGGTTGGCAACTTTGCTTCCCTCTTTAATTGCACGCCGGTGGGTCAGGCCTCAGTTTCTATGACGGCTCCAACGTAAAGGCTTATTGAAAATTAGAGAGATAATGTTGGTTGGTGCCTGATGCTCTGTCTCTGGTCGGGCTCATCGGAGTCTAACTGTTGGTTTTCTTTTGCTCCAGCATTTCAGTGGTTTCTTGCTGTCGAGTCCTCACCGTTGTCTCACCTCTGTGGTTCTTTAATTTTTGTGTTCACGGAGATGTTGCACTGATGAGTTAGGAGGCCTCCATGCGGACTGAACAAATTATTTGTCTAAATCGCGACGGAAGTAAGGGCGAGGATTGTGGCCACGTAAAATCGATTTAAGCCCCCCAGTGGAAATCTTCCACTGACCGTTCCAAGGCGGCTCTTCTGTGGTGATTTATTTATGTTGTTGTTTGTTACTTACTGTGTGTATCACTTGTGTCTTTTGGTTTTGGATGGCCATATGGCCATTTTGTGGGAAAGTAACTGTCCTTATGGCCTTCCTTTGTTTAGGTTTCCATTATGGTCTGGTCGCTTAATGTTTGTATTTCTTTCCCTTTGGTGTCTTTTATGGGTGGAGTAAGTTAATTGTATCAATTCCTGATCTTTGTTTTACTTCTACTTTACATGTATATAGGGAAAATCTTTAAAAATCTTCTTCTCTGAAACCAGAAGGCCCAGGTCTTTGATATTTGATATGAAGCTTTGTCTAGTGGTCATCTATAAAGATTGTTCAAATTATAGCCCTTGGGCCGAAAATGCCCCCGCGCCGGGGGCCCCACAGGTTTTACATAAACTTATATAGGGAAAATTTTTATAAATCTTCTTCTCTGAAACCAGAAGGCTCAGGTCCTTTATATTTGATATGAAGCCTTGGTCTAGTACACCTCTATCAAGATTGTTCAAATTATTGCCCATGTGCCAAAAATACCCCCGCACCGGGGCCCCACAGGTTTTACATAGACTTATACAGGGAAAATATTTATAAACCTTCTTGTCTGAAACCAGAAGACTCAGTTCTTTGATATTTGGTATGAAGCTTCATATGATGGACCTTGACCAAGATGGCTCTGCCGGGGCCTCATCAGTTTTCTAATTGATTCAAGCATATATCCCGGAATTAATTACATGTTAGTTTCAAGACGTTCAATTAGAAAATGAAGGGGCTATGGTGATAAGATATAGAATTTTCTGTAATCAAGGGGTACATAACACTCTGAAATATAGGCTGACCTCACCATTTTGTTTTTATCCCTACTTACTTACATGTATGCTTCAAAAAAGATCCGATGAAAACTGAAGGGGCTACGGTGATAACAAGGTCAGAAATAGGCATTTTCAATAATCAAGGGGACGTAACTCTATGAAAGATAGGCCGACCTAGCAAGTTTTCGAACTCGTCCGAGCCTTTATCCCTGACTTACTTGTTTGTAAGTTTCAAGAAGATCCGATTAAAACTGAAGTGGCTACAGTGGTGACCAGGTAAAAAATAAGCATTTTCGTAAAGTAGGGGTCATAACTCCGTGGGTAATTGACCGATAACTCATCCAAGCTTTTAAACCAGACCGACTTGTATATAAGTTTCAGGAAGATCCAATCAAAATTGATGACAAGGTAAAAAATAGACATTTTCAGCAATCAAGGGGACATAACACTATGATTAATGCTCTGACCTTGCCAGTTTTTAAACTCGTCCAAGCTTTCATCCCCAATCTACTTATATACAAGAGGGCCCTCTGGGCCCTGATTCGCTCGACTGAGTGTCACTGTCTCAAGTAAATTCTATTCTAGCTCTGGTGGCCATCTTGTTAGTCAGAGCAGAACAATCTTAGCTATTTTGGCAGGGTGTCACCTAGGCAACATTCCTGTGAAGTTTGGCTCAAATTGGCCTAAGGTTTTAGGAGAAGTTTGCGTTTGAAGCAAATTTACAATGTTTTTTTTTCTATTTTTAGCTCTGGCTGCGATTTTGTTCATCGGAGCGAGATCATTGCAACTATATTGGTATAGGGTCATCTAAGCAACATTCCTACAAAGTTTGAATGAAATTGGCCCAAGGGTACAACAGAAGTTGTCATTTTTTCTATTTTTAGCGATGGTAGCCATCTTGTTCGGCGGGCGAAACAAGTTAGCTATTTTGGTAGGGAGTCACCTTGACAACATTCCTGTGAAGTTTGAATCCACTTGACCCAAGGGTTTAGGAGGAGTTCGCATTTGATGCAAATTTTTCAATGTTTTTTTTTTTCTGTTTTTAGCTCTGGTGGCCATTTTGTTCATCGGAGTGGGATCGTTGTAGCTATTTTGCACAACATTTTTCACCGTGATAACAAGTCTGTGTAATGAATAGCCCTCTAAACCCCACTTTATATGAGAAAACTGGGGTGTACAGGGGTATACAGTATTTTCTTATTTCTGTTCCAAGATATAGATTGTGGGTACTAGTTGGAACCGCCTTGAGGTGGTTCTAATGAGCACCAATAACCCATGTTTTGAGTATAAATAAGACAAATACCGTATCACAAATGTTAACCAGGAAAGCAACAGTTTTCAAGATATGTTAAATGCTCTATGCACAAGGTTGTGCTATCGTAATGTACAAGTGTGACCCAAATAGGGAATGTCGGCGGGATTGGGATACAATGCACACAGTTGCACTGACTCCTATATATCATTTCTGTAATCACCCTAAAACATGGGCCTCCATGGCCTAGTGGATAAGAGTGGTGACTCTTAATCATCAGGTCTCTCACTGCTATGGTTTGAGCCTTGCCTGGGTCACATGTGAAAGGTCAAGTTCTGCAATGGATGGACCTTACAACTAAAACAAAAAAATAAATTACCCTAAAACTTTAACTTAGTTGCCAAACTGCATCGTATAGGGTCCAGAAGATGTTGGGTGAAAGTCATAGAATTCAGATCTTCTTGGATCTGGATCTGCACTGTTTGTCCAGACACGTGCGGTGGTATTTATTAATTTTGTTGAGAGCAGGCTCTTTGGATTTCAAAGCAAACTATCTTGCAAAATTAATGCCATTGACATCAGTTACAACCTGACCAGGAGAACAACATAAATAAACCCCTTAACAGACAATAAAAGTCAGATTAATGGATATTTCTCTGGAATAACTTAGCTTAACATTTAGATAGCTGGGGTCAGTCTGTCGCTTTTGGTGAAGCAGAGATTTAACCCATTTTGTACTGAAACCCCAAAACAGGTAGTTGGCAAACAGTGCAATCCCAGATCAGATGCCGCAGAACGCTGCATCTGATCAAGGCCTACAATGTTTGTAAAACGTTCAGCCAATTTCCAAATAAATTTTGAAGAAAACAAAACCTGACACCTCTAATTTTGAAATGGACTCACCCTATATAAAAGGAGGAAGAATCCATTTGGTACAAACTAATTAATTATCAACATCCATACCTATATTTTCTTGGGAATATTCATGTGGTTCAATCTGCTTTAGACTGATGCTCAGTCTCATATTTGTTCCCTCTTTAATAGAAGCGGAATACGCCTAAATCAAGCCAAAAAAAAACCATAAAAAAGAACTAAGAGGGAAAAAGAGAAACAGAAAAAAAAGATAATAAAAGTACTGAGTAGGAGACTTGTACAAGTGTATATAACTTAAAATCTGATCAAGAAGCTTGAGATTTTGACCAACTTTACTCGATACTCGACAATTTTAACTCGATACTCGACAATTTCAACTCGATACTCGACATTTTCGACTCGATACTCGACATTTTTGACTCGATACTCGACACTTTTGACTCGATACTCGACAATTTTGACTCGATTCTCGACTATTTCAACTCGATACTCGACATTTTTGACTCGATACTCGACAATTTCAACTCGATACTCGACATTTTTGACTCGATACTCGACAATTTCAACTCGATACTCGACAATTTCAACTCGATACTCGACATTTTTGACTCGATACTCGACAATCTCAACTCGATACTCGACATTTTTGACTCGATACTCGACAATTTCAACTCGATACTCGACATTTTTGACTCGATACTCGACACTTTACAAACCGTGAATCTCGATGAGACACCGCATTCTGCGGCTT
The DNA here is from genome assembly GCA_963580285.1 of Lucinisca nassula. Taxonomy (NCBI): domain Eukaryota; kingdom Metazoa; phylum Mollusca; class Bivalvia; order Lucinida; family Lucinidae; genus Lucinisca; species Lucinisca nassula. The sequence continues at coordinate 74,332,967 of OY757022.1, forward strand.
CTCATCTGGGTCTTCACTGTTTGCTCAGGCCTGTCTGTTCAAATATACATATGGTAAAGTGCAACATATGGTAAGAGTCATGCTCAAACAGAAAGCCTGACAGGTAAAATTATGACAAAAACCTCAGCGATTACTAATCGATTATTATGGAACAGTATTAAGGTAAAAACTCAATTATGCAATGTGCAATTACAATATGAATTGTTGAAACCGCACTTTGCATTATGAACCTTTCCATATCTTTCTACTTTATTCGAATATGCAACATGCACATTCTAATTTGAGACCTTTGTATTTAAATATGGCATTTGGACGTCCTATTTTGCATTATTCAGTTTCGATTCTGCTGTGGTTAGACGGGGTACCAGTCATTGAGGTGACGGTAACGTTCGGTAATGCCCGTGGATTTGCCGTATTTTTTCCGATGACAAGCGTCCGTTTGAGAAGATCGCATTCGCTTGTCCAGGGGCCAAATTCATGCCAGCAGCGATAAATTTTATCCAGCTATTCAATAATTCGGTTATTTACAATAATGTGTACGTTTGCATCTTTAAAATAAATTTTACAGCGCGGTTCCTTATTTATGAGAAACAGGATTTTTATTTAAAAGTTAATACTTGTTTGACGAAGGGGAAAATACTCTATCGTTGAACATTTACTAAATTACCATGAGGGATTAGTCTGTGCCGAATCCGTGGATTTGAAATGAGCAATTATTGTTAAAATTGATTAATTCATACAATTTTCATAAATCTGATCCTTCTGAGGTGTTACTTATAAAGATATTATTTACTAATTGCAACCTTACTCAAAACTCAAATGTTTGGATATTATAGAAGTATGTATATGTCCGCACAGCGTATCGCCGAGCGGTGGGGTAACCCCTATGTTCTTATGACGCCCGTTTACCTTCAAAACCAGTTTGTCTCTCTGTTCACCGGCAACGGGGATTCGTTCCTTGGGACCTCACCAGCTGACCACACGGGCAATTTGGAAAACAACAACTAGTTCCCCAATTCCCATTGTAATTCTGATGTACATACTTCATCCATTAACATGAACAGTACTTACTCATTCTCAGACCCGACCCACAACCATAGAAACGCACCTGTGGTCACAATGACAGCTGTCCTATTCATATGTCCGTCTGTCTGTCTTCATAAGTTAGACTGGGGCAGGATAGCTTTCATCCAACAGAATCACAACGCGAAAATATTAGCTGGTCGTCTGTCAGTTTGTCCGTCCGTCCGTCTGTCTTCAGCCAGCAAAACCTTGCTGAGCTAGTGTCGCGACTGTCTTAACCAGCCTACTACATATTTCTTCAAGTTCTACATGTAACGATTTGGCAAATGGAGTGGCTGAATCCAAACCATTTTGTACTTACATGTATTCCCATGTATTAGGTCTACACCAAAGTTTTTTTTATTCTTGTTTTATTACAGTTAGACCGCGTACAGCGTACCCAGGTTTACCTGGCGGAACTTAACGACATTATCTACTTATTTATTTATTTATTTACTTATTATTAAAGTTTACAGAATCCAGAAAAAAAAAATGTTTTTGATGCATTAGATTTGTACATTTTACCGCCGAAAAATACAACAACAAAAATTGAAAGATGAAAAGTCGTGATGATATTTTTCTGACTGTTGCTTAAAATATACATGTTAGGTACACGTTAGAAGCGCCTCTTCGATCCCATTTTAACGAGTACCCACAATCTATATTTTGGAGTAGAAATGAGAAAAATAATGTTTACTCCTGTCAATCCCAGTTTTACCCTATAATAGTGGGGATCAAGTGTGTGTGTGTGTGTGTGTGGGGGGGGGGGGGGGGGGGGGGGGTAAGAATTATAAAGATGTTATTTTATGGTGGGATGCGCTTGGTATGTGAGTGCGTTTTTAGTTTTACGTCTCGACAACAGCTAAGGTCATACGGAGATGGGACCTGGGTTTAAAGACTCATCCGAAATTCTGGAGAAGCCGGGGTCGATCCTGCGATCCCTGGTTAATGAGGCGAGTAGCATAACCACTACACCACAGAGGCTTCCAGCGCTTGATATGTTACATTGTTGCAGGTGCGGGTTTTCCACCTGCACTCCGGTATGAAAGAATTTGCTGCGCGTTGTGTTTTTCTCAAACAAGAGGGCCATGATGGCCCTGGATCGCTCACCTGACCCATATGATAGAGTTACAAGTGGGCCTCTGGGAGGGCCATTATTGACCCCAGGGCTACAATGTGCATAATGTTGAGGGAGGTCTAAAAAGGTGAAGCTTCATACCAAATATCAACAAAGCCTATAATTTGAACAATCTTGGCAAAGGTCCACTAGATGAAGCTACACACCAAATATCAAAGACCTGGGCCTTGGGGTTTCAGAGACCATTTTTAAAGATATTCCCTACATAGCCTATGTAAAACCAAATGGCCCCGGGGCGGGGACATTTTTGGCCTCAGAGCTATAATTTAAAGAATCTTGATAGAGGTCCACTAGATGAAGCTTCACACCAAATATCAAAGACCTAGGTCTTGCTGTTTCAGAGAAGAAGATTTCCAAAGATTATCTCTATATATAAGTCTATGTAAAACCAAAGGGCCCCAGGGCAGGGGCTATAATTTGAACAATCTTGGTAGAGGTCCACTAGATGAAGCTCCATACCAAATATCAAAGACCTAGGCCTTGTGAATTCAGAGACAAAATTTTTCAAGATTTTCCCCATATAAGTCTATGTAAAACCAAATGGCCCTGGAGCGGGAGCATTTTTGGCCCGTGGGCTATAATTTGAACAATCTTGATAGGGGTCCACTAGATGAAGCTTCATACCAAATATCAAAGACCTGGGACATGTTGTTTCAGAGAAGAAGATTTTTTAAGATTTCCCTATATAAGCCTATGTAAAACCAAAGGGTCTCCGGCGTGTGCATTTTTGGCCCCAGAACTATAATTTGAACAATCTTGGTAGGGGTCCACTAGGTATAGCTTCATACCAAATATCAAAGACCTGGGCCTTGCGGTTTCAGAGAAGAAGATTTTTAAAGATGTTCCCTATATATGCCCATGTAAAACCAAAAGGCCCCGGGGCAGGGGGCATTTTTGGCCCCAGCAATATAATTTGAACAATCTTGGTAGGGGTCCACTAGATGAAGCTTCATACCAAATATCAAAAACATGGCCCTTACGGTTTCAGAGAAGAAATTTTTTAAAGATTTTCCCTATATAAGCCTATGAAAAATCAAAGGGTCCCGGGGCGGGGGCATTTTTGGCCCGTGCACTATAATTTGAACAATCTTCGTAGGGGTCCACAAGATGAAGCCTCATACCAAATATCAAAGACCTGGGCCTTGCGGTTTCAGAGAAGAAGATTTTTCAAGATTTTCCATATATAAGCCCATGTAAAACCAAAGGGCCCCCGAGCTGGGGGCATTTTTGGCCCCAGGGCTATAATATGAACAATCTTGGTAGGGGTCCACTAGGTGAAGCTTCATACCAAATATCAAAGACCTAGGCCTTGGGGTTTCAGAGAAGAAGATTTTTAAAGATTTTTCCTATTTAAGCCCATGTAAAACCAAAGGGCCCCGGGGCGGGGGCATTTTTGGCCCCAGCACTATAATTTGAACAATCTTGGTAAGGGTCCCCTAGATGAAGCTTCATACCAAATATCAAAGAACTGGGCTTTGCGGTTTCAGAGAAGAAGATTTTTACAGATTTTCCCTATATAAGCCCATGTAAAACCAAAGGGCCCCAGAGCGGGGGCATTTTAGGCCCCAGCACTATAATTTGGACAATCTTGGTAGGGGTCCACTAGATGAAGCTTCATACCAAATATCAAAGACCGGGGCCTTACGGTTTCAGAGAAGAAGATTTTTAAAGATTTTCCCTATATAAGCCCATGTAAAACCAAAGGGCCCCGGAGCGTGGGCATTTTTGGTCCCAGCACTATAATTTGAACAATCTTGGTAGGGGTCCACTAGATGAAGCTTCATACCAAATATCAAAGACCTGGGCCTTGTGGTTTCAGAGAAGAAGATTTTTTAAGTTTTTGGTGAACAAAAAATCTATTTTTGGCTCCTATGACCTAGATGTGCAACGGACCGGAACCATTTGAACAACTTTGAAAGGGGACCACCATTCCTGTGAAGTTTGGTCAAAATCCGATCAGTGGTTTAGGATGTCGTTTGAAGAAATTGTTTACGGACGCACGGACGCACGCACGGACTGACGACGGACGACGGACGAAAAGTGATCCCAAAAGCTCACCTCGTCACTACGTGACGGTGAGCTAAAAAGTGGAAACCTTTGCGTTTTGTCACTTGAAGCCAAAAATCTAGTATAAAAAGTCAGATAGTTTTCTATTTTCTTATAAATTAATGAATGCATTTAACACAAACAGTTACGAACATCTATATAAACATGTGACAAAACAAACTGGGAATCAGACCCCCGGCCATCGGGGCTTGAAGAAATAGATGGGCTGCATGAACTGAAACCGACCCGCACACCAGTACTGGTAAACCGCTTAGAGAATCTAAGTCTACCGAGCCAAAGCGGTGCTTACAAACCCTATTGGTTTCATTGGGCGACAGGGCTTGGAGATGTCATTTCATCTCAGTGTCGGGTAAAAGTCCCACAAAAGTGGAAGCAACGTCTCCAAAATGATCTATACTGTGTTGAAGGTGACGTTAAACATCAAATCAAACAACAGAACCAAAATGCCTAGTTTTAGAATTCCGTTGGATATGCCCTAAATCAGAAATAAATGTTAGAGGGAATGTAAGTCGTTTCTCATCTGAAAGCATTTTCACAAAATAGAGTTGTAACTATGTTTGCTTCAGGTGATCATAAAGGAGCAGTCTCACCAAGGTCTACACGACATTGGACAGGAGCCTTTCTGTGCCATACAAAATTATTATAAGTATTTACAACAAATTTATATTTTAGAGGTGCAATGGCCTGAACACATTTGCGATATATTTAGATAAAACATGGACACAAAACAAACACAGCAAAGCTGATTCCTGGTCTGACATATAAAATAAAAATTATGTGTAAATGATTTTATCGGCAAGGGTGTAATGTCCCCAAATCGTCCGTTTTATGCCAAAAATATAGTTCTCTCGTTTCTTTCACTCCTCCGTGTCACCAATACGCTTGCAGATTCTTTTTGGTATCTTCCGAATACAGGCGGACGTTTACGAAAAAACGATCACAGCGCCACTTAACGAGAATAATGAGAACTAGAAGAAGCAGAAGCGGAATATTTTGCACAATTGTAACTGAATATAGCATAACAGAATATCAAAATTGCATATTGCAATCTCAATGTTGCATAATTGATTTTTTACCTAAATCCTGTTCCATAAATATAGCATAACAGAATATCAAAATTGCATATTGCAATCTCAATGTTGCATAATTGAGTTTTTACCTAAATACTGTTCCATAGATTATTGATCGCAATGACAGGACTGATAATTGATTATCTTTTCAGCTCCGATTAGCCAGCCCTATTAATGTCTGTAATTTAACCCATTCCCAATTGGAAACTTTGTGAATTTTTGCTGATTTTCACAGTGTTGTCTAGGACAGCAGCTTTATTTCTTAATGAATGGTCTGTTTTACAACAAACTCGGCAGGAATGTTCACTGGGCAGTAGCCTTTGTAGGCTAAATCATTGTTGCCATGGTTACGATGGGGCACCTCAAAGTTATCTAAAAGTGTGATTTCACATGTATTTTTGACCGCATCTTAATCTTCACACTGCTGTCAAGGCAAAAATTAAGGGGTCTGGCACTGGCCATTTTCACTGTCTGCAGCATGTTTTGCCAGCATCAATTAAAAGGCATTTTTGACCCCAGACACCCTCAGATTTCATTTCAGCGGCTGGGTACGCCATACCCCCAATTATTCGGCGGTGAGTAGGGCTGCCAATGTTTTTAGTGGGGTTGTGCGAAAAACAGACCATTTTTTGGACAACTAATCCTAATGCAAACATAGCTGTCCCAGGGGGTTCTTGGGGCCCAAAAAGAGGGGGGTGGGGTTCAGACATGTAAAAAGACCTATCTGAGTGGGAAAGGGTTAAATAAAATGCCATTCTTTTTTCTTTTTTTTTTCAAGGGGACTGTGTGGAGGTTGAGATAGGATTAGGGGTTTGATATAATAATTTTATTTTGAGTTTTAGATAATATAGATTTACTCAACCTGAAATTTATGAAAGTACATTTGTATTACTAGGTAAAAGAACATTGTTCATTTTGAGTTGTTGACTTTTATGCCCCAGCTATGAAGTGGGGAGGGGAATATAGTTTTGCCCTTGTCCGTACATACATAAAGTTGGAATGTATGAACGTCATGAAGTGAGGCAGGGCATATAGTTTTGCTCTTGTCCTTCCTTACGTACATACGCACATATGTACATCACACTTTGTAGTACTTTTCTTGTCTCTGAATCTCCTCCTATGGCATTGAAACTTGCAGCACACTTCAGACATGCTGGCCCCTGCCCATCGGGGCTTGAAGAAATATATGGGCTGCACGATGCTTCCACGCAGAGCTAAATCGACCAGCACACAAGTACTGGTAAACCCCTTAAGGGATCTAAGCCTGCCCAGGCAAAGCGGTACGAGTCTGACCATCCATGCATATAAACAATATTGGTTTCATTGGGAGACAGGGCTTGAGATGTCATTTCATCTCAACGTTGGGTAAAAGTCCAACAAATTTTGGAAGCAATGTATCCAAAATGACCTTTACAGTGTTGAAGGGGACGTTAAACTTCAAATCAAACAAACAAAACTTCAGACATGCTTTGAACATGTGCATAAAGGAAACAGGATTCTGATCCAGCAGCTTATTATACCCCCGGCATACGAAGTATGCTATGGGGGTATAATGTTTTCGTCCTGGTATTCGTCCGTCTGTCCTTCCGTAAGTTAACATTTTGTCAAAGTGATTTATGTTCTGAGCCCTTTGATAGATTTAGTTGATATACTGGTCTAAAAATTTCATTGATGCATGTCCCACCCCCCACAGTGACCTTGAGGTCAAGGTCACAGACTCAGAAATTTTACATTTGGTTAAAGTTTTATGACAAGTTTATATAGAGAAAACCGGGGTTTACGGGGGTATTGAATATTTTTCTTATTTCTGCTCCAAGACATAGGTTGTGGGTACTCGTTAGAACAGCCTCATTGAGGCGGTTCTAACGAGCACCCACAACCTATGTTTGCAGAATAAATACGAAAAATATCACGGATTTTCACCAGAAAAGTAGCCAATTTTGAGATAAAAAAAATGCACTATGCCACACGGGTGTGTTATCGTAATCTACTGCATAATTATGTTAAACACATTTCTCATTTGATGAGGCATATGGTGGGGGCATTCGTCACCTTTATTAATTGTCTAGTTTATCATCGAATATCATGTTCAATGGTCATTGTTTAAAAACCACAAACATTAATATTAATACATGATTTTTTTAAGTGCTTCAGATTGAAAAGGTGTCTGACTTACCGTATAATGTAAAGTTAATTATAAAATAAATAAATATCTAGATACAGGAATATCTGGATGCACATTTTTACCTGTATGCACATCTGTTATATTCCTGAACATAATGGTCCAGGTCTACATTATAAAAATGGAATGAAAGACCTTTTTCCTTTGGAACAATACTAAGAATGAATCACTTCCTAGTATATTTAACCCATTTTGTACTGAATGGAATCTTCCCATTTATATACAGGAGGAGTCATTTTAAAATTTAGAATTGTCAGGTTCATTTGGTTTTAGCTCACTTGAGCAAAGTTCTGGGTGAGCTTTTGTTATCACCTGTGTCCATCAGTAAGTTAGTTAACACTCTAGAGGTCACAGTTTTGTCCCAATCTTAATGAAACTTGCTCAGAATGTTTGCTTGTAGTAAATCTAGGACCAGTTAGATACTGGGACACTTGGGGTAAAAAAATAGGTCACTGGGTCAAATCAAATGGAAACCTTGTTAACACTCCAGAGGTGCTGTGAAATCCAAGTTAAGTTGATTCTGGGTTCCAGGTCAAATCAAAGAAAAACTTTGTTAACACAGTTTTGACCCAATTTTGATGAAACTTGCTCAGAATGTTTGCCTCTATGAAATCTAGTTCAAGTTCGATACTGGGCCACTTGGGATGAAAAACTAGTCACCAGGTCAGATCAAAGGAAAACCTTGTTAACACTCTAGAGATCACAGTTTTGACCCAATTTTGATGACAGTTGCTCAGAATGTTTGTCTCTAGATGGAGACTTTTTAACCCAGACACCAGTTGTAGTGACGTTAAATATGTTCTGGAAACCTGGTTAACACTAGAGGTCACAGTTTTGACCCAATTTTAATGAAACTTGCTCAGAATGTTTGCCTTATAAATCGAGGTCAAGATCGATACTGGGTCACTTTGGGTCAAAAACTATGTCACCAGGTCAAATCAAAGGAAAACCTGTTAACATTATAAAGTCACAGTTTTGACCCAGTTTTGATGAAACTTGCTCAAAATATTTGCATCTATGAAACCTAGGTCAGATTTGATACTGGGTCACTTGGGGTCAAAAACTAGGTCACAAATTCAAGTCTCATAAAAACCTTGTTAACACTCTAGAGGTCACAGTTTTAACTCAATTTTGATGGAACCTGCTCAGAATGTTTGCCTAGGTCAAGTTTGATACTGGGTCACTTGGGGTCAAACACTAGGTCACCAGGTCAAATCAAAGGATAACCTTGTTACCACTCTAAAGAGGTCACAATTTGACCCAATTTTGATGAATCTTATTCAGAAAATTTGCCTCTATGAAAAGTCTAGGACAATTTTGATACTGGGTCACTTTGGGACAAAAAATAGGTAATCAGGTCAAATCTCATGAAAACATTTTAACACTCTAGAGGTCACAGTTTTATCCAATTTTGATGAAACTTGCTCAGTATGTTTGCCTCTATGAAATGTAGGCGAAATTTGATACTTGACCAATTGGGGTAAAAAATTAGGTCACCATGTCAAATCTCATGAAAACTTTGTTAACACTCCAGAGGTCACAGTTTTGACCCAGGTTTGATGAAGCTATTTCAGAATGTTTGCCTCTATGAAATCTAGGTCAGGTTTGATACTAGGTCACCAGGTCAAGTCAAAGGATAACCTAGTTAACACTCCAGAGGTTGCAGTTTTGATGCAATTGTGATGAAACTTGCTCAGAATGTTTGCCTCTATGGAATTTAGGTCAAATCTGATACTAAGTCAATTTGGGTAAAAGACTAGGTCACCAGGTCAAATCAAAGGAAAACCCTGTTAACACTATATGTAATTGTTTTGAACCAGTTTTAACAATTTTGCTCAATGTTTGCCTCTATCAAATCTATGTCAAATTGGATATTGGGTCACTTTGGGTCAAAAACTAGGTCACCAGGTCTAATCAAATGAAAACCATGTTAACACTCTTGAGGTCACTGTTTTCACCCAATTTTTATGAAACTTGCTCAGAATGTTTTCCTCTGAAATCTAGGTCAAGAACAAAATTGAGTAACTTGAGGTCAAAAACTAGGTCAGCAGGTCAAATCGAGTGAAGACTTTGCTAACAATCTAGATCTAGAGGTCACATTTAAGTAATTGTTATCAATATTGATCTAGATGTTTGACTTGGATGCTTTCTGGTTTGAAATTGGTTCACTTTGTGCTAAAATTAGGACACTGGGCCTCACTAAAGGAAAACCTTGTTAACACTCCAGAGGTCACATTTTTGAAGTAATCATCATGTATATTGCTGAAAATGTTTGTCTTGACCCCAGATGATTAACAGTAACAGATCAAATTCAAAACTGGGTCACTTCAGTCAGAATCTAGGTCAACAGCCAAATCAAAAGAAAACCTTGTTAACAGTTTCTTGACTTAATATTTTTGAAGTGATCATCATGAATATTGGTCAGACTGTTTGTCTTAACCCTTGTCCTGCTAATCCCGGATATGCCTTATATTTGAAACAATGTAGACCCAGATCAGATGGCTTCTGACGAAGCCATCTGATCAGGATCTACATTGTTTGCCATTCTGATTGTGAATGTGTTCCAATAATTTGTATCAAGCAATCTGATTGGTTGATAATCGGTAGTGGGTGTGGTATATATGAATATTCAGCAGGACAAGGGTTAATGATTTCTAGGTGAATCTTGGTGAGAGTACTGTTTCTCTTGATGATTTTTAGGTCATATTCTCCTTAAGTGCTATGATACTCAGGTGACTCAGCGATACAGGGCCCCACGAGTGGCAAGTGTTGTTTCCTTGAGCAAGAGACTTTATCCACATTGCGTAGTACTGGTTTCTACCCAGGAAAAGAGGGCCACATGGAAGATTAGTACAAGTACTAAATGTGTTACCCTCTATAAATAAGGTCGATTATTATTATTATTATTATTATTATTATTATATTATTATTATTATTATTATTATATTATTATTATTATTATTATTATATTATTATTATTATTATTATTATTATTATTATTAGCATGGCGCTCTTGTTTTTAGAAATTTATTTAGATAATTGTTAAACCTTCTCTTGCTGAATATTCAGTTTAGCCACACCCATTTCTGACTTTGAACCAATCAGATTATTTAATGTAATTTATTCTTACAAGTCCATAACCTTCATGTCAAACAGTGTAGATCCTGATCAGATGGCTTCTTCAGAAGCCATCTGATCTGGATCTACACTGTTTCCAAAGATAGGGGTTGTCGTGAACAGCATGATAAGAGTTAAACTTTCTACAAACAGTGGAGGACCTGATCATCATGCGCCATATTCTGTGGCATCTGTTCTGTTTGCATTGACAGCAACAGATATAAAGGTTGGTATTTTGTGATAATGGAAGGATAGTTTTCCTTATTTCTCCATGTAAACCTGTGTTGTGGGTATTCATTAGAACCACCTCGTTGAGGCACTTCTAATAAATACCCACAACATAGGTTTTTATGGAGAATTGACAAACAATATCCTTTGAACAATTATTACAAAACACCAACCTTATCCATTTGCCAATGAGGCAATGACCCATTTTAGGATCCTGTATAAAATGGGTAAAGCTATTCCACACTGTTTAAAATTCAATTAATTTATTTATATATCAGTCATGCCACATTGAAAAAAAAATGCGGAACTAAGACAATCAGTGACACTGTCATGAAAGAGGGCCATAAGCCTGCACAAGAAAAGTGGCTCTGTGAAAATGACCAGCTTGTTATAAATATTGTTGGCTATGAGTTAAATGAGCCAGTACACAGTAAAACAAGAAATATCTTCAAAAAAGATATGCGGCGTAGATTTAATTGGAAGGTTGTTTAGAAACCAGTGCTTCAGCTGAAGTGCACGGCCCGGCGGATGCTTTTAGCTTGATGAGTGTTATCGTATATGGGTATGGCGGCCATTTTGGGACGTTAAACCTCAAATCAAACAAACAATTCCTTTCGCAGAAAATTCTTCTTTTCGCGAAAGGAACCTTCCTTTCGCGAAATGGTTCCTTTCGCTATATAGACCAACCACGTGAAATTAGGTCAAAATAGCTATTCACCGCAGCAGTTACAGAATTCACTAGAAACACAATTATACATATGACGTATATACATATGTAAAGGACAAGACGGTGAGCAAGCCGAAACTGTATATATTTTTCATTCATGTCTCACATAAAAAACGAAACATTTCCTAGGTTAAAACTTCAGTAAACTGTCGTACTTTTGTGTAGATTTATTTATGCAAATCATTGACCAATGAAATGGTCATCTCCTTGGACATGTGGTTTTATTGACCAATGGAATAACAAAAAATGTAGGACAAAAGCAAAACCAGAACGGCTACGCCGTAATAAAAGGCTAAAAGGTAAAACCTACAAAATTGCTTGTGCAACCAGTAAAGACTCAGACCAACCCAGACATACAGTCTGATCAGTCTTTACTGTCAGCACAAACCTGCTCTTGATGCCTGTCTGTCCAAGGAATCGAAAGGGAAGACACTGATCAGTCTGTTCAGAAATGCAGGCTGACCGGTATCTTTTTTATGGCACAGTTCATCCCATAATATAAAATTAAAATAAAAAAAATAGCCTTGTCAGAAAAAAAAAGGTTTTAGAACGTGAATGGCCAGCAAAGGCTCAGATCAGCCTGCACAGATGTGCAGGCTGATCAGAGCCTATGCTGTCCATGTTCTCGAGTCTATCACTAAGACGTAGTAGACAAGTATTCTACCTGTCTCTTCAGACACTGTGTCATCATTGGTCAGAAGGCGGTGAAGACATTTTTTCATGACTTGATTCAAATATTACCCAGGGATATCCTAACACTCATTTCATAAAATAGGAATTTAACATACAATAGCATGGTAAGAGAAAGTAAAAAAATATCTATTGTTACCCTAGAAATTAACCTGCATACAAAGCATATCAAATTTTGTTCTAGTATACTAAAAATGAGACAGTTCCATAATACATGTAAGTGAGTTTTGTTTTGTTTGATTTGAGGTTTTACGTCCCAATCAACAATGTACAGGTCACTTTGGAGACATTGCTTCCAATTTTGTGGGACTTTTACCCGACATTGAGATGAAATGACATCTGAATCCCTGTCGCCCGATGAAACCAATAGTTTATAAGCATGCACGGTCCAACTTGCACTGCTTTACCTGAGCAGGCTTAGATGCTCTTAAGTCATTTACCAATACTCATGTGCGGTCGGTTTCAGCTCTGCGTGCAAGCATCATGCAGCCCATCTATTTCATCAAGCCCTAATGGGTGGGGGCAGTGTGTAAGTGAGTAAAAAGGCTAATTAACGTTTGTGATAATTTTCTTGTTTGGTCAGTTGCTTGTTATATTGTCCATAAGAAAGTTAAAATGAGCTAATGGTATCTTAACCATTTTTGTACCAAATGGAATCTTCCTCTGTATATATGGCAGGGATGACATGTTATGTTAACTTGAAAATTTATTTGGAAAACAGCTGAACTTTTTGCAAAAAGTGTAGGCCCTTATCAGAGGCCGGGTTCTGCGGCGTCTAATCTGGGCCTGCGTTGTTTGCCAGGGTACCCTTTTTGGGGTTTCCAGTGCAAAATGGGTTAAAGCTGGGCCATTTTTGTCATTGTTATATTGGAGTTCTGTCTGTAAAACTTGGACTGGGTTCATATGATGGTTTTTGGCTTGAATTGAAATACCGTAGTGTTCCGAAGTATTGGGACAGATAAGCCTGAGTAAACAGTGAAGACCCAGATCAGACTGCTCCTGATGTCTGATCAGTATCTACATGGACAAAGTAGTATATGGTATGTTCCCATTAACATCACATGATCAAGTCCATGAAATGAAGACCCCCCTATACCCCACTTTATATAGAGAAAACTGGGGTTTACGGGGGTATACATTATTTTTCTTATTCTTGCTCGAAGACATCGGTTGTGGGTACTCGTTAGAACCGCCTCAATGAGGCGGTTCTAACGAGCACCAACAACCTATGTTTGCTGTATTTATAAGAAAAATATCACAAATTTTCATCAGAAAAATGGCCTTTTTGGAGATGAGTAAAAATGCACCATTTTGCACGGGTGTGTTATCGTAATGAAGGACCATTTTCCCAGCCTGCATTTATAGACTGTTGATATACCAATGCTGTCAGTGTTTTGATTTTCTTCTTAGAAGCATGATTATGGTATGGGTACTTGTTAGATCAGCCTCAGTAAGGTACCCACAATGTAGGTTTAAACCATTTTATGCAGAAACTCCAAAACAGCTCATTGGCAAACAGAATGCGGCGTCTGATCAGGGCCTTCACTGTTTGCAGTAAGTTCAACCATTTTTATGTCAATGTCTAAATTTAATTGGATTCAATCTCGGGTACAAGATGGAAGATTCCATTCAGTACAAAAAGGGTTAAACAACCCCACCCCACCCCCCAAAAAAAAACGGTAGTATGCAGATATCCAGTAGAATTCTGCTATTCTGCTATGAAGACTAGCTAGCTAAAAATGAGTCTAGTTGTTCTTTAAAATTATTTAAAAGGCTTCATTCAGTCTTTCTTTCTTTCTTTTAAGAGACCACCTTTTGACGAACAACAATTCCAAAGGTGTTCGGAATATAGGAATTTTACTGTAATAATATTTTTGTATGTGTGTTCCTTGAAGCACCAAGGAAAATTCTAGAGGACAGCGCAATTCTTTATTTTTCAAAGAAAATAGTGCTTGACATTTTGTGTGAGTTCTCTGCCCAGTAGATGATTCTCATGTTATATCACGCCTTAATTACAATAGATTTTATAGAAAAATGATCAATGGTCATTTACATTTCTGTTTGGAATACCACAATTTATGTTTAAAAACACATTTTCTGCTTTGGACCCCAACAGTATAGTGTTATAAAGAAGTTTTGAAGCATTCCTGTGCACTTTCACTTGTGGTCATTAACCCATTGTATGCGGGAAACTCCTTAAGGGGTACCTTGGCAAACAGTGCAGGCCCAGATCAGACGCCTCGTGCGGCGTCTGATCAGGGCCTGCACTATTTGCTAACAGAATTTTCCATCAAATATAGAAGACTAAACCAAAAAGATAGGCCTGACACCCCTCATATGACAAATAGACTTGTCGAACATATATCAATGTATTTTGTTTGTTTGATTTGAGGTTTAACAACCCCGTCAACACTTTAAAGGTCATTTTGGAGACATTGATTCCAATTTTGTAGGACTTTTACCCAACATTGAGATGGAATGACATCTCAACCCTGTCACCCAATGAAACCAATAGGGTTTATAAGCATGGACGGTCGGACTCGCATCGCTTTGCCTGGGCAGGCTTAGATCCTCTAAGCGGTTTACCAGTGCTTGTGTGCAAGTCGGATTTAGCTCTGCGTGGAAGCATCGTGCTGCCCATATATTTCTTCAAGCCCTGATGGGCCATATATCAATGAAAGAGGCCACTAGCATACAGTGGTTAACCCCATTTTGTTTTGTTTTTGTTTGTTTGTTTTGGGGTTTAACGGCCCAGTCAACCCTGTCATTTTGATCTGGTCAGTTTACTTATCCGCACTTTTTCTGGCAGGCTTGTACATAAGCAGTTAACCAGTACAGTGCACATCCTTTCGCCAGAAAGTGACAACTGCCCTTCTTGAATCAGCGGAAAGGAGAGAATGACTGTAGAAAAGATTTCATGATCAATCTCAACGAAAGAATGTTGCCGACCCCAGCAGGTATCGAACCCGCGTCCTCCTGATCACCAGTCAGACGCGCATCCCACTGAGTTACCGAGGCCAGCTAACCCATTTTGTACTGAATGGAATCTTCCATCTTACTTACAACATCCCTTCTACTGATTCAAGAATGGCAGATATCAGTTTCTGGCTAAATTTTATAAGCCAGGTAAGAAAATTGACAAGCTCCATATAACCTAAATAGTGTTGACTGGGCCATTAAAACTAAAAAACAGACAAAACTTAAAGCACAAGTTTATTTTGTGAATTTGGGATACCAATCAGATTTTAGAAATTCATTTAACCTTTATCCTGCTGAATGATTTAATTACTACACCCAATTCTGACTCAGCCCATCAGATTACATGATATAATGTTTTCGTTCAAATTCACAAACTGAATATCAGTGTAGATCCTGATTAGTTGGCTTTTTATCTAGATCTACACTGTTTGCAATTAAAGGGGTTGTCGTGAGCAGCAGGATAAGGGTTAAAAATGGCTGACATTTTGCAAACAGTGAAGATCACTGGCAAAATGGGCAGGCCTAGATCAGGCGCCTCAATGTGGCGCCTGATCTAGGACTGCCTATTTTGCTAGTGACCCATTCTGTGGCTAAATTCAGGAAGTAATAATTTGATACACAGGATAGTACTTGTTAGTGATAAAACTATACTCAGCATTCATTTGATGTTTAAAGCCAACAATGACCTGAACATACCTTGGTGTCTTGGCAAAAGTGCTGAGAGGTAATATTAATAATGATATTAAACACACTACGTATATATTCTAAATATTAGCAGCGAAACACACGGATCTCTGGTTATTCAAAATGTTCAATAATTCAGGATAATTTTAAAGTTGCAGTCAAATCAAAATTAATTATTCAAACGAAATATACCAGGCACTGATTATCAAGGGGACAATAAAACTGAGAACAGGCTAATGACTGACTTCGATAAATGTATATCATTACGAAAACACGCCTATACAAATACATTGTAAACTTTATCACCGAAAAAAAACGAAAATTTTAAGATGAAAAATAGTGATATTTTTCATATTTCTGCTCAAAATATAGATTGTGGGTACTCATTAGAACCGCCTCATTGAGGCGGTTCTAACGAGTACCCACAATCTATATTTAAGAGGAGAAATAAGAAAAATAAGGTATACCACTGTAAACCCCAGTTTTACTATATAAAAGTGGGGCTCAAGGGGGTCAAATTTATATAGGCGTGTTTTCGTGATGTGCTGGTGAAAATGTGCGTGTAAGTTTTACATTCCACCAACAACTAATGTCATACAGAGCGTCCCCACCCATCAGGGCTTGAAGAAATAGATGGGCTGCATGATGCTTCCACGCAGAGCTGAAACCAACCCACACACAAGTATTGGTAAACCGCTTAGAGGATCTAAGCTGTCCCAGTCAGTGGTGTGAGTGTCATTCTGATTGGTTTCATTTGGTGACAGGGCTTGAGATGTCATTTCATCTCAGTGTCGGGTAAAAGTTCCACAAAATTGGAAGAAAAGTCTCCAAAATAACCTATACAGTGTTGAACGGTACGTTAAACCTCAAATCAAACAAGCAAACAAGAGTGCCCCCGCCCATCAGGGCTTGAAGAAATAGATGGGCTGCATGATGCTTCTGCGCAGAGCTGAAACCAACCGCACATGAGTACTGGTAAACTGCTTAGAGGTTCTAAGCATGCCCAGGAAAAGTGATGCGAGTTGGACCATCCATGCATATAAACCCTATTAGTTAAATCGGGCGGCAGGGCTTCAGATGTCATTTCATCTCAATGTCGGGTAAAAGTCCCACATAATTGGAAGCAACGTCTCCAAAATGACCTATACATTGTTGATGGGTACATTAAACATCAAATCAAACAAGCAAACAAGAGTGCCCCCGCCCATCAGGGCTTGAAGAAATAGATGGGCTGCATGACGCTTCCACGCAGAGCTGAAACTAACCGCACATGAGTACTGGTAAACTGCTTAGAGGTTCTAAGCATGCCCAGGAAAAGTGATGCGAGTTGGACCATCCATGCATATAAACCCTATTAGGTTAATTGGGCGGCATGGCTTGAGATGTGTACTGTAATGAATGGGATATCCAAAGCTCTGTATGGAGCACTGTGGTGCAGTGGTAAAGTACCAGACTCTGGATCGAGAGGTACCACTTTAGATCCCCAGGAGCATCAAGTGTTGAGACTAAATTATCCACATTGCTTAGTACTGTTTCTACTGAGGAAGAAAAGAGGACCAAATTGAAGATAAGTGCAAGTTTACTAGATGTCCTACCCTCTTTAACCCATTTTTTACCAGGAACCCCAAAACGGGTACCCTGGCAAACAGTGCAGGCCCAGATCAGACGCCACATAATGCAGCGACTGATCAGGGCCTACACTGTTTGCAACAAGTTCAGCCAATTTACAAATAAATTTTAAAGAAAAACTCAACCTGTCACCCCTAAATTTTGAAATGGAGTCCTGCTTATATAAGGAGGAAGAATCCATTTGGTACAAAAAGGGTAAAATAAAGTTGATTATTATTATTAGCTCACCTGAGCATGAAGTGCTCAAGGTGAGCTATTGTGATTGGTTTCTGTCTGCTGTCTATGTCTGTCATCAACTTTTGCTGTAACCCTTTTTGTATCAAATGGAATCTTCCTCCTTATATATGGCAGGCATCCATTTCGAAATTCGGGGGTGTCAGGTTGTGTTTTCTTCAAAATCTACTTGGAAAATGGCTGAACTCTTTTCAAACACTGTAGGCCCTGATCAGATGCTGCTTTCTGCGGCATCTGATCTGGGCCTGCACTGTTTGCCAAGGTACCTGTTTTGGGGTTTCTGGTACTAAATGGATTAAAGGACTTCTGCAAAACTGCTGGACAGCTTTTGAAATAATTTCACAAGAATGTTCCTTGGGTGCTCAAACCTTTCCACTCAGATGAACAAGATGTCCACCATAGCTAAAAATAGAAAAACCTTTAAACGACTTCTTAACCAGTAAAATTAAATTGGATTTCAAAAGAATTTCACTGGAATGTTCTTTTTGTATCCCTCGACCAAAATTGCTCAAACCACTTGGATGAAAAAGATAATAATAATAATAATAATAATCGACCTTATTTATAGAGGGTAATATTATGCTCCATGTTTGTTTGATTTGAGGTTTATTATCCCAGTCCACACTGTATAGGTCATTTTGGAGACGCTGCTTCCAATTTTGTGGGACTTTTACCCGACATTGAGATGAAATGATATCTCAAGCCCCGTCTCCCAATGAACCCAATAGGGTTTATAAGCATGGAGGGTCAGACTCGCACCTCTTTGCCAGGGCAGGCTTAGATCCTCTAAGCGGTTTACCAGTACTTGTGTGCGGTCGGTTTTTCTTCAAGCCCTGATGGGCGAGGGCCTGGTAGGCTCCATGTGACACTCACACAAACGATTTTGACCTGTGACTTTAAAGAAAAAATTGACCTTGGCCCTGGGACAAGTTCGTCGTGTTTCACAAACACATCTTGTTATATCGATTTCTAAATTCAGCTCAACCTGTACCCCTAAATTTTGAAATGGACTCTTCCTATATAAAAGATGGGAAATCCCTCTGTACAAAATGGTTTAAACAACAACACCCCCACCCCCCCCTCCCCTCCAAAAAAAACAATATAGATATAGATATGACTGTTATGTATAAAAATATAAAAAAAAACTTGAGACCTGCTAAATCAAGACATTCTTTTTCGTCCACGGTGAGCTGTTGTGATCGGCCTTTGTTCATCGTCTTAGTGTCCGTCTGTTGTCAACTTTTGCTGTAAACAACTTTAAAACTGCTGAACAGATTTTGAAATAATTTCACAGGAATATTCCTTGGGTGACCGACCCTCTACCAAAATTGCCCAAAACCGTTCTGCTCCGATGAACAAGATGGCCACCAGAGCTAAAAATAGAAAAACCTTTAAATGGACAGAATACATGAATGTTCATTGTGTGACCCTCTTCTGAAATTGCTCAAACCTTTCCGCTCAGATGAACAAGATGGCCACAAGAGCCAGAAATAGAAAGATATTTAAACAATATTTCTCCTTAACCAGTGGATGGATTTTGCAATAGTTTTACATGAATGTTCCTTGGGTGACCCTCTACCAAAATTGCTCAAACTGTTCTGCTCGGTTGAACAAGATGGCTAACAGAGCTAAAAATAGGAAAAACCTTCATCCCACTTCTCCTTGATTTTGACCAAAATTTCTCAAATGGTTCCGCTCTTATGAACAAGATAGCCGCCAGAGCTAAAAACAGAAAAAAACTTTAAACCAGTGGACAGATTTTGCAATGATTCAAGAATGGCAGCCTAAGAATGTAAGTTCATTGTACTGGTTATAACCACTTATGTATACGTCTGCCCAGGAAGTATGTTAAGAAACCGAAATATTGTTGACTGGGCCATAAAACTAAAGAAAAAACAGATGAACAAAACTTAAAGCATGAGTTCATTTTGTGAATTTGGGATACCAATCAGGTTTTAGAAATTCATTTAGCCTTTATCCTGCTGAATAATTTAATTATCCACACCCAATTCTGACTCAGCTAATCAGATTACATGATACATGTATAATGTTTTCGTTCAGATACACAAACTGAATAACAGTGTAGATCCTGATCAGTTGGCTTCTTATCTAGATCTACACTGTTAGCAATGATAGGGGTTGTCGTGAACAGCAGGATAAGGGTAAAAAATGGCTGACATTTTGCAAACAGTGAAGGTCATTGGCAAAATGGGCAGGCCCAGATGGGCCTGCCCATTTTGCCAGTGACCTGTTTAGAGGTATGTGGCTAAATTCAGGAATTAATAATTTGATACACAGGATAGTACCTGTTAGTTATAAAACTATACTCAGCATTCTTTTGATGTTTAAAGCCAACAATGACCTGAACATACCTTGGTGTCTTGGCAAAAGTGCTGAGAGGTACTATTAATAATGATATTAAACCACACTACGTATATATTCTAAATATTAGCAGCAAAACACAAGGATCTCTGGTTATTCAAAATGTTCAATAATTCAGGGTAATTTTAAAGTTGCGAAATATACCAGGCACTGATTATCAAGGGGACAATAAAATTGAGAACAGGTTAATTATTGACTTCTATAAATGTATATCATTACAAAAACACGCCTATACAAATACATTGTAAACTTTATCACCGAAAAAACGAAAATTTTAAGATGAAAATAGTGATATTTTTCATATTTCTGTTCAAAATATAGATTGTGGGTACTCGTTAGAACCGCCTCATTAGATTGTGGGTACTCATTATTGAGGTGATTCTAATGAGTACCCATAATCTATATTTTAGAGCAGAAATAAGAAAAATAAGGTTTACCCCTGTAAACGCCAGTTTTACTATATAAAAGTGGGGCTCAAGGGGGTCAAATTTATATAGGCGTGTTTTCATGATATGCTGGTGAAAATGTGTGTGTGAGTTTTACATTCCACCAACAACTAATGTCATACAGAGCGTCCCCGCCCATCAGGGCTTGAAGAAATAGATGGGCTGCATGATGCTTCCACGCAGAGCTGAAACCAACCCACACAAGTACTGGTAAACCACTTAGAGGATCTAAGCCTGCCCAGTCAAAGCGGTGTGAGTGTCGGACTGATTGGTTTCATTGGGCGACAGGGCTTCAGATGTCATTTCATCTCAGTGTCGGGTAAAAGTCCCACAAAATTGGAAGCAACGTCTCAAAAATGACTTATACAGTGTTGATAAATATGTTAAACCTCAAATCAAACAAACAAACAAGAGTGCCCCCGCCCATCAGGGCTTGAAGAATAGATGGGCTGCATGATGCTTCCACGCAGAGCTGAAACCAACCGCACATGAGTACTGGTAAATTGCTTAGAGGTTCTAAGCATGCCCAGGAAAAGTGATGCGAGTTGGACCGTCCATGCCTATAAACTCTATTAGTTTAATTGGGTGGCAGGGCTTCAGATGTCATTTCATCTCAATGTTGGGTAAAAGTCCCACAAAATTGGAAGCAACATCTTCAAAATGACCTATACATTGTTGATGGGTACGTTAAACCTCAAACAAACAAGTAGCCCCGGCCCATCAGGGCTTGAAGAAATAGATGGGCTGCATGACGCTTCCACGCAGAGCTGAAACTAACTGCATATGAGTACTGGTAAACTGCTTAGAGGTTAACTGCTAAGCATGCCCAGGAAAAGTGATGCGAGTTGGACCGTCCATGCCTATAAACCCTATTAGTTTAATTGGGCGGCAGGGCTTGAGATGTGTACTGTAATGAGTGGGAAATCCAAAGCTCTGTATGGAGCACTGTGGTGCAGTGGTAAAGTACCAGACTCTGGATCGAGAGGTACCACTTTAGATCCCCAGGAGCATCAAGTGTTGAGACTAAATTATCCATATTGCTTAGTACTGTTTCTACTGAGGAAGAAAAGAGGGCCACATTGAAGATAAGTGCAAGTTTACTAAATGTCCTATCCTCTTTAACCCATTTTGTACCAGGAACCCCAAGATGGGTACCCTGGCAAACAGTGCAGGCCCAGATCAGATGCCGCATAACACGGCGACTGATCAGGGCCTACACTGTTTGCAACAAGTTCAGCCAATGTACAAATAAATTTTGAAGAAAAACACAACCTGTCACCCTTAATTTTTGAAATGGACTATATATAAGGAGGAAGATTCCATTTGGTACAAAAAGGGTTAAATAAAGTTGATTATTATTATTAGCTCACCTTAGCATGAAGTGCTCAAGGTGAGCTATTGTGATTGGTTTCTGACTGTTGTCTGTGTGTCCATCATCAACTTTTGCTTTAACCCTTTTGGAATCTTCCTCCTTATATATGGCAGGAATCCATTTCGAAATTCAAGGGTGTCAGGTTGTGTTTTCTTCAAAATCTACTTGGAAAACGGCTGAACTCTTTGCAAACAGTGTAGGCCCTGATCAGATGCTGCATTCTGTGGCATCTGATCTGGGCCTGCACTGTTTGCCAAGGTACCCATTTTGGGGTGTCTGGTACGAAATGGAGCGCTGTGGTGCAGTGGTAAAGTGTCGGACTCGGGATCGAGAGGTACCGGGTTCGATCCCCACGAGCGGCAAGTGTTGTTTCCTTGAGCAAGAGACTTTATCCACATTGCGTAGTACTGGTTTCTACCCAGGAAAAGAGGGCCACATGGAAGATTAGTACTAGTACTAAATGTGTTACCCTCTATAAATAAGGTCGATTATTATTATTATTATTATTATTAATAAAGTTGATTATTATTAGCTCACTCAAGGTGAGCTATTGTGATTGGTTTCTGTCCATTGTCCGTGTGTCCGTCGCCAACTTTTGCTTTTGAACGACTTCTACAAAACTGCTGAACATATCCTGAAATAATTTCACAAGAATGTTCCTTACAGGCTCAAACCTTTTCGCTCGGGTGAACAAGATGGCCACCAGAGCTAAAAATAGAAAAACCTTTAAACGACTTCTCCTTAACCAGTGAAATGATTTCGAAATAATTTCACAGGAATGTGATTTTGGTGATCCTCTACCAGAATTGTTCAAACCATTCGGCTTGGATGAAAAAAATGGCCGCCAGAGCTAAAAATAGAAAACACTTTGAATGACTTCTGCTCCTTAACCAGTGGATGGGTTTTGTAATAATTTTCTTGGGTGACCCACAACCAAAATTGCTCAAACCATTCCGCTTGGATTAGCAAGATGGCTGCCAGAGCTAAACAGAGACAAATATAATGCTGTTCTTGCACACCCTATTCGGTGTCATTGAATGCATCTTATAAGGAACAAGAATATATATGGTTTAGGGGTGGGTTTCTGAGATATTAGACCTTTAATGAAATGGAGGGGGTTGGGCATGGCCCGGCGCACCCCAGGGTCACCCTAGTTGGTGTCTGTAAATGCGTCTTATCACAAGGAACAAGAGTATAATATGATTTAGAGGTGGGGATCTAAATGGTTTATGAAATATGCCCTTTTCTGAAGTGAATGGTATAAGGCATGGCTCCACCCTAACCCAGGGGTCACCCAAGTTGGCATCTCTAAATGTGTCTTATCATAAGGAACAAGAATATATATGCTTTAGTGTGGGGATTTGAATGGTTTCTTTATATGAGGCCTTTAATGAAATGGACGGGGTGAGGCATGGCCCCGGCGCATCCCGGGGGACCTCCAGGTTGATGTCGCTGAAAGTGTCTTTTCATAAGGAACAGAGTATATAATTATAATATGGTTTAGAGGTGGGGATCTGAATGGTTTCTGAAATATATGTCCTTTTATAAAGTGAAGGGGTGGGGCATGGCCCTCAGTAATCGCAACCCAGGGGTCACCCTGGTTGGCGTCTCTAAATGTGTCTTATCATAAGGAACAATAATATATAATTTAGCGTTGGGGATCTGAACAGTTCCTGAGATATATTTAGGCCTTTAATGACATGGAAGGGGTGGGGCATGGCCAAAGGCACCCCCCAGAGACCTCCAGGTTATTAGTGTCACTGAAAGCATCTTATCATAAGGAACAAGAATATATCTGGTTTAGGGGTGGGGGATCTGAACAGTTTCTCAGATATTAGACTTTTTCTAAAGTGTAGGGGATGGGAAAGGCCCGGGCGCACCCAAATTTAATGCTGCTCTTGCAGGAGGAAGCTATGAACCAAATTTGGTGGCATTCTGACAATTTTTAAGTGATTAAGGAGGAGATAGCGTGACAGATGGATGGACATTTGGATGGACAGATGGATGGACAGACAGATGTATGTGGGGATAATAATTTTACATTTGTGATGGCTCATACCAGGGAAAATGGCATGTTTTTCATCATAGTCATGTTGAATGAAAATTGCCGGTTTCAAGCAGGTGCTTATGTGATAGCCCTCATTAATCAGTTATAACCCATTTGAGCCAGAAATCGGGTTTTTTTTGCCAGATTGTCAGATTGAGTTATTTTCAAAAATTTAACCCTTATCTTGCTGTTCACGTCAACCCCTTTCTTTGCAAACAGTGTAGATACAGATCAGGATCAGGATCTACACCGTTTGGCATTCAGTTTATGAATTTGTAGCAATAAATTAAATCAAGTAATCTGATTGGTTGATAGACAGAAATGGGTGTGGCTTAAATGAATATTCAGCAAGATAAGGGTTAATTTAGAATTTTAGGTGAACATATTTTTTTTGCAAACAGTGAAGGCCTTCATCAGCCTCTGCGTTCAGCAGTATCTGATCTGGACCTCCATTGCTTGCCAGGTTTTCCCCCATATAAAAAGGGTTAATCAGTTATAACTGTTTTCTTGAGCTGTGGTGTAATATCATGAAAAGATGTAGGTAAGTAGGTTCAGCTCTTAAAGAAAGTGTTCTCTGATAAGATTATATTTGTTTTCCTGAATAAACTTAGGTTTTATTGTATGTAGTATTTGCTTATATCATAAATAATCTGATTGATTTGGGGATTGGGCAGAAACAATTCAAATTTTTTCTCCCTTTTCAGGTGTGGTCTCTTGATTGTTTGTTGGAGTTTAACGGCCAAGTCGACACTATTTTAGGTCTTTTTTGAGCCGATCAGTTTACCTATCCACACTTTTCCTGGGCATGCTTATACATAAGCTGTTAACCAGTACAGTGCTTATTCTTTCGCTAGAAACTGACAACTGCCCTTCTTGAATCAATGGAAGGAAGTGAATGACCGTAGAAAAGATTTCATGATCAACTCCATGAAAGTATGTTCAGGAGGAGTCTATTATTAAAAGAAAGGAGCAAATTCTTTTCTTCAAGAATAAACCCCTTTTTGGAGAGGATTCGTTTAAGAAAATAAAACAGATATCACAGCTTATGACAAAGCCTTTCAAAAATTTGTTTTGTTTGTTTGTTTGATTTGAGGTTTAACTTCCCCGTCAACACCGTATGGGTCATTTTGGAGACGTTGCTTCAAATTTCGTGGGACTTTTACCCGACATTGAGATGAAATGACATGCAAACATTGTGGACCCAGATCAGACTGCTCCTACAGGAGCAGTCTGATCTGGGTCCACACTGTTTGCAAAAAGAATACTATTAAGGTAACCGGCAGATGGCAAAGCAGACAACAATTGTAGTGATTGGCATTTTATGGATTACTTTCTAAACTAGTGCATTTTCTGCATGTGTACAATCTTCTGAAGACTTTCCCCATCGGGGCTTGAAGAAATAGATGGGCTGCATGATGCTTCCACACAGAGCTGAAACCGGCCCACACACAAGTACTGGTAATCTGCTTAGAGGATCTTAGCCTGCCCAGGCAAAGGGGTGCGAGTCGGACCGTCCATGCTTATAAACGCTATTGGTTTCATTGGGCGACAGGACTTGAGATTTCATTTCATCTCAATGTCGGGTAAAAGTCCCACAAAATTGGAAGCAACGTCTCCAAAATGACCTTTACAGTGTTGACGGGGACGTTAAACCTCAAATCAAACAAATTACCTATCCACACTTTTCCTGGGCTACTGATGCTAATAGGTAAGCGGTTAACTAGTACAGTGCTTTTTCTTTCGCCAGAAACTGACAACTGCCCTTCGTGAATCAGTGGAAGGGAAAGAATGATTTCATGATGAATCTCCATGAAAGAATGTTCAGGAGGTATCTTTGGTTCTTAAAAGAAATAATTTTTTTCCAAGGAGCAAATTCTTTTCTTTAACCCTTATCTTGCTGAATATTCATTTAATCCACACCCATTTCTGTCTATCAACCAATCAAATTACTTGATGTAATTTATTTCTACAAATATATAAACTGAATGTCAAACAGTGTAGATCCTGATCAGATGGCTTCTTCAGAAGTCATCTGATCTGGATCTACACTGTTTGGAAAGATAGGGGTTCCGTGAACAGCAAGATAAGGCTTAGGAGTAAAACCCCTTTTTGCAGGGGCTTGGTTTAAGAAAATAAAACAGATAACACAGCTTCTGACAAAACCTTTCAAAAATTTGTTTAGTGATGATCTACTAGAATAGAAATCTGAACCCTTGTCCTGCTGAATATTTTAATCTGCCACACCCACTACTGATTATTAGCCAATCAAATTATTTGATGCAAATTAGTGCAACAAATTCACAATCTGAATGACAAACAAATCTGATCTGGATCTGCATTGTTTGAAAGATCAGACATATCCGGGCTCAGCAGGACAAGGGTTAATTGTGTGAGTCCTTAATATCATTTGGTCATGAAAACTCTTGTAAAAGCACATATACAATTATATATTGCAAATACGTGCATTATGTACTTATGGATTAGCTGGTGTGTTTAACCCTTATGACGCGGAGAAAAACTACATCTGAAAGTGTCGTCTGCTTTTGTCGTCTGCATAATTTCTTTTTCAAACATTTTTAAAATATTTTTATATTCAGGCAAACATTGGGGGCCCAGATCAGACTGCTCCTACAGGAGCAGTCTGATCTGGGTCCACACTGTTTGCAAAAAGAATACTTTTAAGGTAACCGGCAGATGGCAAAGCAGATGACAATTGTTGCAATTGGCATTTATGAGTTAATTTCTAAACTAGTGCATTTTCTGCATGTGTACAATCTTCAGAAAGCTTTCGGGAAATTTGTTTTCTCTTCTGATAGCTATTTTCCGTTTCAGTTTCTGGCCCTTTTCTTATGATGTCATTCACATGAAGGATTGTACGAAGTGTCATTAGGATCCGATCATGATGGAAGAAGAGCTGCATCGCCGAGATCATATTGGTGTCCAGGATTTTGTACTTCTTGAGGACTTCACCAATCCAGATGCCTTTGTTGAAAACTTACAGAAAAGATTTCAAGAGGATCTTATATATGTAAGCACTTGTCTTCATGTCCAACTTGGGCCATTTATATTAGAATAACACACCCATATGAGATAGTCCAGTCTTACATGGCCCTAAAATAGAATTTTTCTGATGAAAATTTTCAATAGTTTTTATAACGCCGTTTTGAAAAAAAGGTTGTATTATGTAATGGCCATCTGCATCCGTCTGTCTGTCCACCTGACCGTCTACCCGTTCGTCTGTAAACTTTTTGTTCCTACATTGTACAACTGATCAAGCTGAAACTTGATATATAGTTAGACCATGATGTGGAGCAGCACATATTATTTCGCAGTTACGGTCCACCAAATATTAATAGAGTCATGACCCTTTGAAAATTTCTGTAAACATTTCATTGCAGGATAACTTCTCCTACAGTTTAGATCCAATCAAGCTGAGATTGATGCATAATTAGACCATGATGTGGAGCAGTAGTGTTGTGAATCGGACAGAAAAATTACAATCGATTATCGGTAAAGTAAAACCGATTGATTATCGATTGTACAATCGGATATCCCATCATTCGCTTCAACAACATATAATGATAGCAAACGCTTTTTCAGAGCCTAAATTTGTACATTCCCACCCAATTACAGAGCGTGATTTGCTCAAGAAAACAGCTCATAGTTAATGAGGTAGTGGGCTCTTGTTTTGCCTGGGGTCCCACAAGGGACTGTTCTTGGTCCCCTGTTATTCTCCCTGTACATTAATGATATTTCCTCTGACATTGATTCAGAAATAAGACTGTTCGCAGACGACTGTGTTTGCTACTGAGGACTCAATTAAACTTCAGAATGATATAGACAAATGATGATAAGGATGTAGGGCACGAAAATGGGGCATGAAATTTCAGCCCGTTAAAGTTAATGCAGTATTATGTAGATAAATATGAAGAGACCCAATGGAATTAAGGGAACGGTGATTCCATTAAATACCTTTGTGTGACAATCACACACGATTTGAGATTCATAACACCTCATTAAAGATCTATACAGTTATACAAACTTAATTACTTTGACACACGTGATAAAACATGACATGCAATCAACTCAAAACTGTCCGCTTAGCGAGAAAGAAATCACCGTAAAAGAAAGCAGTGCAGTTTAATTAATAATTTAATATTCAGGCTATAAAATGAGCCCAAACTTTCATACCCGCCTTTATGGGCAAGACCAATGCGAACATAAAAGTTTTCTGCAACCAACATCATTGAAAAATCAATTGTCTATCGTTTTTTTCTGTTGGCGATTGGTAAATGATGTCATCGGATTGTAGCAAATATACATGCATTGAATGTTATTGTTTTATTTTAATAGGACGTTTTTTTCTTTCATAAAAAAAAATTGGAACCGATATTTTCTCAGTAACCAAACGGTTGTGTTTTGAGAAATGCGCCTTGTATTATGCACGTTTTATTTTTGAAAGTTCAATCTTATTTACCAATAGCAGCGTACCCAGTAAAGAGGTCGTTTTGTTGTGTTTTTTTTTTTTCGCGCCAAGCATGCGTTTTTCCCGCGAAAAAAAAAAAATAGCGTTCACGAGTCAGTAGAAAAGTATGTTTTTGTTTTTCATACATTTACCTTTAGATGTTGCTAATTGCCTTAGGAGGATTTTCACACTTGTTGTGTTTTATGATTGAGGGATATACCCAAATAAGAGTCATAACTTGACCTTATTTTCACGTGAAACCTTGTCACACGGAACATTCATTATAGGCTTATCTGTATGACAGGAGGTGTGTGTTTGCAGTGTAATAGTAGAATAGTAATGTGAAGAATAGGGTCGGCGTTTATAACGCGATTCGGTTAACTGACACGGTGCGTTGGTTGGACCCGGAGTTCCGGGACATAGCGAGGTTGAGGTGTATTACAAATCCGATTTATATCGCAAATTGGTAGATATTACACACTCTAAAACTTACAATGAATTCATTTCGGAAGAATTGGTATGGATAAACACACTTAAACATATTCCATTTTGACTTCTCGAACGTTATTTATTTTATGTTTATATTGAAATGAATACCGAGCTCACATTTGACCACGTCTCTGTTACCGTTAAAAGCGATAAGATCGTGCGTTTACACAACGGTATTTATAATCAACGCCAAAGGCACTAATTATGGTCGTTGAAGTGTGGACAGTCAACAGGTGTCACATGCTAAAAACATGTTTACATAACGGTATTTATAATCAGTGCCTAAAGCCCAACTAGTTATGGTCGCTGAAGCGTGGACGGTCACAGGTGTCAGGTGCTAAAATACGTGCCGGGTTAATTTAAAGAGGTTGAAAATAATGCCGATAAATAGACTTCAAAGAAAAGAAACCTAATCAAGATGGCATGAAGATTTTTTTTTTTCTGTGATAAAAAGAGTGTGCTTGGCAGGCTCCATTTACAATCGATAGTGACAAAAGTGCTATCGATTGTCGCCGACGTTGCTCAGAACGATTAGTTTTCGATGTTCAGCGACAATCGGTACAACACTATGGAGCAGCACATATTATTTCGAGGTTATGAGCCACCAAATATTTATGGTATTGCCCCTTTGAAAATTTCTGTAAACATATAGATTCCGGCTAAGTCCTCCTACAATTTAGATCCGATCAAGCTGAAACTTGATATATAGTTAGACCATGATGTGGAACAGTGCATATTGTTTCAAGTTTGGATTCCATCAAATATTAAAAGAGTTATGCCCATTTAAAAATTTCTGTAAACATATGGTTTCAGGCTAACTCCTACAGTTTAGATTCTTTCAAGCTGAAACTTGATATATAGTTTGTCCATGATGTGGAGGAGTGCATATTGTTTTGACATTGCAGTCCACCAAATACTAACAGAGTTACGCCCCGTTAAAAAATTCTGTAAACGTGGTTTCATGCTGAATCCTCCTACAATTAACGTTCAATCAAGCTGAAACGTGATATAAAGATGATGTGGAGCAGTGCATATTGTATATTACAGTCCACCAAATATTAGCAGAATCATGTCCCTTTAAGATTTTCTGTCATTGTTTTGTTTTTGGCTATCTCGAATAATATACATCAGACTAACCTGAGACTTTATAAATAGTGACAGTGCATATTATTTCTAGGTTACAGTCCACCAAATATAAGCAGAGTTATGCCTATTTGAAATTGATGTAAACTTGTCATGTCAAGCTAACCCTTCCTGCAGTTCACATCCCATCCAAAGTAAGCAGATCACCAAATATTAACAGAGTTATACTCCTTTGAAAGCTTCTGTAAACTTTTTGTTTCCAGCTAACTCCTCCTACAATTTAGTCATCTGATCAAGCTTAAACTTCTTGATTTATAGTTACACATTGTTTTGAGGTTACAGTCCATCAAATATCAGCAGTAATGGCCCTTTGAAAATTTTGTAAACTAACTCTTCCTTTTGTTTACATTAGATCAAGCTGAAACATAGTAAAAATTACACCATGATGTGGAGCAGCACATACCATTTTAAGGTTACAGTCTGTCAAATATTAGCTGTCACTTTTCATTTCCAGGTAATATAGTTTACATCCCATCAAGCTAAAAGGTGATTTATAGTTAGACCATGATATGAAGCATTCGGTCCACCAATTATTAGCAGAATTATGTTCATCTGTCTGTCCAGGAACTTTTCTTTTTCTGCTAATCCCTTCTTCTATTTGACAGTATATGTATTA
Organism: Lucinisca nassula; assembly: GCA_963580285.1. Classification (NCBI taxonomy): domain Eukaryota; kingdom Metazoa; phylum Mollusca; class Bivalvia; order Lucinida; family Lucinidae; genus Lucinisca; species Lucinisca nassula. Next base: position 74,363,734 of record OY757022.1, read on the forward strand.
CAGCCGATTACCCGTATCTCAAATTTCCGAAAGCTCCGCTCAGTTGTCTTCGTAAACATGTGGAATCTGTTGTAGTTTTGCGTAATTTGGATCGGAGACTGCATATTTTTTCGTAGTTTGTTACGATGGTCTGCGGAAATACGCTCATTTACGAACATATCTCAGCACCAAAGTAGAAAGCACTTGTAGTTATCTACGAATGAACGGAGCTTTCTCCGATCTCTGTTTGTAGTTCTTCGTAAAACTGAAGCTTAGACATTTTCCAGTATGGACTAGTGCGTAGAATGTGGACTTAAACTCATTTTGATTCGTAAATGAGCGTAGATTAGGGAACTTAGAAATTTCTAAGACATGATGAGGACTTAGTCAATTTTTGCTTCGTAACCTTTCGTAGAATTTGGAGCTGGTAGAAAGATCAACTCCCTGATGAATTTGTTGCTATGGATACAAGATGGTATCAGTTATAACAAGTCTCTTTATTGCTTTTGAACCAAAAATTTCAGTTCTTTATAGCATCTGTAAGGAAGCAGTCAGCCAGTATAATACATTTGAGAATTTAAATTATGGAATAGACATGTGCTTGTTTTTTGTGTTTTACATACAAATGGAATATTATAAAAGATAAACATTGATGTAGTGCATGGGAATATCATGACAGATTTCATTTCAATGGCTTGAACATAAGGTTGGTGGTCATTTTCACTATTTCAATAGATTATAAGCAACTTGTAAAGTTGAATCACAAAAACTATTGTAAAGGTTCTTAGTTTTTGGACAGAGATATAAAGACCCAGATCAGACTCTGTTTCAGGAGACCCCTGACCAGGGTCTACACTGTTTGCCATTCCAGCTACACTTTATATGCTTTTCTCTTTCACAAAACAACCTTTTTCACACTTTAGGATAATGACATGTACATATTATTCTGGTGTTCAAATTTTACATGTTCTTACAGTTGGTCATAGTTACAGTTGGCGTCTCTTGCCTGATGCCTCCAGTTGACCTGTCTCATGATCTGCGTTAGTAGGTGTGTGCTCGGAGGGGGATGTGCTGTGTTTGCCGGGACTTGTCCATCATCCGTTTCGGTTTCAGAACTTTTGGGGTTGAGACACACTGATGAAGATTAAATATCAGAAAGGCCTCTGTGTCACTAAATTTGGTATAGTTACCCTTAATTGGTCCTCCTCTATCTTTTTTTTTTAATTTTTCCTCCACAAACTTTGTCAAAGTATACTGCTAATGCAAAACCCACATGTAAATCACTTTTAAATAGATTCAGTGTCTTTTGTGAATTAAAAGTTCTTGCAAAATGACCCTAATATATTTCATTTCCTTTTTCTTACAAGAAAAAAGAAGCATTCCTGGTGATCATATTAATTAATTTCATTGGTTCTGCAACATAAAAGGTACAACCTGTATTAAGCAAGCACCAATGGGGTAATCAAAATGTGCTTGCTAAAGACAGATGTTTGATTTACACAGGTTTGTTTTAAAGCATTTGCCTGTTAGGGAAATGGATACCTGCTTGCTTAAGACAGATTGCTTGCTTAATACAGGTGACCACTTAGACAGGTTTTACTTTACTACATGAATTAAAAACTTTATTAAATTAAATTTAACCCTTTACCACTCAGATACGTGTTTTTACGTGTCTGCACCCCCCCCCATTTTAAGCCCCAGAAGCACATAAAATCTGCATTTCAACCCCTGGATAGTTAAGTTTGCTTTAGGATTTGTTGGGCAAAAAAGTGACCTGTTTTTTCGCGCGCCTCCCCACTAAAAATATTCCTGGGGGGGTTTGAAGGGGGGCAACGCCCCCCTCACATCCCGAAAAATTTTGGGTTTATGGCCCAACCGGCCGCTAAAATTTGTATCTGAGGGTGTCTGGGGTCAAACATGCCTGAAAATTGATGCTGATAAAACATGCTGCAAACAGTGAAAATGGTTAGTGCCAACCACCTTAATGGTTGCCTTGACAGCTGTGTGAAGATTAAAATGTGGTCCAAAATTCATGTGAAAACACACTTTTTGCCAACTTTGAGATGCCCCCTCTTTACCATGACAACAATGATCAAGTCATGAAAGGTTGCATTTGAAAGGCTACTGCCCAATGAACATTCATACCGAGTTTGGTGTAAAACAGACCATCCATTATGAAACAATGGCTAGTTGAAGTTGCTGTCAGGTGCAACACTGTGAAAATCAGTGAAATTCACAAAATCCCTGAGTGGTAAAGGGTTAAAGAAGAAAATCCCAACTGACCAAAATAATGTTTTTTCATCATTTTATTGCAAGAAACAATATTTCAGATATAATTAAAGCATTTTAGACTAAAATTCAGTATGTTCCCAGATTTTAGTTAACCCTTTACCACTCAGATACGTGTTTTTACGTGTCTGCACCCCCCCCCCATTTTAAGCCCCAGAAGCACATAAAATCTGCATTTCAACCCCTGGATAGTTAAGTTTGCTTTAGGATTTGTTGGGCAAAAAAGTGACCTGTTTTTTCGCGCGCCTCCCCACTAAAAATATTCCTGGGGGGGGTTTGAAGGGGGGCGTTGCCCCCCTCACATCCCGAAAAATTTTGGGTTTATGGCCCAACCGGCCGCTAAAATTTGTATCTGAGGGTGTCTGGGGTCAAACATGCCTGAAAATTGATGCTGATAAAACATGCTGCAAACAGTGAAAATGGTTAGTGCCAACCACCTTAATGGTTGCCTTGACAGCTGTGTGAAGATTAAAATGTGGTCCAAAATTCATGTGAAAACACACTTTTTGCCAACTTTGAGATGCCCCCTCTTTACCATGACAACAATGATCAAGTCATGAAAGGTTGCATTTGAAAGGCTACTGCCCAATGAACATTCATACCGAGTTTGGTGTAAAACAGACCATCCATTATGAAACAATGGCTAGTTGAAGTTGCTGTCAGGTGCAACACTGTGAAAATCAGTGAAATTCACAAAATCCCTGAGTGGTAAAGGGTTAAAGAAGAAAATCCCAACTGACCAAAATAATGTTTTTTCATCATTTTATTGCAAGAAACAATATTTCAGATATAATTAAAGCATTTTAGACTAAAATTCAGTATGTTCCCAGATTTTAGTTAAAGAAGAAAATCCCAACTGACCAAAATAATGTTTTTTCATCATTTTATTGCAAGAAACAATATTTCAGATATAATTAAAGCATTTTAGACTAAAATTCAGTATGTTCCCAGATTTTAGTTAACCCTTTACCACTCAGATACGTGTTTTTACGTGTCTGCACCCCCCCCCCCCCATTTTAAGCCCCAGAAGCACATAAAATCTACATTTCAACCCCTGGATAGTTAAGTTTGCTTTAGGATTTGTTGGGCAAAAAAGTGACCTGTTTTTTCGCGCGCCTCCCCACTAAAAATATTCCTGGGGGGGTTTGAAGGGGGGCAACGCCCCCCCTCACATCCCGAAAAATTTTGGGTTTATGGCCCAACCGGCCGCTAAAATTTGTATCTGAGGGTGTCTGGGGTCAAACATGCCTGAAAATTGATGCTGATAAAACATGCTGCAAACAGTGAAAATGGTTAGTGCCAACCACCTTAATGGTTGCCTTGACAGCTGTGTGAAGATTAAAATGTGGTCCAAAATTCATGTGAAAACACACTTTTTGCCAACTTTGAGATGCCCCCTCTTTACCATGACAACAATGATCAAGTCATGAAAGGTTGCATTTGAAAGGCTACTGCCCAATGAACATTCATACCGAGTTTGGTGTAAAACAGACCATCCATTATGAAACAATGGCTAGTTGAAGTTGCTGTCAGGTGCAACACTGTGAAAATCAGTGAAATTCACAAAATCCCTGAGTGGTAAAGGGTTAAAGAAGAAAATCCCAACTGACCAAAATAATGTTTTTTCATCATTTTATTGCAAGAAACAATATTTCAGATATAATTAAAGCATTTTAGACTAAAATTCAGTATGTTCCCAGATTTTAGTTAACCCTTTACCACTCAGATACGTGTTTTTACGTGTCTGCACCCCCCCCCCCCCCATTTTAAGCCCCAGAAGCACATAAAATCTGCATTTCAACCCCTGGATAGTTAAGTTTGCTTTAGGATTTGTTGGGCAAAAAAGTGACCTGTTTTTTCGCGCGCCTCCCCACTAAAAATATTCCTGGGGGGGGTTTGAAGGGGGGCGTTGCCCCCCTCACATCCCGAAAAATTTTGGGTTTATGGCCCAACCGGCCGCTAAAATTTGTATCTGAGGGTGTCTGGGGTCAAACATGCCTGAAAATTGATGCTGATAAAACATGCTGCAAACAGTGAAAATGGTTAGTGCCAACCACCTTAATGGTTGCCTTGACAGCTGTGTGAAGATTAAAATGTGGTCCAAAATTCATGTGAAAACACACTTTTTGCCAACTTTGAGATGCCCCCTCTTTACCATGACAACAATGATCAAGTCATGAAAGGTTGCATTTGAAAGGCTACTGCCCAATGAACATTCATACCGAGTTTGGTGTAAAACAGACCATCCATTATGAAACAATGGCTAGTTGAAGTTGCTGTCAGGTGCAACACTGTGAAAATCAGTGAAATTCACAAAATCCCTGAGTGGTAAAGGGTTAAAGAAGAAAATCCCAACTGACCAAAATAATGTTTTTTCATCATTTTATTGCAAGAAACAATATTTCAGATATAATTAAAGCATTTTAGACTAAAATTCAGTATGTTCCCAGATTTTAGTTAAAGAAGAAAATCCCAACTGACCAAAATAATGTTTTTTCATCATTTTATTGCAAGAAACAATATTTCAGATATAATTAAAGCATTTTAGACTAAAATTCAGTATGTTCCCAGATTTTAGTTAACCCTTTACCACTCAGATACGTGTTTTTACGTGTCTGCACCCCCCCCCCCCCCATTTTAAGCCCCAGAAGCACATAAAATCTACATTTCAACCCCTGGATAGTTAAGTTTGCTTTAGGATTTGTTGGGCAAAAAAGTGACCTGTTTTTTCGCGCGCCTCCCCACTAAAAATATTCCTGGGGGGGTTTGAAGGGGGGCAACGCCCCCCCTCACATCCCGAAAAATTTTGGGTTTATGGCCCAACCGGCCGCTAAAATTTGTATCTGAGGGTGTCTGGGGTCAAACATGCCTGAAAATTGATGCTGATAAAACATGCTGCAAACAGTGAAAATGGTTAGTGCCAACCACCTTAATGGTTGCCTTGACAGCTGTGTGAAGATTAAAATGTGGTCCAAAATTCATGTGAAAACACACTTTTTGCCAACTTTGAGATGCCCCCTCTTTACCATGACAACAATGATCAAGTCATGAAAGGTTGCATTTGAAAGGCTACTGCCCAATGAACATTCATACCGAGTTTGGTGTAAAACAGACCATCCATTATGAAACAATGGCTAGTTGAAGTTGCTGTCAGGTGCAACACTGTGAAAATCAGTGAAATTCACAAAATCCCTGAGTGGTAAAGGGTTAAAGAAGAAAATCCCAACTGACCAAAATAATGTTTTTTCATCATTTTATTGCAAGAAACAATATTTCAGATATAATTAAAGCATTTTAGACTAAAATTCAGTATGTTCCCAGATTTTAGTTAAAGAAGAAAATCCCAACTGACCAAAATAATGTTTTTTCATCATTTTATTGCAAGAAACAATATTTCAGATATAATTAAAGCATTTTAGACTAAAATTCAGTATGTTCCCAGATTTTAGTTAACCCTTTACCACTCAGATACGTGTTTTTACGTGTCTGCACCCCCCCCCCCATTTTAAGCCCCAGAAGCACATAAAATCTACATTTCAACCCCTGGATAGTTAAGTTTGCTTTAGGATTTGTTGGGCAAAAAAGTGACCTGTTTTTTCGCGCGCCTCCCCACTAAAAATATTCCTGGAGGGGTTTGAAGGGGGGCAACGCCCCCCTCACATCCCGAAAAATTTTGGGTTTATGGCCCAACCGGCCGCTAAAATTTGTATCTGAGGGTGTCTGGGGTCAAACATGCCTGAAAATTGATGCTGATAAAACATGCTGCAAACAGTGAAAATGGTTAGTGCCAACCACCTTAATGGTTGCCTTGACAGCTGTGTGAAGATTAAAATGTGGTCCAAAATTCATGTGAAAACACACTTTTTGCCAACTTTGAGATGCCCCCTCTTTACCATGACAACAATGATCAAGTCATGAAAGGTTGCATTTGAAAGGCTACTGCCCAATGAACATTCATACCGAGTTTGGTGTAAAACAGACCATCCATTATGAAACAATGGCTAGTTGAAGTTGCTGTCAGGTGCAACACTGTGAAAATCAGTGAAATTCACAAAATCCCTGAGTGGTAAAGGGTTAAAGAAGAAAATCCCAACTGACCAAAATAATGTTTTTTCATCATTTTATTGCAAGAAACAATATTTCAGATATAATTAAAGCATTTTAGACTAAAATTCAGTATGTTCCCAGATTTTAGTTAACCCTTTACCACTCAGATACGTGTTTTTACGTGTCTGCACCCCCCCCCCCCCATTTTAAGCCCCAGAAGCACATAAAATCTGCATTTCAACCCCTGGATAGTTAAGTTTGCTTTAGGATTTGTTGGGCAAAAAAGTGACCTGTTTTTTCGCGCGCCTCCCCACTAAAAATATTCCTGGGGGGGGTTTGAAGGGGGGCGTTGCCCCCCTCACATCCCGAAAAATTTTGGGTTTATGGCCCAACCGGCCGCTAAAATTTGTATCTGAGGGTGTCTGGGGTCAAACATGCCTGAAAATTGATGCTGATAAAACATGCTGCAAACAGTGAAAATGGTTAGTGCCAACCACCTTAATGGTTGCCTTGACAGCTGTGTGAAGATTAAAATGTGGTCCAAAATTCATGTGAAAACACACTTTTTGCCAACTTTGAGATGCCCCCTCTTTACCATGACAACAATGATCAAGTCATGAAAGGTTGCATTTGAAAGGCTACTGCCCAATGAACATTCATACCGAGTTTGGTGTAAAACAGACCATCCATTATGAAACAATGGCTAGTTGAAGTTGCTGTCAGGTGCAACACTGTGAAAATCAGTGAAATTCACAAAATCCCTGAGTGGTAAAGGGTTAAAGAAGAAAATCCCAACTGACCAAAATAATGTTTTTTCATCATTTTATTGCAAGAAACAATATTTCAGATATAATTAAAGCATTTTAGACTAAAATTCAGTATGTTCCCAGATTTTAGTTAACCCTTTACCACTCAGATACGTGTTTTTACGTGTCTGCACCCCCCCCCATTTTAAGCCCCAGAAGCACATAAAATCTACATTTCAACCCCTGGATAGTTAAGTTTGCTTTAGGATTTGTTGGGCCGAAAAATTTTGGGTTTATGGCCCAACCGGCCGCTAAAATTTGTATCTGAGGGTGTCTGGGGTCAAACATGCCTGAAAATTGATGCTGATAAAACATGCTGCAAACAGTGAAAATGGTTAGTGCCAACCACCTTAATGGTTGCCTTGACAGCTGTGTGAAGATTAAAATGTGGTCCAAAATTCATGTGAAAACACACTTTTTGCCAACTTTGAGATGCCCCCTCTTTACCATGACAACAATGATCAAGTCATGAAAGGTTGCATTTGAAAGGCTACTGCCCAATGAACATTCATACCGAGTTTGGTGTAAAACAGACCATCCATTATGAAACAATGGCTAGTTGAAGTTGCTGTCAGGTGCAACACTGTGAAAATCAGTGAAATTCACAAAATCCCTGAGTGGTAAAGGGTTAAAGAAGAAAATCCCAACTGACCAAAATAATGTTTTTTCATCATTTTATTGCAAGAAACAATATTTCAGATATAATTAAAGCATTTTAGACTAAAATTCAGTATGTTCCCAGATTTTAGTTAACCCTTTACCACTCAGATACGTGTTTTTACGTGTCTGCACCCCCCCCCCCCATTTTAAGCCCCAGAAGCACATAAAATCTACATTTCAACCCCTGGATAGTTAAGTTTGCTTTAGGATTTGTTGGGCAAAAAAGTGACCTGTTTTTTCGCGCGCCTCCCCACTAAAAATATTCCTGGGGGGGGTTTGAAGGGGGGCAACGCCCCCCCTCACATCCCGAAAAATTTTGGGTTTATGGCCCAACCGGCCGCTAAAATTTGTATCTGAGGGTGTCTGGGGTCAAACATGCCTGAAAATTGATGCTGATAAAACATGCTGCAAACAGTGAAAATGGTTAGTGCCAACCACCTTAATGGTTGCCTTGACAGCTGTGTGAAGATTAAAATGTGGTCCAAAATTCATGTGAAAACACACTTTTTGCCAACTTTGAGATGCCCCCTCTTTACCATGACAACAATGATCAAGTCATGAAAGGTTGCATTTGAAAGGCTACTGCCCAATGAACATTCATACCGAGTTTGGTGTAAAACAGACCATCCATTATGAAACAATGGCTAGTTGAAGTTGCTGTCAGGTGCAACACTGTGAAAATCAGTGAAATTCACAAAATCCCTGAGTGGTAAAGGGTTAAAGAAGAAAATCCCAACTGACCAAAATAATGTTTTTTCATCATTTTATTGCAAGAAACAATATTTCAGATATAATTAAAGCATTTTAGACTAAAATTCAGTATGTTCCCAGATTTTAGTTAACCCTTTACCACTCAGATACGTGTTTTTACGTGTCTGCACCCCCCCCCCCCCATTTTAAGCCCCAGAAGCACATAAAATCTGCATTTCAACCCCTGGATAGTTAAGTTTGCTTTAGGATTTGTTGGGCAAAAAAGTGACCTGTTTTTTCGCGCGCCTTCCCACTAAAAATATTCCTGGGGGGGGGGTTTGAAGGGGGGCGTTGCCCCCCTCACATCCCGAAAAATTTTGGGTTTATGGCCCAACCGGCCGCTAAAATTTGTATCTGAGGGTGTCTGGGGTCAAACATGCCTGAAAATTGATGCTGATAAAACATGCTGCAAACAGTGAAAATGGTTAGTGCCAACCACCTTAATGGTTGCCTTGACAGCTGTGTGAAGATTAAAATGTGGTCCAAAATTCATGTGAAAACACACTTTTTGCCAACTTTGAGATGCCCCCCTCTTTACCATGACAACAATGATCAAGTCATGAAAGGTTGCATTTGAAAGGCTACTGCCCAATGAACATTCATACCGAGTTTGGTGTAAAACAGACCATCCATTATGAAACAATGGCTAGTTGAAGTTGCTGTCAGGTGCAACACTGTGAAAATCAGTGAAATTCACAAAATCCCTGAGTGGTAAAGGGTTAAAGAAGAAAATCCCAACTGACCAAAATAATGTTTTTTCATCATTTTATTGCAAGAAACAATATTTCAGATATAATTAAAGCATTTTAGACTAAAATTCAGTATGTTCCCAGATTTTAGTTAACCCTTTACCACTCAGATACGTGTTTTTACGTGTCTGCACCCCCCCCCCCCCCCATTTTAAGCCCCAGAAGCACATAAAATCTGCATTTCAACCCCCTGGATAGTTAAGTTTGCTTAGGATTTGTTGGGCAAAAAAGTGACCTGTTTTTTCGCGCGCCTCCCCACTAAAAATATTCCTGGGGGGGGTTTGAAGGGGGGCGTTGCCCCCCTCACATCCCGAAAAATTTTGGGTTTATGGCCCAACCGGCCGCTAAAATTTGTATCTGAGGGTGTCTGGGGTCAAACATGCCTGAAAATTGATGCTGATAAAACATGCTGCAAACAGTGAAAATGGTTAGTGCCAACCACCTTAATGGTTGCCTTGACAGCTGTGTGAAGATTAAAATGTGGTCCAAAATTCATGTGAAAACACACTTTTTGCCAACTTTGAGATGCCCCCCTCTTTACCCATGACAACAATGATCAAGTCATGAAAGGTTGCATTTGAAAGGCTACTGCCCAATGAACATTCATACCGAGTTTGGTGTAAAACAGACCATCCATTATGAAACAATGGCTAGTTGAAGTTGCTGTCAGGTGCAACACTGTGAAAATCAGTGAAATTCACAAAATCCCTGAGTGGTAAAGGGTTAAAGAAGAAAATCCCAACTGACCAAAATAATGTTTTTTCATCATTTTATTGCAAGAAACAATATTTCAGATATAATTAAAGCATTTTAGACTAAAATTCAGTATGTTCCCAGATTTTAGTTAACCCTTTACCACTCAGATACGTGTTTTTACGTGTCTGCACCCCCCCCCCATTTTAAGCCCCAGAAGCACATAAAATCTACATTTCAACCCCTGGATAGTTAAGTTTGCTTTAGGATTTGTTGGGCAAAAAAGTGACCTGTTTTTTCGCGCGCCTCCCCACTAAAAATATTCCTGGGGGGGTTTGAAGGGGGGCAACGCCCCCCCTCACATCCCGAAAAATTTTGGGTTTATGGCCCAACCGGCCGCTAAAATTTGTATCTGAGGGTGTCTGGGGTCAAAACATGCCTGAAAATTGATGCTGATAAAACATGCTGCAAACAGTGAAAATGGTTAGTGCCAACCACCTTAATGGTTGCCTTGACAGCTGTGTGAAGATTAAAATGTGGTCCAAAATTCATGTGAAAACACACTTTTTGCCAACTTTGAGATGCCCCCTCTTTACCATGACAACAATGATCAAGTCATGAAAGGTTGCATTTGAAAGGCTACTGCCCAATGAACATTCATACCGAGTTTGGTGTAAAACAGACCATCCATTATGAAACAATGGCTAGTTGAAGTTGCTGTCAGGTGCAACACTGTGAAAATCAGTGAAATTCACAAAATCCCTGAGTGGTAAAGGGTTAAAGAAGAAAATCCCAACTGACCAAAATAATGTTTTTTCATCATTTTATTGCAAGAAACAATATTTCAGATATAATTAAAGCATTTTAGACTAAAATTCAGTATGTTCCCAGATTTTAGTTAACCCTTTACCACTCAGATACGTGTTTTTACGTGTCTGCACCCCCCCCCCCCATTTTAAGCCCCAGAAGCACATAAAATCTGCATTTCAACCCCTGGATAGTTAAGTTTGCTTTAGGATTTGTTGGGCAAAAAAGTGACCTGTTTTTTCGCGCGCCTCCCCACTAAAAATATTCCTGGAGGGGTTTGAAGGGGGGCAACGCCCCCCTCACATCCCGAAAAATTTTGGGTTTATGGCCCAACCGGCCGCTAAAATTTGTATCTGAGGGTGTCTGGGGTCAAACATGCCTGAAAATTGATGCTGATAAAACATGCTGCAAACAGTGAAAATGGTTAGTGCCAACCACCTTAATGGTTGCCTTGACAGCTGTGTGAAGATTAAAATGTGGTCCAAAATTCATGTGAAAACACACTTTTTGCCAACTTTGAGATGCCCCCTCTTTACCATGACAACAATGATCAAGTCATGAAAGGTTGCATTTGAAAGGCTACTGCCCAATGAACATTCATACCGAGTTTGGTGTAAAACAGACCATCCATTATGAAACAATGGCTAGTTGAAGTTGCTGTCAGGTGCAACACTGTGAAAATCAGTGAAATTCACAAAATCCCTGAGTGGTAAAGGGTTAAAGAAGAAAATCCCAACTGACCAAAATAATGTTTTTTCATCATTTTATTGCAAGAAACAATATTTCAGATATAATTAAAGCATTTTAGACTAAAATTCAGTATGTTCCCAGATTTTAGTTAACCCTTTACCACTCAGATACGTGTTTTTACGTGTCTGCACCCCCCCCCCCCCCATTTTAAGCCCCAGAAGCACATAAAATCTGCATTTCAACCCCTGGATAGTTAAGTTTGCTTTAGGATTTGTTGGGCAAAAAAGTGACCTGTTTTTTCGCGCGCCTCCCCACTAAAAATATTCCTGGGGGGGGGTTTGAAGGGGGGCAACGCCCCCCTCACATCCCGAAAAATTTTGGGTTTATGGCCCAACCGGCCGCTAAAATTTGTATCTGAGGGTGTCTGGGGTCAAACATGCCTGAAAATTGATGCTGATAAAACATGCTGCAAACAGTGAAAATGGTTAGTGCCAACCACCTTAATGGTTGCCTTGACAGCTGTGTGAAGATTAAAATGTGGTCCAAAATTCATGTGAAAACACACTTTTTGCCAACTTTGAGATGCCCCCTCTTTACCATGACAACAATGATCAAGTCATGAAAGGTTGCATTTGAAAGGCTACTGCCCAATGAACATTCATACCGAGTTTGGTGTAAAACAGACCATCCATTATGAAACAATGGCTAGTTGAAGTTGCTGTCAGGTGCAACACTGTGAAAATCAGTGAAATTCACAAAATCCCTGAGTGGTAAAGGGTTAAAGAAGAAAATCCCAACTGACCAAAATAATGTTTTTTCATCATTTTATTGCAAGAAACAATATTTCAGATATAATTAAAGCATTTTAGACTAAAATTCAGTATGTTCCCAGATTTTAGTTAACCCTTTACCACTCAGATACGTGTTTTTACGTGTCTGCACCCCCCCCCCCATTTTAAGCCCCAGAAGCACATAAAATCTACATTTCAACCCCTGGATAGTTAAGTTTGCTTTAGGATTTGTTGGGCAAAAAAGTGACCTGTTTTTTCGCGCGCCTCCCCACTAAAGTTGCTGTCAGGTGCAACACTGTGAAAATCAGTGAAATTCACAAAATCCCTGAGTGGTAAAGGGTTAAAGAAGAAAATCCCAACTGACCAAAATAATGTTTTTTCATCATTTTATTGCAAGAAACAATATTTCAGATATAATTAAAGCATTTTAGACTAAAATTCAGTATGTTCCCAGATTTTAGTTAACCCTTTACCACTCAGATACGTGTTTTTACGTGTCTGCACCCCCCCCCCCCCCCCATTTTAAGCCCCACCCAAAAGCACATAAAATCTGCATTTCAACCCCTGGATAGTTAAGTTTGCTTAATGTTTTTTCATCATTTTATTGCAAGAAACAATATTTCAGATATAATTAAAGCATTTTAGACTAAAATTCAGTATGTTCCCAGATTTTAGTTAACCCTTTACCACTCAGATACGTGTTTTTACGTGTCTGCACCCCCCCCCATTTTAAGCCCCAGAAGCACATAAAATCTACATTTCAACCCCTGGATAGTTAAGTTTGCTTTAGGATTTGTTGGGCAAAAAAGTGACCTGTTTTTTCGCGCGCCTCCCCACTAAAGTTGCTGTCAGGTGCAACACTGTGAAAATCAGTGAAATTCACAAAATCCCTGAGTGGTAAAGGGTTAAAGAAGAAAATCCCAACTGACCAAAATAATGTTTTTTCATCATTTTATTGCAAGAAACAATATTTCAGATATAATTAAAGCATTTTAGACTAAAATTCAGTATGTTCCCAGATTTTAGTTAACCCTTTACCACTCAGATACGTGTTTTTACGTGTCTGCACCCCCCCCCCCCATTTTAAGCCCCAGAAGCACATAAAATCTGCATTTCAACCCCTGGATAGTTAAGTTTGCTTTAGGATTTGTTGGGCAAAAAAGTGACCTGTTTTTTCGCGCGCCTCCCCACTAAAAATATTCCTGGAGGGGTTTGAAGGGGGGCAACGCCCCCCTCACATCCCGAAAAATTTTGGGTTTATGGCCCAACCGGCCGCTAAAATTTGTATCTGAGGGTGTCTGGGGTCAAACATGCCTGAAAATTGATGCTGATAAAACATGCTGCAAACAGTGAAAATGGTTAGTGCCAACCACCTTAATGGTTGCCTTGACAGCTGTGTGAAGATTAAAATGTGGTCCAAAATTCATGTGAAAACACACTTTTTGCCAACTTTGAGATGCCCCCTCTTTACCATGACAACAATGATCAAGTCATGAAAGGTTGCATTTGAAAGGCTACTGCCCAATGAACATTCATACCGAGTTTGGTGTAAAACAGACCATCCATTATGAAACAATGGCTAGTTGAAGTTGCTGTCAGGTGCAACACTGTGAAAATCAGTGAAATTCACAAAATCCCTGAGTGGTAAAGGGTTAAAGAAGAAAATCCCAACTGACCAAAATAATGTTTTTTCATCATTTTATTGCAAGAAACAATATTTCAGATATAATTAAAGCATTTTAGACTAAAATTCAGTATGTTCCCAGATTTTAGTTAACCCTTTACCACTCAGATACGTGTTTTTACGTGTCTGCACCCCCCCCCCCCCCATTTTAAGCCCCAGAAGCACATAAAATCTGCATTTCAACCCCTGGATAGTTAAGTTTGCTTTAGGATTTGTTGGGCAAAAAAGTGACCTGTTTTTTCGCGCGCCTCCCCACTAAAAATATTCCTGGAGGGGTTTGAAGGGGGGCAACGCCCCCCCTCACATCCCGAAAAATTTTGGGTTTATGGCCCAACCGGCCGCTAAAATTTGTATCTGAGGGTGTCTGGGGTCAAACATGCCTGAAAATTGATGCTGATAAAACATGCTGCAAACAGTGAAAATGGTTAGTGCCAACCACCTTAATGGTTGCCTTGACAGCTGTGTGAAGATTAAAATGTGGTCCAAAATTCATGTGAAAACACACTTTTTGCCAACTTTGAGATGCCCCCTCTTTACCATGACAACAATGATCAAGTCATGAAAGGTTGCATTTGAAAGGCTACTGCCCAATGAACATTCATACCGAGTTTGGTGTAAAACAGACCATCCATTATGAAACAATGGCTAGTTGAAGTTGCTGTCAGGTGCAACACTGTGAAAATCAGTGAAATTCACAAAATCCCTGAGTGGTAAAGGGTTAAAGAAGAAAATCCCAACTGACCAAAATAATGTTTTTTCATCATTTTATTGCAAGAAACAATATTTCAGATATAATTAAAGCATTTTAGACTAAAATTCAGTATGTTCCCAGATTTTAGTTAACCCTTTACCACTCAGATACGTGTTTTTACGTGTCTGCACCCCCCCCCCCCCATTTTAAGCCCCAGAAGCACATAAAATCTACATTTCAACCCCTGGATAGTTAAGTTTGCTTTAGGATTTGTTGGGCAAAAAAGTGACCTGTTTTTTCGCGCGCCTCCCCACTAAAAATAGTCCTGGGGTAGTTTGAAGGGGGGCGTTGCCCCCCTCACATCCCGAAAAATTTTGGGTTTATGGCCCAACCGGCCGCTAAAATTTGTATCTGAGGGTGTCTGGGGTCAAACATGCCTGAAAATTGATGCTGATAAAACATGCTGCAAACAGTGAAAATGGTTAGTGCCAACCACCTTAATGGTTGCCTTGACAGCTGTGTAAAGATTAAAATGTGGTCCAAAATTCATGTGAAAACACACTTTTTGCCAACTTTGAGATGCCCCCTCTTTACCATGACAACAATGATCAAGTCATGAAAGGTTGCATTTGAAAGGCTACTGCCCAATGAACATTCATACCGAGTTTGGTGTAAAACAGACCATCCATTATGAAACAATGGCTAGTTGAAGTTGCTGTCAGGTGCAACACTGTGAAAATCAGTGAAATTCACAAAATCCCTGAGTGGTAAAGGGTTAAAGAAGAAAATCCCAACTGACCAAAATAATGTTTTTTCATCATTTTATTGCAAGAAACAATATTTCAGATATAATTAAAGCATTTTAGACTAAAATTCAGTATGTTCCCAGATTTTAGTTAACCCTTTACCACTCAGATACGTGTTTTTACGTGTCTGCACCCCCCCCCCCCCATTTTAAGCCCCAGAAGCACATAAAATCTGCATTTCAACCCCTGGATAGTTAAGTTTGCTTTAGGATTTGTTGGGCAAAAAAGTGACCTGTTTTTTCGCGCGCCTCCCCACTAAAAATATTCCTGGGGGGGTTTGAAGGGGGGCGTTGCCCCCCTCACATCCCGAAAAATTTTGGGTTTATGGCCCAACCGGCCGCTAAAATTTGTATCTGAGGGTGTCTGGGGTCAAACATGCCTGAAAATTGATGCTGATAAAACATGCTGCAAACAGTGAAAATGGTTAGTGCCAACCACCTTAATGGTTGCCTTGACAGCTGTGTGAAGATTAAAATGTGGTCCAAAATTCATGTGAAAACACACTTTTTGCCAACTTTGAGATGCCCCCTCTTTACCATGACAACAATGATCAAGTCATGAAAGGTTGCATTTGAAAGGCTACTGCCCAATGAACATTCATACCGAGTTTGGTGTAAAACAGACCATCCATTATGAAACAATGGCTAGTTGAAGTTGCTGTCAGGTGCAACACTGTGAAAATCAGTGAAATTCACAAAATCCCTGAGTGGTAAAGGGTTAAAGAAGAAAATCCCAACTGACCAAAATAATGTTTTTTCATCATTTTATTGCAAGAAACAATATTTCAGATATAATTAAAGCATTTTAGACTAAAATTCAGTATGTTCCCAGATTTTAGTTAACCCTTTACCACTCAGATACGTGTTTTTACGTGTCTGCACCCCCCCCCGTTTTTTACGCCCCAGAAGCACATAAAATCTGCATTTCAACCCCTGGATAGTTAAGTTTGCTTTAGGATTTGTTGGGCAAAAAAGTGACCTGTTTTTTCGCGCGCCTCCCCACTAAAAATATTCCTGGGGGGGGTTTGAAGGGGGGCAACGCCCCCCTCACATCCCGAAAAATTTTGGGTTTATGGCCCAACCGGCCGCTAAAATTTGTATCTGAGGGTGTCTGGGGTCAAACATGCCTGAAAATTGATGCTGATAAAACATGCTGCAAACAGTGAAAATGGTTAGTGCCAACCACCTTAATGGTTGCCTTGACAGCTGTGTGAAGATTAAAATGTGGTCCAAAATTCATGTGAAAACACACTTTTTGCCAACTTTGAGATGCCCCCTCTTTACCATGACAACAATGATCAAGTCATGAAAGGTTGCATTTGAAAGGCTACTGCCCAATGAACATTCATACCGAGTTTGGTGTAAAACAGACCATCCATTATGAAACAATGGCTAGTTGAAGTTGCTGTCAGGTGCAACACTGCTAAAATCAGTGAAATTCACAAAATCCCTGAGTGGTAAAGGGTTAAATGATGCAGTATAAGAATTTTGATTTTGGAATACTCAACTACATATGGAAAGTGCATATTGCATGGATGAACAGTTTGATATGTCTCATTGATCGATCCATTGGTCAATCAATGGATCGATCCATCCATCCATTCATACAGCTAAATTCCGCAGGTTCGTAGACAACTACGAAGCCATGGAGATATCTTGTGACAGGCCATTTGGAAACAACTACGCAGTCAACGGAGCTAATTACGAACCAGCGGAGTATTGGGACATTTTCTACGAAGCTTATGCATGCTATGGTTCGTAAGTCTGCGTAGGCATGCGTAAATATTATACCAATACTCCGCTGGGCTCCGCAAACTACGATCATGCGGAGACAACTACGCAGTCATATGGAGCTTAATCCAAACTAGCGGAGTGTGCAGAGCAAAATACGAACTAGCGGTGTATTGGGACTTTTCCTACGAATGATCGTAAGTCTGCGTAAATTTTTTCCGCAATACTCCGCTCCCCAAACTACGATCATGCGTAGAAAAGTTCAAAGTATTTTCTGCTGTTTTTTTTTTCTTTCTGATTTTTCCATTAAAATTGCTTCGTAGAAAATGTCCCAATACTCCGCTCAATATTTGATCGTAATTGCTTGTATTTGCACGGAAGTCTTCGGAAATTTGAGGTACGGGTACTTGCCAAGGGCAATGTCCGGCTTGCGGAGCTCTTGTTTAATTTTGCTACAGAACAGATTGTTGGCAGTTGTTAGAACCCTTTTATTGAGGCGGTTCTAACAAATACCAGCAATCTATGTTTTTGAGCAGAATATATAAGGAATACAAGAAAACTGCCCAACAACATTATGGACCGTTTTTCAAAAAAGGTATTCCTCTGAGGACTCCCGCCTGACCCCCACCCAGACATAGCTATTTTAAAAGATGGATTTAAAAAAAAAATTAAAAAAAAAAATCATGTCCTGGAGTGAGTAATGTAGGCCCTTGTAAAACCCACATTCCTCTATACACCTGACCTGGTGGTTCGATACCTGCTGGGTCTTCATCATTCTTTCGTGGAGATTGAATCTTTTCTATGGTCAGTCTTTCCCTAGTTACCAGTTTCAATGTGCATTGTACTGGTTAATCCTATACCCAGGAAAAAGTGTGGTTACATTATTATGTAAACTGACTGGCTCAATATGACAAAGATAGTGTTAACTGGGCTATTAATCCATTGTATGCAAGAAACCCTGAAAGGGGTACCTTGGCAAACAGTGCATATCCAGGTATGACACCGCAGAACACGGGTGTCTGATCAGGGCCTGCAGTTTGTTTGTTAGATTTGAGGTTTAACGACCCCGTCAACACAGTATAGGTCATTTTGGAGATGTTTCTTCCAATTTTACCTGACACTGAGATGAAATGACATCTCAAGCCCTGTCGCCCAATGGGGCTTATTAGCATGGACGGTCCGCGTCGCACCCCGCTTCCTGGACAGGCTTAGATCCTCTAAGTAGTTTACCAGTACTAGTGTGCGGACGGTTTCAGCTCTGCGTGGTAGCAACTTGCAGCCCATCTATTTCTTCAAGCCCCGATGGGTGGGGGCGGTCAGGGCCTGCAGTATTTGCTAACAGAGTTTTCAGTCAAAAATAGAATAAAAACGAAAAAAAGGCCTGACACCCCTTATATGACAAATGGACTTTGTTTGATTTGAGGTTAAACGTCCCTGTCAGCACTATTTTGGTCATTTTGGAGACGTTGCTTCCAATTTTGTGGGACTTTTACCCGACATTGAGATGAAATGACATCTCAATCCCTGCCGCCCAATGAAACCAATATGGTTTATAAGCATGGTCGGGCCGACTCGCAGCAATTTTCCTGGGTAGGCTTAGACGTTCTAAGCAGATTACCAGTACTCATGTGCGGTTGGTATCAGCTCTGCCTGGAAGCATCATGCAGCCCAATCTATTTCTCCGAGCCCTGATGGGCGGGGGCGGGACAAATGGACTTGTCCAACATTATAGCAATGAAAGTGTCCACAAGGATACAACGAGTTAAACTCCAAACAAAGAAATAGTGATCAAATAGAGATGTTTTGTATAGGACAAATTTTAACCTTTAACCCTTTTTGTACCAAATAGAATCTTCCTCCTTATATGAGGCAGGAGTCCATTTCAGAATTTAGGGGTGACAGGTTGTGTTACCTTTAAAATTTATTTGGAAAGTGGCTAATTTTTTTTGCAAACAATGTAGGCCCTGATCAGATGCCACATTCTGCAGCATCTGATCTGGGCCTGCACTGTTTGCCAGGTTACCCATTTTAGTTTTCTGGTACAGAATGTGTTAAGATGCCTTGAAAAAGTGCATCTCAAAATGTGGTCTGTTTACAAAAAATTTCGTCTGCTGCAGCTCTTGCAAACTTTTAAATTTGTTTTTGCATACAGGCAAACAGTGTGGATGCTGATCAGACTTTCTTGAGAAGCAGTCTGATCTGGGTTCGCACAGTTTACAATGACTTTTAAAGATACCACCAGACAGCAGAGCAGACGACAGTTGTTGTGATTGGTGGGCTATGGATTAACTCATAAAATGCCTATCATGACAATTGTCATCTGCTTTGCCATCTGCTGGTAACCGGTAAAGTAATTTTTTGCAAACAGTGTGGACCCAGATCAGACTGCTCCTGTAGGAGCGGTCTGATCTTGGTCCACACAGTATGCCTGTATGCAAAATATTTTTAAAAAGTTAGCAAAAAATTGAGCAGAGAACAATAGCAGACAACATTTCCAGATGTAGTTTTTCTCGGCGTCATAAGGGATAATTATTTTTCAGACATACATTGGGCCTGTTCTTGTGTCTGTGAATCCCTACCACGAACTTGATATCTACAACCAGGAGGTTATTGGAAGCTACAAGAACGTCAATTTCTATGAGCTCCCGCCACATGTGTAAGTACATTAGTATCTGGCTGTTAATCCTTTGTCCTGCTGAATAAATTAATTTTGTCGCACCCATTTCTTTCTGACTATCAGCCTTATTACAGTAAAATTCCTCTAGACCACCTAAAATTAAGACTAAATCTGCTTTTAACAAGGCATCACATGCGATACAAATCCCCTCGCACAAGACAACTTCGTGTGTGGAAAAAACTGAAATGGCAAAAGTCCAACTTGCTTGAGATATTATCATACAGAACATTTGTGTAAAGTTTGTTTAAGCTCCCATCATTAAATGTAGGTTCCAGAGTGATGACAATGTTTCTCTAAAAATAGCCATAGAGACCTTGACTTGAGGCCATGACCGTGAAAGTAGATCTTGCTTAAGATATTACCATAAGCATCTTTTGTGTGAAGTTATATTAAAATCTGTTAATAAATGTAAGTGGTAGAGCGATGACCAAGTTTTTCTTAAAATAGCCACAGTGACCTTGACCTTAAGGTCATGACCTTGAAAGTCAAAGCAACTTGAGATATTATCATAAGAAACATTTGTGTGAAGTTCTATTAAAATCAATCAATAAATGTAGGCACTAGAGCGATGACTAAAGTTTTTCTAAAAACAGCCACAGTGACCTTGACCTTGAAATTCGAGATCGCTCGAGATATTGTCATAAGGAACATTTGTGTGAAGTTATATTGAAATCGGTGAAGAAATGTAAGCGCTAGAGCCATGACAAAGTTTTTCTAAAAATAGCCACAGTGACCTTGATCTTGAAAGGGGACCTCGCTAGAGATATTGTCATAAGGAACATTTGTGTGAAGTTATATTGAAATCAGTGAAAAAATGTAAGCACTAGAGCAATGACAAAGTTTTTCTAAAAATAGCCACAGTGACCTTGACCTTGAAAGTCGAACTCCTTTGAAGTATTGTCATAATGAACATTTGTGTGAAGTTATATTGAAATCAGTGAAGAAATGTAGGCGCTAGAGCGATGAAAAAGTTTTTCTAAAAATAGCCAAAGTGACCTTGACCTTGAAAGTCGAAATGGCTCGAGATATTGTCATAAGGAACATTTTTGTGAAGTTATATTGAAATCGGTGAAGAAATGTAAGCGCCAGAACGATGACAAAGTTTTTCTAAAAACAGCCACAGTGACCTTGACCTTGAAAGTGGAACTCGCTAAAGATATTTTCATAAGGAACATTTGTGTGAAGTTGTATTGAAATCGGTGAAGAAATGTAAGCGCCAGAACGATGACAAAGTTTTTCTAAAAATAGCCACAGTGACCTTGACCTTGAGGCCATGACCTTGAAAGTCAAACACGCTCGAGATATTTTAATAAGGAACATTTGTGTGAAGTTATATTGAAATTGGTGAAGAAATGTAGGCGCTAGAGTGATGACAAAGATTTTCTAAAAATAGCCACAGTGACCTTGACCTTGAGGTCATGACCTTGAAAGTCAAACTCGCACGAGATATTTTTATAAGGAACATATGTGTGAAGTTATATTGAAATTGGTGAAGAAATGAAGGCGCTACAGCGATGACAAAGTTTTTCTAAATATAGCCACAGTGACCTTGACCTTGAGGCTATGACCTTGAAAGTTGAACTCGCTCGAAATATTTTTATAAGGAACATTTGTGTGAAGTTATATTGAAATTGGTGGAGAAATGTAGGCGCTAGAGCGATGACAAAGATTTTCTAAAAATAGCCACAGTGACCTTGACCTTGAGGTCATGACCTTGAAAGTCGAACTCGCTCAAGATATTTTTATAAGGAACATTTTTGTGAAGTTATATTGAAATCAGTGAAGAAATGTAGGCCCTAGAGCGATGACAAAAGTTTTTCTAAAAATAGCCACAGTGACCTCGACCTTGAGGTCATGAGATATTGTCATATGGAACATTTGTGTGAAGTTATATAAAAATCGGCCAAGAAATGTAGGCGCTAGAGCGATGACAAAAGTACGTACATACGCACGTACGGGACAAATGCTATATCCCCCCTCACAACTATGTTGTGCGAGGGGATAATAACTTATTGAGAAGGTTTCAGTTATTCTTTCTTTGTCTTTTCTACACCAAGTGTCGCCAAAAAAGAGACCACCTTTGGGACTGTTCAATAGTGGTCTTAAAGACCACTTTTGAACAGTCCCAAAGGTGGTCTTAATATAGGAATTTTACTGTACTTGATGCATTTTATTCTTGCAAATTCTCAAACTGAATAATAAACAGTGTAGATATATATCAGATGGCTTCTTGTGGATCTACATAGGATTATGTTGGGGTTAAGGTTATTTTTAGACTAAGGGCTAGTTATTCAACACTCAATTTCATTAGTTAACGTACCATTAAAACTTTTATCATTATACCCCGGCATACAAAGTATGCTAAAAGCCTCTGTGGTGTAGTGGTTATGCTACTCGCCTTGTAAACCAGGGGTCACAGGATCGATCCCGGGCTTCTCCAGACTTTCCAATGAGTCTTTAAACCGAGGTCCCATCTCCATATGACCTTAGCTGTTGGTGAGACGTAAAACAAACACTTACTTATACAAAGTATGCTATGGAAGTATATAGTTCTCGTCCTGCTGTTTGTCCATCCATCCATCCATCTGTGTGTCTGTCCTTCTGTCCATCCATCAACATTTTGGTAAAAGTTTTGCTTCAAAAGGTTCTAAGAGATTGTATCTTCTGAACCCTTCGATAGATTTAGTTGATACTTACACTGAAGTTACATACTGGTCTAAAGATTTCATTGTTGCATGTCCCACCCCGCACAGTGACCTTGAGGTCAAGGTCACAGCACAGTGACCTTGAGGTCAAGGTCACAGAAGTCTTAGAAAGGGGGTCTTTCAAGGTATAGGAAATTTGCATTGGTTTCTGCCCACGCTTGGATTATGATGAAATTATGCACAATAATTGCCTTGGGTATAACCATTATAATTATGATGCATTCACTTTTAAATTTTATTTCGGTAGTAAATTTATTACATATTTTATGAAGTCTCTATCAAAACAGAGAGTACTCTCATATAAACTTTTCTACAGTATCCAGATATTCATATATCTAAAGCTGCTATGTTTTATGAATTAAAGCCATAATTGGTGAGTTAGTTGATACTATGAATGACCTCATATGTCTAGTAATAGTGGCTGGGAATTCAGTTTTCTTTGATGGTGTCCCCATATTTCAGCTCCTATTTTTGTATTCATTAAAATTTTATATACATTTTTACCATGTTCCAATTTTTGTCAAGACACCATTTTAGCATAAAAACTACCCACATATCTTAGGAACATGTTGATGAATTTTGATGGAAATTGAGGACCGGTAAAATTGTGTTTTAACAGACTGCATACTGATAGTCCTGATTCAGCAAAATGTGAAATTATATGATTATCATGTTTTGGTCATGTTGTTTAATAATACTTTACTGTTGCTTTCAATTTGGATGGCTATAGTATAGTATGGTTTGTGTAAGTAGTTCATAACATTATTATACGTATTATTTCAATACATCCATTTCGGTAAATTTGCCCCCTATGGAACAAACTATTTTGTCTACAGAACTATACCATAAAGGTTTTGATGACACACGTCATCAAATGCACCCAAGTAATCATGTGCACATTTTTCTTTCTGTATTTCTTGTCTAATTTGGTAATGGTGCTAATGGGATGCATAGATTTAACATTCAAATCAACAACATACGGGTCACTTTAGATGTTGCTTCAGATTTTGTGAGATTTGTTATCCGACTCGAGATAAATGACTCTCAAGTCAAACTGTTGTTTGTTTATTTAACCCAAACTGTCCATTTAAAAAGAAAGGTTTACTCTAGGGAAAATCAGTAACACTTGAGATTACTTTTCCTTTACATTAAGTTTTCAGAATTTGTATCTGCAAACGCACTAGCCAATCTATCTTTTTTGTATAGCCCTATGAACGAAATCAAATGGCTTCTGAAGCTGTATAATTTGCTTTTAGAATTCACATGGTCATACATTTGTCAGTGTTCCAAAACTTATGTGATCATGATTGTGTTGTCTATATATTTGTATAGGTCTTTCACTTCATTTACCTATCTCAGCAGTTGTTGCAGTAATTACAAAGCACATTATGTAAGATATCAAGAAGCATTTAAACTGTTGAGAATACTTATTCAATCTGTGAGTCGTTATAGCATTACTCATAGGATTTTTAATTATTTTCAGTAAATACATTGTGATGCTTTTTTCTGTCCAAACACTGCAATGCTCTTTCTAAGCTGAGAGATACATTGCACAGAAATGTGCTGGTAATTATTAATGAACAAAAAGCAGCAAGAACAGTGCTTAAAAAAACAGTGAACTTGCATTCAGCAGAAACATTCAAGAAGTGGTTGAAAGTTTTAAAACCAGAAAAAAAATACTAGAAGCTCACTTCCGATAAATTAACCACTATATTGACAAAGTAAATAGAAAAAATAAGACGTCAACAATTACAATACCAATGCAGAAAAGAGACATATTTATGCATGTGTACTATAAGGAAGGAAACTGTTTCTCTCCCTGTCTAATAGCAAAATTTCTCTAGGTCATGGAACAGCTTTGTTTACACCAAATATTCTGCGCCTCATCCATCAATGATATCTTTTCCAACAGAAACACAATATCAGTGACATTTCGATTTTTGGAAATACTAACCAATAATTACTGTAACTTTTTTGTTAGGATATTAATCCAGTGTTCATAAAGACAGAGTATATCTAAGGCTAAATCTGGCCATGGATTTATCAACAGAACTATTTTTACCAGTAACAACAAACAACTGACCATTGCGTCCTTGCATACCAGCTTGGTATGGAAATGAAAATAATGGATCTCCTTGCCTTACACCTATTTGAGCAGCATGACTTATGCAAAGTCATTAAATAAAGATGCACATGTTCAAAATAATTTTGCTGCTAATAAAAAAGCAATATATGTTATTAAGCCTAATTTGTTGATTAGAATACCTTTTGATTTAGTGTTTTACTATCTACTACTTTGGACAGATCATAGTGTATAAATGAAAGGAAAATATCAGAAATTCATGATATTTTAATAGTTTCTAAGCTAGATCAGCTCAATATGTATTCATTTTTATTTGTATAATCTCATTTTTATTATGTAAGTGTTACGAATTGCCTTTTTTGTAAGGTTCTTGGATGATTTCAATAAAATAGTAAATTTTGCAGAAACGACTTACATCTATTAAAGGTGTAAAACTACAGTGTTACCGGTTTCGGATTTTCATGAAGTTTGGCATAGCTAAAGAAGATACCTATGGCAAGTTTTCCTAGCAAAATGAAATCTTGACAAAGACTAGAACATATTTATCTTAGGGATTGAATTTTGATAATTTTTTAAAATTTTAATTAAAAAATGAGATTTTTGATAATTATTTTATCAGAAAATGTAAACTTTAATTAATCCAAAAGGTTTTTTAGTATCAAAGGAATGCCTATGGAGTTCTGCATTCAATCCAGTTCACAGATCTTGAAACTAGATAAAACATAAGATTTAAGACGCACTTATTTAGAGCCAGACACAAGCTCATGGAGGGAGTCAGTTAGAGTGGCCTCCTGAGTCCTACTTTGATTTATTACTAAGATTACCTGTTAATCTTGTTTTAAATTGGCTGAACCATCCTCTGTTTTGCTTACCCCCAACTCAGGGAATTTAGCAAGCAGTAGCATGTGGCTGGTTCCCTATTTCCTTTTAGGAGATTTGTTGAGATTTTATTTCTTTTATTCCCTGACTTGCTTGTTTTAGGGGTAGGACAAGGAGCACTTTTTACTCCCTTGTTATTAATGTAAAAAATTTCAGGATGCGAAAAATAAAGGAATTTCAGTGCCCTGTATGGTCACGTGACCTTTCAGCCAATCATGAGGGTTGCTACTTAATGGGACCCCCCCTGCTTTGGGACTCCTAGATTTTTATTTTTGCACTTGAAATTTTCAGTGATTCCTTTGCAAAGTTATTAATATTTAAAAAAAATTTTAATTTCAAATTTTGCTGTGTCTTGAAATTGTTTAATTTTTTCTGTCTAAGTGTCACATGTTTACATCAGCCAATCAGGATGGGAGGATATTTCAAATTAACGGAAATGTTTGTTTTAACCAATAGGATCTTGTTTATCCGATCTCCGACCAATCAAAAACTTGCTAACCCACGCTAAGGTGATGCTAAGCTCTCAGCGTCAGTTTCAAAAAGTTGTGCATCGAAGCGAGTCGCCGTTTTGGAATTTTTTATTTTATTTACTTTTACTTTAATTTCTTACGAAAATCAGAGCGTGTGTGCACCTTAATTGCATCATATGTTTAGACCAAAATAAGAACGATTTTCACATTAATTCAGGCTCAGAAACGCCTAAAATAGTGTTTTAAAAGACAAGGAAAAGATCGTGACTTGGCTTCCAAAATGGCGGATGACAAAACTGAAATTGTTAGAGAAGTTTTTGGAATTCCTCAGTGGTATATTCTGACTCAGACGGAAGAGAACAAACTTTTTGGATATATAATGAGTAATAAAGGGAATGAGAATGATGCCCGCCTGTTCAGATTTATGGATTGTAGTGCCTTCTGTGACGAAAAATTCTGCTACTTCTGTTCAGTATATTACAGAGACGTCGCTAAACTGTGTGGACAGTGTAGCCAGTCAACCGGTCGGCAATAAATCATCATTCGACAGAGTAAGACTTTTATAATTGTTCTACATAATCATGTCTCTGGACTCCCAACAAGCCGGCGATAGCGCCGACATGGTAGCCGCATGGTCTGACATGTCCGACCAAGACATTCTCATTCAATACTGCCTGCAAAACAAAATTAATAAAACCGCAATTGACGAGCTGGTGAAGCGGGGATTTGATAGCCTCGACGCTTTGAGGCTAGTAAAGATCGATGATCTTAGCTCACAGAACATCCCAGTGGGTCAGAGGCGACTCATTGTACACATCGCGCAAGCGTTACAGGTGACTGGGACTACTTCCGGTAACTCCGACCAGTCCAACGGGTCAACAGCGACACAAACGGGAAACACCGGGGTTTCACCGCTCGACGCCAGGGGCACTTCCGGTTCACCTGGCAACCAACCGGAAATAGCCTCGTCTGGGAACACAGGGGTTTCCCATGCGCAGAACGTGACTACGCAACAATCAGACGCCACATTCCAGCCAGTGGGACAGCAAGATGTTTATAGACACACCTTACTTAATACTTTAATGAGACAACCATCTCAGTTGTCTTCAGTTGGAGGACTTGATTCTGTGCAAAATACTTTTCAAAATGGACCAGCAAACCAGGAGCCTCAGCCGACATGGAATGATCCGCAGATACACATAGCCTCAGCCACGGGTAAGTCAACATCGACTTTTTATGATATTTGCGACTTTGTTCCCCACTCATTCGAGGAAGATGTAGTACTTGGGAATCATGGAGACCACCAAGTGATAATTAAATCAGGCCCCAAGAAGCCAAAGCTTGAGTCTTTGACCCTTTCCCAATGGTCAGTCGCCAACCTTGCGATCCTGTATCGCCTGGTTAATGAGGGCAAACTGGTGGGTCCCAACTTAATGGATTACCTCTCCTATACCACCAAGGTATATCAATTGGTACAGAGATTCAGCCTCTCCTCAGTACTGTTATATGATCGGGAGTACCGCAAACTCCAGACAAGCATGAATTTCCGCTGGGGAACGGATGTGCAGCATTTGCACACCCTTTTCCTCCAGGCCCGAGGGAGTGGGGGGCCCCAAGGCGGCCAAGCCAATAGTCAGAAAAGGGTACCTGGGAACCAGACTTTTTCGAAACCTAGGGCTGATAAGCAAAGAAATGAGGTTTGTAATAAGTTATCAAATACATTTTTATAGGTTGTATATGCTGAGTTATTAATATACAAAGTTTAAAGAAAAAACATGCATGGGCACAAATGAAAGACCCCCTTTTACATTTGGTTAAAGTTTTATGACAAAGTTTATGGATGCCTGTATGTTCTTAACTCTAGACAAATTCAGTTTATACTTGCATCAATTTTGCATACCAGTCCAAAGATTTAGTGATGTATGTCCCTTCCCACACCCAAGGTGACCTCAAGGTCACAGACTTAGAAATTTTACATTTGGTTAAAGTTTTATGACAAAGTTTATAGATGCCTGTATGTTCTAAACTCTAAGACAAAGTCAATTGAAACTTGCATTGATGTTGCAAACCAGTCCAAAGATTTCATTGCATACCCCGCCCTGCTGCTTCAGTAACTTTAATGCCCTCACTCCCTTGGTCCATTTAGAAATTTTATGTTTGGTTTAGCTTTTACAAGCACATTTATAGATTCTTATAGCTTCTTAACTTCTTCAATCATATTACATACAAGCTCAAAAGATATATCAGAGTGTGGCATTGGCCCTTCTGAGGAACCAGTGCTTAAGTATTGGGACAGACATGCCTTAAACAACAGTGCAGACCCAGATCAGACTGCTCCTCAGGAGCAGTCTGATCAGGGTCTACACTGTTTGCCATTCCCTTCTGTACCTTTTTGACTCCTTGCAGGATTGCAAAACAAATTTGTTAAAATTTTAGGAGAAGTACAGCAAGTCCTCAAGCTCTCCAAATTTTTAGGATTTTTACGGTAGATTGTTTATTCTTCTTTGAAAAAATTCATCGTCCAATCCAGTTCTACACTGTTCGCCTTTGTTAGAACCCAGCACATGAATTTTGTACAAATGCTATATGCGTGTTCAGTGAAATTCACATGGACATTATGGCTGTAACGATACAGTCACCCTATGATACTTATCGCGATACTTGCCTCACGATACGATACATATCACGATACTACTTTCTTGCTTAAATCACAGCTCAAAAATTTTCAAACTGGCTCAAAACCTTCTCAGAGTTCAATCTTATGTAACAAAGCCTCTGTAATATGCCCGTATTTGTCATAGAAGTGATCAATGTATCTCAGTAACAATTAAGATCTGTCATTTTCTTGGAAAATTGTACTTTTTTGCATATCGCGATATTAGCCCAACGATACGATTTGCGCATTGTCAGCAAAAGTATCACGATACAATACGATTTCAATGAATGATTTCACCCCTTATGGATAACTCGGATTCATATAGCAATTTTGGGTCAACTAAAGTGACAAACAATTGATACAAAATGATTGATTGATTGTTTCACGTCAGCCCTTGTGGATCATGTTGTGTCATCTCCCAGAGAAAGGGAGAAAAGAGATAGCAGAGATAGAAGAGGAGATGAAAATGAGGGACAGAAGAGAAAGAGGAAAAACGGAAGTGTAGAAATAACAACATTCCCCCTCTACCCTTACCTGCTGCAAGGACAGCAGGCCTTGTCCAACTGTAAGCCAATATCAGATGGAAGCCCCAGTGACGCAAGATACAGGAAGAAAGAAAGAAAGAAAGAATTTACATAACTACAGATAAGGCACTTTTTTCATCCATAAAAAACCCGACATTTTTCTTATTTCTGTATGAAAACATGTTGTGGGTACTCATTAGACGCCAGTGACGCAAGATACAAGAAGAAAGAAAGAAAGAATTTACATAACTACAGATAAGGCACTTTTTTCATCCATAAAAAAACTGATATTTTTCTTATTTCTGCATGAAAACATGTTGTGGGTACTCATTAGAAGCACCTTGGAGTGGCGCTTTTAACCCTTACCCTACTGAATATTTTAATTAGCAACACCCATTTCTGACTATCAGCCAATCAGATTACATGACTTAATGTTTTTGTTCAAAACTTATGTTGTCGGTACTCATTAGAAACACCTTGGAGTGACTCTTTTAACTCTTATCCTGCTGAATATATCTGTCAGCCACACCCATTTCTGACTATCAGCCAATCAGATTACATGACTTAATGTTTTCGTTCAAGTGACAAACAGTGTAGATGCTGATCAGATGGCTTCTTCAGAAGCCATCTGATCTGGATCTACACTGTTTGCAAAGGTAGTGGTTGTCGTTAACAGCAGGTTTAGGGTTAATGAGTATCCACAACATAGGTTTTGTGCAGAAATATGGAAAATAATTTGTGCATACCCCCTCTTATCTGGGGTTATGAGGAAAGAAAGAAAGAAAGATAGAAAGATAGAAAGAAAGAAAGGTCACAACTGAAATATTGACATACTACGATGTATAGCTTGCAGCTGCTTTCTAAATTTAGATTGTTAGATATAAGTGATCAAAAGCAACATGTGACATTGACTTTTCCTTTAAGCAGTGATCTTGTGTTTTTTACTTGTAATTGTTTACAACATTCAATTATAAATGATGATCTGATATGTACCATAGTTGCTGTAAATATTACAACTCCATGACCTGTTACTGTACTAAGTCTTTCTTTACAGATTGCCCCAGTGCAAAATCAGGCTCCTAATGGATGCAGTAGATTGTTGCTTTTAGTTTTATGGCTCAGCCATGAAGTGGGGAGGGGCATATAGTTCTGCCCTTGTCCATATGTATGTCTGTACGTCACACTTTTTAGTACTAGTCTTGTCTACAGTATTTGATGCAGGGCATTGAAATTCAGGCATGCATTGAACATGTGCATAAAGGAAACAGGATTCTGATCCAGCCCCTTACTGCAAAATTATGTCCCCTTATGTGTAGCATAGGAGGTCATATAGTACTGTAGACAGTAACCCTAAGCTGCCATTCACAACAATTTTCGTAGCTGGCTTCAGTAGCTCAGTCAGATGTGCATCTGACTGGTGATCAGGAGGACACGGGTTCGATACCTGCAGGGGTCGGAGATTGATCATGAAATCTTTTCTATGGTCATTCTGTCTCTGCCACTGATTCAAGAAGGGCAGTTGTCATTTTCTGGTGAAAGAATATGCACTGTTCTGGTTCACCACTTAGTATAAGCCTGCCTAGGAAAAGTGTGGACAGGTAAACTGACCCACTCAAAAATGATCTAAATAGTGTTGACTGGGTCATTAAACTCCAATACAAACAAACAGACAACAATTTTCGTCTGCTTTGTTGTCTGCTGTTTTCTTTAACCCCTATCTTGCTGTTCATGACAAACCCTATCTTTGCAAACAGTGTAGATCCAGATCAGATGGCTTCTGAAGAAGCCATCTGATCAGGATCTACTCTGTTTGGCATTCAACTTATGAATTTATAGCAATAAATTACAGCAAGTAATTTGATTGGTTGATAGACAGAAATGGGTGTGGCTTAAATGAATATTCAGCAAGATAAGGGTTAAAAGTCATTTTTAGAATACAGTTCCAGCATATCTGACCATAAACATTGTTTATATCTGTCTCAGGACAAGTAAACTAAAACTTTTCACTTGTCTTGTGTAAAATAGACAAGCTGGACAAGTCTGGCATGGTATTTCCACAGTCCAGTGTATCTGTCATGTTTGGGTTTTACCCATAAAATGCCAATCATGACAATTGTCGTCTGCTTTGACTTTTGCTGGTTACTTTAAAAGTCATTTTTGCAAACAGTATGGACCCAAATCAGACTACTCCTGTAGGAGCAGTCTGATTTGGGTTCACACTGTTTGCCTGTATTCAAAAATATTTTTTAAAAATTTGCAAGAAGACTCAGCAGACGACATAAGCAGACGACATTTTCAGATGTAGTTTTTCTTGGTGTTTTAATGGTTAATACAATCTTAACTAGGTCCTCGCTATTTACCAGTTTCATTTAATTTCAGTGGACCCTAGACAATAATGGATTTAAGGTTGACTTTTGTCCTACTAAATAAATTAATTTAGTCACACCTTTTTGTTACTTTAGACCAATCAGATTACTTGATGTGATTTATTCCTTCGAAATCATGAACTGAATGTCAAACAGTTTAGATACTGATCAGAATGCTTCTTCAGAAGCCATCTTATCTCTATCTTTACTGTTTGCAAAAAAAGTAGTGCATATCTGGTTCTTAGCCCTTGAGATGTCGAGAAAAAACAACTCCTGAAAATGTCGTCTGCTGAATCTTCTTGTGAACTTTTTAAAAATATTTTTTAATATAGAAATATAGTGTGGACCCAGATCAGACTGCTCCTAGAGGAGCAGTCTGATCTGGATCCACACTGCAAAAACTAATTTTATAAAGTACTGGGCAGATGACAAAGCAGACGGCAATTGTCATGATTGGCATTTTATGGGTTAAAATGTCAGTTTTCTTTACTTAGGTTTGCTGTGGCTGATGCAGCGTACAGGTCAATGAAAGGTGAGAACAGGGACCAGTGTATATTAATCTCTGGGGAGTCGGGAGCCGGTAAGACTGAGGCGTCTAAGAAGATCTTACACTACATAGCGGCCAGCAGCACACATTCCAAAGATGTGGAGAGGGTTAAAGACAGGCTACTGGAGTCCAATCCTTTACTTGAGGTACATGCCTATGTCTGTGATACACCACAACCTCTTTATAACACTATTGTTTGGGTCCAAAGCAGAAATCATGTTAGTTAAATAACTGTTATTACACCACAACCTCAGTATAACACAGTTTGTTACAACACGGTTTTGGATGTAACAATTTAAAGCAGGATCCCAAAAATGTATAGATTAAATAGAAAAATTACCATAAATGGTCGTTTGTCATATAATCTATACATTTTTGATAGGATATAACATGGTTGTTTTTCTTGGACCCCATTAATAGTGTTATAATGGGGTTGGGTGTGGTGCCATTTTACTATAAAATATACATGTATACATTGCTGGGATCCAGATCTTTGATATTTGGTATGAGGCTTCACCTAATGAACCTCTATCAAGATTATTCAAATTATAGTCCTGGGGCCAAAAATGGCTCCACCCTGGCCTTGCATGTTTTACACAGGCTAATTTAAAATCTTCTTGTTTGAGACCAGAGACTCAGGTCTTTGATATTTGGTATGAACCTTCATCTGTTGGATCTCTACCAAGATTGTTCAAATTAACACCCTCAGGCTAAAAATGGCCCTGCCCTGGGCCCACTGGTTTTACATAGGCTAATATAGGGGAAACATTTACAAGGCCAAGGTCTTTGGTATTTGGTACGTAGCTAGTGGACTTCTTCCAAGATTGTTCAAATTATAACCGTGGGGCCAAATGGGCCCACTGCTTTTACTTTGGCTTAAATAGGGAAAACTTTTAAGAATCTGTTTGTCTGAAACCAGAAGGCCCAGGCCTTATATATTTGGTCTGAAGCTTCATCTAGTGAACCTCTACCAAGATTTTCAAATTATAGCCCGGAGGCCAAATATGGCCTTTGGGCAGGGCCCTTTAGATATAGAATGACTTACATGGGGAAAACCATTAAAGATCTTCTTGTCTGAAACTAGAAGGCTCAGATGTTTGATATTTGGTATGAAACTTCATATAGTGGACCCGTACCAAGTAGCCCTAGGGCCAAAACTGGCCCAACCCAGGGGCCCTTTGATTTTCATAGACATATATAAGGATAAAACTTTAAAAATCTTCTTGTCTGAAACCAGAAGGGCAAAGTCTTTGATATTTGGTATGAAGGTTCATCTAGTGGGCCTCTACCATGATTGTTTATAGCCTGGGGGTGGGGCCAAAAATGGCCCTGCTCCGGGGCCCACTGGTTATAAATAGACTTGCATAGGGAAAACTTTTAAAAATCTTCCTGTCTGAAACCAGAAGGCCCATGCCTTTGATATTTGATATTAAGCTTCATTATTGTTCAAATTATAGACCTGGGCCCAAAAGTTGTTCCGCCCTGGGACCCACATGCAAATCTCTAAGCTCAGGTGAGAGACATAGGACCATTATGGTCCTCTTGTAAACCATGTTAGATCCAAAATGGTGTTAAAAGAAACAATATTATAAAGAGGTTTTGGTGTTTAAAGCAGTTAAATAGATTATCTAGTTCATTAGTCTGCTGTTTGAGGCTTCGTAGTTAAATACAAATAACCCTCTGTCTCTTCTGGCTGTTTTCTACTTTTCTCTCGGAGAAAACAAAATGACACACAAGGGTTGTTATGTTGTTAAACTCCATTTTCCATCAGGAGTACTTCCCTAGCATATTTGCTAGACATGTTTTTGTCAAACTGTAACCAACATATTTTTCAATATTGTCTCTTACAGGCCTTTGGAAATGCCAAGACAACTAGAAATGATAATTCTAGTAGGTTTGGAAAATACATGGACATACAGTTCGATTACAAGGTATGTTTTAACTACCAAGCTGAAAGAGCACAGCCTATTCATTAAGTTTAGAAGTTGGCAGCAAGAATATTAAAGATAAATTCATCAGGGGCCAATTGTTCAAAACTAACAATGTCTGTAGTTAACATATTGTTAAAACTGTGATCATTAAATATGACATAATTTATACAGTAATATTTTTGCTGAAAAAAAAATGTGAGTAGCATATTGTACTTGCTAGTACATTTAACAATTTAATCGCTAACAAGCTCGTTAAGCTAACGACGCTTTGAACAACTGGGCCCAGGACATAAGGGGAATGGGAACATCTAGCACATTTTCTGCCATTTTTTTTAAAGGGAGACAACTTTCGGGACTTTGTTCGCTTTTCTATAGGCCCTTTCCCACTGAAAAAGGGGTCTACTCATAAAGGAGAATATTTGCAATTCAAGGAGCAAATTCTTCCCTTTAACCCATTTTGTACCACATTGTATCGTCCACCTTCCACCAATTGTTTTTTGGGTGCCGATCCCATCGGCGGATGTGTAGGCGCGACACTTTCTTTTGTAAAAGATATCTCATGAACTACTGGGTGGATTTCAATCAAATTTGCATGGATATAACACTGGTACAGGATGAAGAACTGGTTGGGTTTAACTGACCTTGACCTTATTTTCAAGGTCACAGTCATGCTAAATAGGTCAAATTTAGGCCAAATTTAGCTTGTGTGCAGTATATATCATGAACTACTGGGTGGATTTTAATCAAATTGCATGGTTTTGTTTGTTTGATTTGAAGTTAATGTCCCCGTCTACACTGTAAAGGTCATTTTGGAGACTTTGCTTCCAATTTTGTTGAACTTTTACCCGACATTGAGATGAAATGACATCTCAAGCCCTGCTGCCCAATGAAACCAATAGGATTTATAAGCATGGACGGGCCGACTCGCACAGCATTGCCTGGGCAGGCTTAGATCCTCTAAGCGGTTTAACAGTACTCATGTGCAGGTCGGTTTCAGCTCTGCGTGGAAGCATCATGCAGCCCATCTATTTCTTCAAGCCACGATGGGCGGGGGCTATCAAATTGCATGGATATAACATTTGGTCAGGATGAAGAACTGATTAGGTTTTCGGACTTTGACCTTATTTTCAAGTTCACAGAGGTGCTGTTAATTTAAGTTTGTTTTGAAAGAGGAACACTGTTTTCTCTGAAAACAAGTCTAGTTTTAATAATCACATGTATTATATGACACCAGGGTGCAGAATAATAATAATGATGACACAATGTATTATATGACACCAGGGTGCTCAATAAAAATAATAATGATAATAATAATAATGACACATGTATTATATGACTCCAGGGTGCACCAGTGGGAGGCCATATACTGAACTACCTGTTGGAGAAGTCACGGGTGGTCCACCAGGCTGAAGGGGAGAGAAACTTCCACATCTTCTATCAGATGTTGATAGGGTCCACTCCTATTGTATTGAATCAGGTCAAGCTGCAGTCTGATCCTGAACAGTACTTCTATCTTAGTCAGGTATGTACATGTATAAGTCAGGATCATGGCCCCAGATTTTCCTGGATCCCACAGAATTCACAGTTCGAAATGAAAAATAATATCCTTTGACAACCCCAACACAGAATTTAGAAATAACTTTTCATATAAACCCAAACTTCAAACTCAAAAGTCTGACTCCAAGAGAAAAATCAAGCTCTTTTATAGACCATAAGATTTCTCCAGAACATTCCAGAGGGCTGTGGAATAAGATTAGGTAATTTTCTAAAAAATAATGCCACCCCGAACAGAGCTGTCTTCCTCTAGCCTCTGTTGCTCTATATCTGCAACAGACAGTTCAGAGATAGAATTGGGTATCATCAGCCATCTTAGAACACACAAGCATTAGCATTTCTCACATGTGACAGACGAACTATTACATGTATTCATTATTGTTTATGAAAGGCCACCATTTGGATTTTCCAGAGGTGGTCTAGTTAGTGGGGTGATCTTAATAATGGATGTAAAAAATTTAAGGAAAATCTCATATGGGATGGTGAACTAGGTTCTTAATAGTGCAGTGGTCTTAACCCTTTTTGTACCAAATGGAATCTTCCAACTTGTATAGAGCAGGAGTCCATTTCAAAATTTAAGGGTGTCAGGTTGCGTTTTCTTCAAACACAATTTGGAAATTGGCTGAAAATTTTGCAAACAGTGTAGGCTCTGATCAGACACCGCATTCTGTGGCATCTAGAATGCGGTGCTGATCTGGGCCTGCACTGTTTGCCAACTCCCCGTTTTGGGGTTTCCGGTACTCAGTGGTCTTATCAGCGGAATTTTACTATACATTTCAATAACACACCTTTGTGCCAATGTGCATTCTTTCCTATCTCCTAAATGGTTCCTTTTCTGATGTAAATTTTTGATATTTTTCTTATTTATACTTCAAACATAGGTTTAGGGTGTTCGTCAGAACCTCAGTGAGGCAGTTCTAACGAGTATCTTGGTTTGTTTGTTTGTTTGACTTGAGGTTTAGTGTCCCCATCATCACTATCTAGGTAATTTTGGAGACGTTGCTTCCAATTTTGTGGGACTTTTACCCAACATTGAGATGAAATGACATCTCAATCCCTGCCGCCAAATGAAACCAATAGGGTTTATATGCATGGACAGTCCAACTCCCACCACTTTGCCTGGGCAGGCTTAGACCTTCTTTGCGGTTTACCAGCACTGGTGCACTCGTGCAATCGGTTTCAGCTCTGTGTGGATGCATCATGCAGCCCAATCTATTTCCAATCTATTTCTCCAAGCCCGGATGGGTGGGGGCAAATTTTGTCTTGGAGCAGAAATAAGAAAAATAATGTATTCCCCTGTAAACCCCAGTTTTCTCTATATAAAGAGGGATTTAGAGGGGTGTTCATAACATAGACTTTTTTACATGATGAAACTAATAACTAACAAACTCGTATTAACTAAATCAAGAAATAGATAAAAAAAAAACAACAACAATACTTTGGCTTTTCCACGCATTCTTGCCTGGCATAGATTTGCCTGAAGTATTATGGCCTGCATCTCCTACCTCCAGTTACCTTAAAAATCCTAAACATTCGGACAGCATGAAGACTTGCTGTAATTCTCCTAAAATTTCAACAAATTTGTTACACAATCCAGCAAGGAGTCCAAAAGGTGCAGACGGTATGGCAAACAGTGCAGACCCTGGTCAGACTGCTCCTTCAGGAGCAGCCTGATCTGGGTCTGCACTGTTTGCTTTGGCCTATCTGTCCCAATACTTAGGATCATTACTGTATATACCCAGTGGTTAGAGGATTGGACTTTCACTTGAGTGAGCCGGGTCGGAATCAATAATAGAGTAGCCCTTAAAATTAGGTAGAAACTCTTGTTGACTTCCTCACCTTCATAGGCCCCTGCCCATTGGGGCTTGAAGAAATAGATGGGCTGCATGATGCTTCCATGCAGAGCTGAAACCGGCCACACACGAGAACTGGTAAACCGCTTAGTAGATCTAAGCCTGCCCATGCAAAGCGGTGCGAGTCTGGCCATCCATGCTTATAAACCCTATTGGTTCCATTGGGCAACAGGGCTTGAGATGTCTTTTTTTTATTTGATGTTTAACGTCCCCGTCAGCACTATATAGGTCATTTTGGAGTCGTAGCTTCCAATTTTGTGGGACTTTTACCCGACATTGAGATGAAATGGCATCTCAAGACCTGTTGCCCAATGAAACCAATAAGCTTTATAAGCATGGACGGTCCGACTCGCACTGATTTGCCTGGGCAGGCTTAGATCCTCTAAGTGGTTTACCAGTACTTGTGTGCGGATTGGATTCAGCCCTTTATGGAAGCATCATGAAGCCCATCTATTTCTTCAAGCCCCGATGGGTGGGGGCGGATTGGGTAGAATATCTCGTTGACTTCATCGACTTCCCTTCTGTTCAACTTAATGTTTGAAATTCTTTTTTTTCATGCAGGGTCATAGCAACACACTGCAGTCTGCAGATGATCACGCGAACTGGAAGGTGGTGCAGCACAGTCTTGACGTACTGGACTTCTCACAGCAGCAACAGAAGGCGCTGTTTGCAATAGTTGCCTCTGTGTTACACCTGGGAAATGTCAAGTTTGAGAGCGAGGACGGGGACCCAGCCAGTGTCAGTAATACGGAAGTGGTGGATAATATTTCAGAGGTATGACTAGGGTCGGCTAATTGACCCCAGAATGGCAATCCATTATTACTTCACTTACCGATAAGAAGCCTATTAACCCTTTTTGATCGCCCCCGCCAATCGGGGCTTGAAGAAACAGATGGGCTTCATGATGCTTCCACACAGAGCTGAAACCGACCGCACATGAGTGCTGGTAAACAGCTTAGCCTCGTCAGCCTCGATAGTGCCGTGGTTAGCGCGTTCGACTCATGATCGAGAGGTTGTGCGTTCGAATCCGGCCACCGGTATCGAGGTGTGTCCTTGGGCAAGACACGTAATGACACTGCCCCACTCCACCCAGGTGTAAATGGGTAGCAGTGGTGTAAAAGCAACTGCCTCTCTCTCGCGCGTGCGTGAAAACACCCGGAATGAGTGTTCGAGAGCGATTCAATAAGCTTGAAGCTTTCATCGCAATCGAACTAAAATAAATTAGTATAAACTAAACAGCTTAGAGGAACTAAGCCTGCCCAAGCAAAGCAGTGCAAGTCAGACCATCCATGCTTTTAAACCCTATTGGTTTCATTGGGTGACAAGGCTTGAGATGTCATTTCATCTCAATGTGGGGTAAAAGTCCCACAAAATTGGAAGCAAATTCTCCAAAATGACCTATTCAGTGTTGACAGAGCCGTTAAAACTCAAATCAAATAAACAGTCTTTTCCTGTTTCTAATCTGCTTACCCAACTTGAATTTAGCTGCTGTTTGAAAGCTGCATATAAATTAAAACAAAGCCATGTTCAGAACATAGTGATGATTGTTCTATCACAGATAACCCTCTTTATACAGACATTTTATATAACAACAAAACTTGTGGCAGTGACAGTTTCAATAGATCATATCCTTAGCTGAAGATGGGAGGGGTTAAAACCACTCAATATGTCCAGTAAAACTACAACACAAAATAAATATTGCAAAAGTGCAATTTTATGTGAATAAATGCAGTTGATATCTTCTTTAAATACATGTAATTGATTACCAGTTTAACTCTATTGATAATCATTTTCCATCTTTCTATTGATCAATTAATTGTATAACACCATCACGAAAACACACCTATAGAAATACAATGTAAATTTTATTGCGAAAAAAACACACAAATTTTAAGATGAAAAATTTTGATATTTTCTTATTTTTACTCCAAACATATGTTGTGGATGCTCGTTAGAACCACCTCATTGAGGTGGTTATAACTAGTACCCACAATCTATGTCTTGGAGCAGAAATCAGAAAAATTATGTATACCGCCATAAACCCCAGTTTTCTCTGTATAAAATGGGGTTTAGAGGGGTGTTCATTACACGGACATGTTAACATGAATTAATCACAGCAGCACTAGGTATGACTACATAGAGGATCTTACATGAGTGTTCATATATTATTGAATTTATTAAACCAGTTGAGGAAAAGGGATAAAATGCGAGGCTTTGCCAAGCATTTTATCCCTTTTCCTCAACGAGTTTAATAAATTCAATAATACATGAACACAATGCAAGATTCTATTTATCATATGACTTTTAAAACGCATTTTATTCACGAGATTGTTTACAAAAATATAAATATTCCGCCATTAGTAAACGCTACGTCGTTAAGGACGTTGTACATGTAATGTTACGGGACGCATCTATCTAATTTGCATATTTAATCCACTAGTGGATTATCGAAAATATTACATGGCGTTATTACACTCTCAGACGAGACGTCATATGATAAAGTA
This sequence comes from Lucinisca nassula, assembly GCA_963580285.1. Lineage (NCBI taxonomy): Eukaryota > Metazoa > Mollusca > Bivalvia > Lucinida > Lucinidae > Lucinisca > Lucinisca nassula. The sequence continues at coordinate 74,403,655 of OY757022.1, forward strand.
GCGTATGTAACTTTTTTTTGGTACATGTAACTGCAAGTTTGTGAAATGAACAGCCTTGCAAACTCCACTTCATTAAGGAAAAAGTAGAGTTTGGAAGGGTATTCCTAACCCTTGTCCTTTTGAATATTTAGATATGCCACACCCACTACTGATTATCAACCAATTAAATTACTTGATGCAAATTATTGCAACAGATTCATAAACTGAATGAGAAACAATGAAGATCCTGATCAGATGGCTTCTTCAGAAGCCACCTGATCTGGATCTACATTGTTTGAAAGATTAGACATATCGGGGCTCACCGGGACAAGGGTTAATTATTATTTTGTGGGACCTGGATAGCACATGGTCATTGTCAGTATAATTTATAAAATTTGGTTTGGCTATAACAGGGTTATTTAACAAACAGGCTTTCTGTTTTGGACCTCAACAATAATGTTGTAATGAGCTTGGTTGTCACATTTGTCATTTGTCCAGTCAACACCGGCCTCGTTGACTCAGGTGGATGAGCACTTAACTGGTGATTGGGAGGTGGCAGGTTCACTCCCCACCAGGTTGGCAGCATTCTTTTGAGGAGATTGATCATGAAATCTTTCCTACGGTTATTGTCTCTCTTCCACTGGTTCAAGAAGGACAGGTGTCGGTTTCTGGTAAAAAATGTGCACTGTACATGTACTGGTTATGCTACTTGTTAAGCCTGCCCAGAAAAGTGTGTTTAGGTAAACTGACCAGTTTGACATGACCTTAAGAGTGTTGACTTGGCCGTTTAACTCCAAACCAAACTAACCAATGTACCAGTCAACATGTGTGGATATTTATTTGTAGCTCCTTGGTTGTGATGAGGACCAGCTACTGTCAGCTCTACAGCACAGAACTATAGAAGCTATTAAAGGGGAAAAGGTAAGGTACTTCATGTATTTATCAGGAATGTATGAATATTTGATGAAACTTTCAAATGGATGCTTGACAATTCATGTGAATCATCTGTTCAGCCCAATGTTCTCTGAAGAAAAAAAATAATAATAAAAACATAAAAACAAAAATACCGCAAAAAATACTATCTGCTCTTCAATTTTTCATTATGTTTTACAGGTTAACTGAGTCAGTATTATAAACTTTGTCAAAAATAAATCAAAATCAAAAATGTAAATTGAATGCCTTAGGTGATGGTTTGTTAGGGCCCTGCAAATTTATTTGCGGGTGCCCTATAGTAATCACCCCGTCTGTCCGTCTGTCCATCCGTCTGTTCATCCACATTTTTTATGTTTTTTTCTTAATAACTTAAAAACCGTTAGACGCATCAACTTCAAACTTTAAATATAAGGTCACACTATCATTACACAATTTCGTGGCAAGTTACGTATCTCTAGCTACAATACTCTTAGAGTTATGGCCCTTTGAAAAACTTAAAAAATTCAGCTTTTTCATGTTTTTTCTTCATAACTTACAAACCGTCAAACCTATCAACTTCAAACTTTAAATATATGGTCTCATCATCATTACACAATTTTATGGCAAGTTACCTAACTGTAGCTTCAATACTTCAGAGTTATGGCCCTTTGAAAAACTAAAAAAATCAGCTTTTTTGTGTTTTTTTTCTTAATAACTTACAAACGGTCAAATCTATCAACTTCAAACTTTAAATACTTGGTCGCATTATCATTACACAATTTTATGACAAGTAACGTCACTGTAGTTAGGGCCCCGCACTGAAAGTGTGGGTGCCCTATAGTAATCACTCTGTCCGTCCGTCTGTCTGTCTGTCCGTCCGTCTGTCCGTCCACAAATTTTTTTATCCTCCATAACTTTTTATTATTCCTGGATGGATTTAAATATTACTTGGCATCATTCTGTCCGTCCGTCTGTCTGTCTGTCCGTCTGTCCGTCCACAAATTTTTTTATCCTCCATAACTTTCTTATTCCTGGATGGATTTAAATATTACTTGGCAGAAATGTTAACCATAATGTGATGGAGTGTTGCGCGCAAGACTCAGGTCCGTACCTCAAAGGTCAAGGTCATACTTAGAGGTTAAAGGTCAAAAAAGGGTCTTTCCTGTGTCCAATTAATAACTTTGTTATTATTCCTGGATGGATTTAAATATTACTTGGCAGAAATGTTAACCATAATGTGACGAAGTGTCACACGCAAGACCCACAGCCGTACCTCAAAGGTCAAGGTCATACTTAGAGATAAAAGGTCAAAAAAGCGTCTTTTTCATTGTGTCCAATCTATAACTTTCTTATACCTGGATGGATTTAAATATTACTCAGCATAAATATTAACCATAATGTGACAGTGTGTCACGCGCAAGACCCAGGTCCGTACCTCAAAGGTCAAGGTCAAAGGTCAAGGTCATACTTAGAGATAAAAGGTCAAAAAAGCGTCTTTTTCATTGTGTCCAATCTATAACTTTCTTATACCTGAATGGATTTAAATATTACTCAGCAGAAATATTAACCATAATGTGACAGTGTGTCACGCGCAAGACCCAGGTCCGTACCTCAAAGGTCAAGGTCATACTTAGAGGTGAAAGGAAAAAAAAAACGTCTTTTTTAACATCAACATTTTCCTACTCCTCTGATAGCGCTGCCGGGGCCCTAGTCAGTTTCACTGACAGCTCTAGTTTCAATACTTTCAGAGTGATGGCCCTTTGAATAACTAAAATAATCAGCTTTTTTCGTCTTTTTTCATCTTTATTTTAAAACCGCTATAGATATTCAAATGAAACTTCCTATAGTTACTGACAGTTGCCCTATTGTAATGCCCTGTCTGTCCGTCCATCTGTCCATCTGCCCGTCTATCCATAAACATTTTTCATGTTTACAAACTGAAGCTGAAGTTATTGACAGTTGCCATATAGTAATACCCTTTTGTTTTTCATTCATAACTTACCGGTACACACGGTCAAATGCATCAACTTCAAACTTAAGATATATGGTCATAATATCATTACACAATTACATGGCAACCGACATAACTCTAGCTACAATACTCTTAAGAGTAATAGCCCTTTGAAAAAATCCAACTCCTCTGATGGCACTGCCGGGGCCCTAGTCATTTCACTGACAGCTCTAGTTCTGTTTAAAAATGTCTTTCACTCTTTTTGTTTTCCCTTTTTACAGCTGAAGTCACCTCTGAATATTGACCAGGCATTATATGCCAGAGATGCCTTGGCTAAAGGAATATATGACAGATTGTTTTCATGGATAGTTAAAAAGATCAACTTGTCTCTTTCTAACAGAGTAGGTTCAGTTCTCTTAACTTACATAAGTCAAACTTCAATATCTCGAATACCTTTGGGGCCATGAAAATTTGTTCGAGATAGGCGTACCATAATGATCCGAAGTATTGGGACAGACAGGCGCAAGCAAGCAGTGTAGACCCAAATCAGACTGCTCCTCTGATCAGGGTCTACACCATTTGCCATTCTTTGTCCACTTTTTGGACTCCTTGCTGGATATGTAATGATCCTAAGTATTGGGACAGACAGACCTAAGCAAACAGTGCAGACCCAGATGCTTGTCAGGGTCTACACAATTTGCCATTCCGTCTCCTCTTTTTGGACTCCTTGTTGAATTTGTTTGTTTGTTGATGTTTAACATCCCCATCAACACTATATAGGTCATTTTTGAGATGTTGCTTCCAATTTTGTGGGACTTTTACCCAACATTAAGATGAAATGACATCTCAAGCCCTGTCTCCCAAGGAAACCTGTAGGGTTTATAAGCATGGAATCTCCGACTTGCACCGCTTTGCCTGGGCAGGCTTAGATTCTCTTGCTGTCCATGCCTATAGTTTTTTTCTGCAATATTTTATTTCATGGACCTGATCATTTTCATTATTGATCGTTTTGCACTTCTTATAGCTCCAGATAAGGCGTTTTTTTTTCATTCGAAAGGTTCTGATATGTTTCTTATTTCTGCACGAAAACATATGTTGTGGGTATTCATTAGAAGCGCCTCGCCGAGGCGCTTCTGATGAATACCCACAACATACCTTTTCATGCATAAATCAGAAAAATAATATGTGGATACGTCTTATCTGGGGCTATGAAATTTATAATTATTTAGTTCTGCTATGTGCCTCTAGTGTATAACACATTATCAGGTGTCAGATATCAGCAAGAAACTAATGACATTTCACATTTCATCACATTAGTTTTAACACCCAACCCATGATAATGATCTGTTATTTTGGATTCCCTGTATACAAAGCAAATTAACCCATTTTGTACCGGAAACCCCAAAACTGGGTAACCGGGCAAACAGTGCAGGCCCAGATCAGACACCGCAGAATGCAGCGTCCGATCAGGGCCTCCACTGTTTGCTAAAAGTTCAGTCATTTTTCTTGAAACCCCGAAATTTTGTATGTATGTAAGGAGGAAGATTCCATTGGTACATAAAGGGTTAAGGGAAAGAATAAACCTGGCAAAAGTTCTGACAGCTAAAAATAAAAAAAAATCTTTACACGTTAATTTCTGGTATACCTTTGGACCTATTTTATTCTTACTTCACAGGAATGTTGCTTGTGTGACCCTCTACCAAAAACGCTGGAATGGATTCGCTCGGATGAACAAGATAGCCTTCAGAGCTAAAAATAATAAATAATAAAATAAGACGACTCCTATACCTTTGGTCCAGTTTTGTTAAAAACTGCAAAAGAATGTTGCTTAAGTGACCCTCTTCAAAAATGGCTATAATGGTTCTGCTCCAATCAATAAGATGGCCATCAGAGCTAACAATGAAGAAAAACATAACAAACTTTAAATGACAACTGCTATTCCTTTGGTCCAATACCCCACCCATCGGGGCTAGGAGAAATAGATAGGGCTGCATGGTGCTTCCATGCAGAGCTGAAACTGACCACACATGAGTATTGGTAAGCTACTTAGGTCTTAGCCTGCCCAGGCAAAGTTATGCGAATTGTACAGTCCATGCATAATATTATAAACCCTATTGGTTTCATTGGGGGGCAGGGCTTGAGATGTCATTTCCTCTCAGTGTTGGGTAAAAGTCCCACAAAATTGGAAGCAACATCTCCAAAATGACCTTAATAGTATTGACAGGGATGTTAAACCTCAAACAAAACCTTTGTTCCAGTTTCATTTCATTCGAACTTCATAGGAATGTTGCTTAACCCAATTCAGACTGGAAACCCGTAAACGGGTACCATGGCAAACAGTGCAGGCCCAGATCAGACGCCGCAGAACGCAAAAAGTTCAGCCAGTTTCCAAATCAATTTTGAAGAAAACACAACCTGAAACTCCTGAATTTTGAAATGGACTCCTGCTATATAGAAGGAGGAAGATTCCATTTGGTATAAAAATGGTTAATAGGTGAAATAGCTAAACAGTTTCATTCAGATGAACAAGATGGCTGCCAGAGCTAAAACTAGACACATCTATTGGTTCAATTTCTGTCAAACTTCACAGGAAGGTTGCTTAGGTGAACTTCTACCAAAATGGTTTTGTTCCAATAAAGAAAAAATTAATGACTGGCAGGCTTAAAAGTAGAAAAATCTTTAAATGACAATCTCTCCTAAACACTTGAGCCAGTTTCATTCAAACTCCGCAAAATGTTGCCCAGGTGACCATATGTCTAAGTGTAACAGTTATGCTTCATGGAATAAGATAGCTGTCAGTTATCCTCATCTTTCAGAAGTTGTGTGACATCTTAAAATCAGGTGAGCAATTCAGGGCCATCTTGGTTGGCCCTATAGTTAAGATTTTGTGAGAGGTAGACTTGCAATAGTTATTTTTAGCAAGGTGTATATCAGTGGCAACCGTATACTTTGTTTTAATTTACAGGGCAAGCTGAAATGTTCTCTGATGGGACTTTTGGATATCTATGGCTTTGAGATTTTTCAGCAGAACTTGTAAGTTTTGAATACAAAAATATATTCAGTAGTCATGTGTATTGGTTGCCCCCGCCCACTGGGGCTTGAAAAAATAGATGGGCTGCATAATGCTTCCAGGCAGAGCTGAATCCGACCGCACATGAGTACTGGTAAACTGCTTAGAGGATCTAAGTCAAAGTGGTGCGAGTCTGCCCGTCAAAGCGGTGCGATTCTGCCCGTCCATGCTTATAAACCCTATTGGTTTCATTGTCAGCAGGGATTGAGATGTCATTTCATCTCAATGGCGGGTAAAAGTCCCACAAAATTGGAAGCAATGTCTCCAAAATGACCTTTACAGTGTTGATGGGGACGTTAAACCTCAAATCAAACAAACAAACAAATCGTGTGTATTGGTCAGCATTAACATGTAATAAGGATTAAGAAACTTAAGGGGGAATGGGAACACCACTTCAGGGGAGGCAACTCCTCCAAAAATACTTTTGTCTCCCATGTCAATGTGGGTAAACTCTTTAAAGAAAAGAATTTGCTCCTGAGGAGCAAATTCTTTCCTTTAAGAGTTGACCCCTTTTCATTGGGACAGGGTTTATACTGAAAGGCGAAGAGGAAGTCCCAAAAGTTGTCTCCCTTGGATAAAAGAGGGAAAAATCGGCCAGGTGTTTCCATTCCCCTTATATTTGTATATATGAGCAAGTTATCAAACATACCTTTGTGGTGTTTGTAACAACAGCCTCACTACGGCTTTTGGAAGCACACATAATCTTTATAAAATGGAGAAATAGAAAAGTTTGTAGAAATGTTTTAAGTTTTGCATTACCTAAATCACAAAAACACGCCTATATAATTTTGGCCCCCTTGAACCCCACTTTTATATAGCAAAACTGGGGTTTTACAGGGGTAGACTTATTTTTAGCTTGGCTGTTTTCGAAGAAAACGACGAGGTATTGTCATAGCTCTGTTGTCGTCTTGCAAAAACTTGGACATTTTGTAATATCTGTCATTGCTGAACATATTACCTTGAAACTCGGAATAGGCGTTCATTATGAAAAGGGGAACTCATACCACTAGGTGAGGTAACTCTCAAAATATTTTTGGCACAGTTATGCCCCTTTTTGGACTTAGAATTTTTGCAAAAACTTGGACATTTTGTAATATCTCTGTCATTACTGAACATATTTACTTGAAACTCGGAATAGTTGTTCATTATGAAAAGGGGAACTCATACCAATAGGTGAGGTGACCCTTTAAATATTTTTGGCACAGTTATGCCCCTTTTTCGACTTAGAATTTTCGTTTAACTAAAAGAAACTGCAACCGAGCGTTGGCACCCGCATGCGGTGCTCTTGTTCTTATTTCTGCTCTAAAATATAGATTGTGGGTACTTGTTGGAACCACCTTGATGAGGTGCTTTTTGTTAGAACCGCCTCAATGAGGCGGTTCTAACGTGTACCCACAATCTATACTTTGGGCAGACATAGAAAAATATCACAAATTTTCATCTTAAAATTTTCATTTTTTCAGCGATAAAGATTACAATGTATTTGTATAGGCGTGTTTTCGTAATGCACTGAATGGTTAAAGTTTCAACATAACCGTTTGTTAACAACTTCATTGTCTTTGAACAGCTGGACTCTGGGCCCAATTGTTCAAAACATTCTTAGCTTAATGAGCTCGCTAGTGGTCAACTGTTCTCGCAAGTACAATATCTAAAATTGTTATTTTTGCTGAAAAAATGTGAGTAGCTTTACCTAAAGACAAGGTTAGTTTTGAAAAACTAGCCCCTGGTTTGTGTCCTCTCCTTTGCTAAGTCGCCAGCCTCGGTAGCTCAGTCCGATGCGCGTCTGACTGGTGAGCAGGAGGATGCGTGTTCGATACCTGCCGTGGTCTGCAACATTCTTTCTTGAAATTGATCATAAAATCTTTTCTACGGTCATTCTCTTCTGTCGGCTGATTCAAGAAGGGCAGTTATCAGTTTCTGGTGAAAGAATGTGCACTGTACTGGTTAATTGCTTACTTATAAGCTTACTCAGGAAAAATGTGGAAAGTTAAACTGACCGGCTCAAAAATGACCTAAATTAGTGTTGACTGGGCTGTTAAACACCAAAATAAACAAACAAAATCTCCTTTGCTAAGTCATTTTTATGCCCCGCCATTAAAAAAATGGCGGGGTATTATTTTATGCCCTCCGAAGTTTTCAGTGTCCATCCGTTTGTACATCCGTCTGTCAACGCCCCATAGTCCTGTGTCCACTCCATAACTCTGATACCGTTTGAAATATTTTCATGAAACTTCACAGATATGTAGAGCACCATGAGACGACATGCAGAACATATGAACAGTAACTCTGCTTTTCCTACTTTTGGAGTATTTGCCCTTTGAACTTTGAATATAGCTGTTGCTTTCAGTTTCGTGTCCGTTCCATAACTGATACCATTTAAGATATTTTCACGAAACTTCACAGATGTGTAGAGCACTATCAGACGACATGCAGAACATATGAACTGTAACTCTGATTTTCCTACTTTTGGAGTTATTGCCCTTTGAGCATTTGAAATAGCCATTTCTATTGTAGTTTCGTGCCCACTCCATAACTTTGATACCGTTTGAGATATTTCCGTGAAACTTTATAGATATGTAGTGCACCATGAGACAACATGCAGAACATATGAACCGTAACTATAATTTTCCTACTTTTGGAGTTATTGCCCTTTGAACTTTGAATATAGCAGTTGCTAACAGTTTCGTGTCCGCTCCATAACTCTGATACCTTTTGAGATATTTTCACGAAACTTCACAGTTATGTAGAGCAGCCTGAGACGACATGCAGAACATATGAACCATAACTCTGATTTTCCTACTTTTGGAGTTATGGCCCCTTGAACATTGAACATAGCCATTTCTGTCATGTAGTCTGTTTGAAGCACTATATCTCCTGAACTTAATGATTGATTCTATCCAAACTTGCATGGTTACATCACTAGGATGGGGGAAAACAGCCATTAGGTTTTGTTTCACTCTGACATGGCACTTGCTTGATGTAATTGTAGTGGCGGGGCATCATGCAGTGCTTGCAGTTTTATTGCCTGTGGCTTTAGATTTGTCAGGGTGAATGAGAATACTTGCATGGGAGGTATCTGATGAAAATATTGCCTCCCTTATAACAAGAAAAATGACATAATCCTTCTGCTCATAGAGGGAAGAATTTCCTCCTTGCTCCTTAGGACCAAATTATTTCCTCTAAGAGTACACACCAATCTAGGAGAGTCACGGATTTGATCAGCAACAGTTGGGTGACATTCATTCGCAGAAATATATCATGAAATCTTTTCTGTGGTTGTTCTCTCCCTTCCACTGAATACAGAAGGGTAATTGTCATTTTCTGGCGACAGAATGTATAGTAGTGGCTAACCACTTATGCATGAGTCTGCCTGCCCATCCGGGCTTGAAGAAATAGAATGGACTGCATGATGCAGAGCTGAAACCCACCGCACATGAGTAGTTGTAGACCGCCTAGAGGGTCAAAGCCTGTCCAGGCAAAGCAGTGTGAGTTGGACCGTTCACTCTTATAAACCCTGTTGGTTTCATTGGGTGACAGGGCTTGGGATGTCATTTCATCTCAATGTTGGGTAAAAGTCCCATAAAATTGGAAGCCACGTCTCCAAAATGACCTATACAGTGTTGACGGAGAAGTTAAACCGCAAATCAAACAAACAAAATCAACTGCTTATGTATAAGCCTGGCCAGGAAAAGTTTTAGTTAAACTGACAGGCTCAGTATTACCCAAATAGTGTTGACTGCTATAATCTAACTGAACCAAAACCTTTCTAGGAGAGCTGAGTTTATGATAAAGTCAGCTGGAGGTCATGAAGGTTGTCATCTATAAATTGTGGAAAATTATCTCGAGTGCATTCACTTAACCCGTATCCTGCTGCATGAATAGATTATGTCAGGCACATTGCTGGCTATCAACCTATCAAATTATGTGATGTCATAAATTTGTTTCGATTCACAAACTGCATGACAGTGTAGATTCTCATTAGAGCCATCTGATCTGGATCTACAGTGTTTGCAAGTATAGAGGTTGTCATGTTGAGCAGGATAAGGGTTAAGATATTTTTCCAGTTTTGAGCTGTTTTGTATTTTTATTTTTCAGCTTTGTGAAGTTATGCAATTTTACTTTCCAGTTTTTAGCAGTTTAGTAATTTTGTTTCAGCATTGAGCAGTTATGCATTTTTATCCCCCGACCGAATAGGTTCGGGGGATATAGCGATCAGCCTGGCGTCCGTCCGTCCGTCCGTCTGTCCGTCCGTCCGTCCGTCCGTCCGTCCGTCCGTAGACGCAACCTTGTGATGGCCATAACTCCTATACCCTTTGAGATTCATTGATGGTTCTTGGCACAATTGTTCACAAGGCCGAGACGGCGTGTCATGCGCAAGAACCAGAACTCTGGATGCCATACTTTTTTAGTTATCTCCCCTTTAAATAAAATAGAATGACTACTTTGTGATGGCCATAACTCCAATACCCTTTGAGATATATTGATGGTACCTGGCACAGTTGTTCACAAGGCTGAGACGGCGTGTCATGCACAAGAACCACAACTCTGGTTGCCACGGTTTTGGAGTTATCTCCCCTTCCAATTAAAAATAGAGTGACAACCTTGTGATGGCCATAACTCCTATACCCTTTGAGATTCATTGATGGTTCTTGGCACAATTGTTCACAAGGCTGAGACGGTGTGTCATGCGCAAGAACCAGAACTCTGGATGCCATACTTTTTTAGTTATCTCCCCTTTTAATATAATAGAATGACTACTTTGTGATGGCCATAACTCCAATACCCTTTGAGATATATTCATGGTACCTGGCACAGTTGTTCACAAGGCTGAGACGGTGTGTCATGCACAAGAACCACAACTCTGGTTGCCATGGTTTTGGAGTTATCTCCCCTTCCAATAAAATAGAGTGACAACCTGGTGATGGCCATAATTCCAATACCCTTTAAGATATATTGATGATACCTAGCACAGTTGTTCACAAGGCTGAGACAGTGTGTCATGCACAAGAACCACAACTCTGCGTGCCATGTTTTTTAGTTATCTCCCCTTCCAGTAATATAGAATCACTACCTTGTGATGGCCACATCTCCAACACTCTTTGAGATATATTGATGATACTTGGTACAGTTGTACATGAGGTTAAGCAGGTGTGTCACGTGCAAGAACCACAACTCTGGGTGCCCTGGTTTTTTAATTATCTCCCTTGACAATTTAACCTTGTGATGGCCATAACTCAAATACCCTTTGAGATATATTGATGGTACTTGGCACAATTGTATACAACATTGAGATGGCGCTTCATGCCTAAGAACCACAACTCTGGGTGCTATGATATTTGAGTTATCTCCCCTTCCAATATAACAGTATGACAACCTTGTGACCACCGTACCTCCAATACCCTTTGAGACATATTGGTGGTACTTGATGCAGATGAACATGAGGTTAAGCAGGTGTGTCATGCTCAAGAATTACAACTCTGGGTGCTCTGGTATTTTAGTTATCTCCCCTGGCAATATAACCTTGTGATGGCCATAACTCCAACTCCCTTTGAGATATATTGAAGGAACTTAGCACAATTGTATACAAGGTACAGAAGGGATGTCATGTGCAAGAACCACAACTGTTGTTGCTGTGGTATTTGAGTTATCTACCCTTCCAATATAACAGTATGACCAGCTTGTGATCACTATATCTCCAATACCTTTTGAGACATATTGATGGTACTTTGTGCAGAATTACATGAGCTTAAGCAGGCATGTCATGCGCAAGAACCACATTTCTGAGTGCCCTGGTTTTTTAGTTATCTCCCCTGACAGTATAATCTTGCGATGGCCATAACTGCAATACTTTTGTGATATGTGGTTTAATTCTGGTGCACTTTCTATTGGTGAACAATCTTCTGAAGGCCATATTGGCTTTTGGTCGGGGGATTTGCCATCTCTTCCGATGGCTATTTTTATTTTTCAGTTTTGAGAAGTTTTGTAATTTTATGTTTTGAGCAGTTTTACATTTTTATTTCTACAGTTTCGAGCAGTTTTGTAATTGTATGTTTTTGTTTTGAGCAGTTTTGCATTTTAATTTCTTTCAGATTCGAGCAGTTTCGTATTGGATGTTTAAGTTTTGAGCTGTTTTGTATTTTTATTTCTTTCAGTTTCGAGCAGTTTTGTAGTTGTATGTTTTTGTTTTGAGCAGTTTTGCATTTTAATTTCTTTCAGTTTCGAGCAGTTTTGTATTGCATGTTTTAATTTTGAGCAGTTTTGTATTTTTATTTCTTTCAGTTTTGAGCAGTTTTGTATTAACTACTGCAATGAGAAGCTGCAACAGATATTTATAGAACTCACGCTGAAATCGGAGCAGGAGGAGTACCAGCAGGAAGGCATCCAGTGGGAACCAGTAGAGTACTTCAACAACAAAGTGATCTGTGACTTGATAGAGTCCAAGCCATTCGGGATCATTTCGGTTATGGATGAAGAATGTTTACGTCCTGGTGACGTGACTGACCAGACATTCCTCGAGAAACTGTGCGAGACAATAGGCAAGCATGGTCATTTTCTGAGTCATTCTGTTGCCGACAACTCGACCAGGAAAACCATTCAAAGAGATGTAAGTCGAAAATGTGCTTTGAATTTATAACAATGAGTATACACCACAACGTCTTTTATAACCCATCACATGCAGGAAACCCCTAAAGAGGTACCTAAGCAATCAGTGCAGGCCCAGATCAGATGCCGCAGAACGTCTGATCAGGGCCTGCACTGTTTTCTAACAGGATTCTTGTCAAAAATAGAATAAAAACGAAAAAATAGGCCTAACACCCCTTATATGTCAAATGGACTTTTCCAACATATAGCAATGGACGAGTCCACTAGTATACAATGGGTTAACACTGTTCATGACTTGCGGCCCCCGCCCATCGGGGCTTGAAGAAATAGATGGGCTGCATGCTGCTTCCACGCAGAGCTGCATCCGACCGCTTAGGAGTACTGGTAAACAGCTTAGAGGATCTAAGCCTGCCCAGGCAATGCGCTGCGAGTCGGACCGTCCATGCTTATAAACCCTATGGGTTTCATTGGGCGACAGGGCTTGAGATGTCCTTTTATCTCGATGTCGGGTAAATGTCCCACAAAATTGGAAGCAAGGTCTCCAAAATGAGCTACACAGTATTGACGGGGACGTTAAACATCAAATCAAACAAACAAATCCAAATATTTATCCTTATTACTCCTTACCTGTAGCTATGTTATAGGTTCTTGTTAGAATTACCTTAATGCTTATCCAACTGAATACGACAACCCCTACCTTTGCAAACAGTGTACATCCAGATCAGATGGCTTCTGAGGAAGCCATCTGATCATCTACACTGCCTGTTATGCAGTTTGTGAATTGACCGAATACATTACAGCAAGTAATTTGATTGGTGGATAGTCAGAAATGGGTGTGGCTAAATAAGTTTATTCAACAGGATAATGGGTAATGAGGGGTTCAGTTCAGACAAGTACCCATATCACAATTTTCAACGTGGAAGAAAAAAAATACAATGTTTGAGCCATGAAGGACAGAATTAACTTTTGTATGGTTTTGGTTTTGTTAGGCGTTTAACGGATCATTCAATACCATTTAGTGCATGTTATATTGGTCAGTTAACCAAACCACTCTTTTCCTGGCCAGGCTTATACATACATATAAATGATTAACCAGTACAGTGCACATTCTTTGGACTAAAACTGACAACTGCCTAGCTTGAATCAGTGGAAGCGAGAGGGAGAGATAATATTTCATGATTGATGTTCACGAAAAAATGTTGCCGGACTCTGTGGATATCAGACCTGTGACTTCATGATCATGAGTCAGATGCAGAATTATATTGTAAAGAAATATAAATCTTGCACATAATTTTAATATCTCTTTCAGGAATTCAGACTGATACATTTTGCTGGAGATGTCACATACAATATTAAGGGTTTTCTGGACAAAAACAATGACCTGTTATTTAGAGATTTGAAAGAGGTATGTATATATTTAGAGACTCAATAGCAATTCTGAAAAGCCGATAATAACCAGTTCGCATAGGTAAATATCCGGTATGGCGAATTTATTATGTAGGCGTGAGATGCATTGAAATTCGTGAGATTTGGGTCATTTTCAAAAAACAATCGTGGGGGAGTGAGACACACAATAAATCGTGAGAGTCACGCCCAAATCGGGAGTGTTGGCAGGTATGTGAGAGCCAGAGTCCCAGTTTATCCACAGTATCTTGTCCCTGGGACAAGATACCGCATGTTTCTGCTGCATGATTCAATTTTTAGCTCACCTGAGCACGAAGTGCTCAAGGTGAGCTATTGTGATCGCTTTTTGTCCGTCGTCCGTCCGTCCATCTGTCCGTCAACAATTTCTTTAAATGACATCTCCTCCTAGGCAAATGGCCCGATTTCAAAATCATTACACAGAAATGTTCCTTGGGTGACCCTCTACCAAAATTGCTAAAATGGTTCTGCTCCGCTGAACAAAATGGCTGCCAGAGCTAAAAATAGAAAAACCTTTAAACAACATCTCCTTGGCCAGTGTCCCGATTTCAAAATAATTTCACAGAAATGTTCCTTGGGTGACCCTCTACCAAAATTGCTAAAATGGTTCCGCTCTGCTGAACAAAATGGCCACCACATCTAAAAATAGAAAACCTTAAAACGACATCTCCTCCTAGGCAAATGGCCTGATTTCAAAATAATTTCACAGAAATGTTCCTCTGGTGACCCTCTACCAAAATTGCTAAAATGGTTCTGCTCCGCAGAACAAATGGCTGCTGGAGCTAAAAATAGAAAAACCTTTAAACGACATCTCCTCCTAGGCCAATGTTCCGATTTCAAAATAATTTCACAGAAATGTTCTTTGGGTGACCCTCTACCAAAATTGCTGAAGTGGTTCTGCTCTGCTGAACAAAATGGCCACCACATCTAAAAATAGAAAAACTTAAAATGACATCTCCTCCTAGGCAAATGGCCGGATTTCAAAATCATTTCACAGAAATGTTCCTCTGGTGACCCTCTACCAAAATTGCTAAAATGGTTCTGCTCCGTGGAACAAAATGGCTGCCAGAGCTATAAATAGAAAAACCTTTAAATGACATCTTCTTCTAGGCCAGTGTCCCGATTTCAAAATAATTTCACAGAAATGTTCCTTGGGTGACCCTCTACCAAAATTGCTTAAATGTTTCCGCTCTGCTGAACAAAATGGCCACCACATCTAAAAATAGAAAAACCTTTAAACGATATCTGCTCCTCAGCCAATGGCCGGATTTCAAAATCATTTCACAGAAATATTCCTCTGGTGACCCTCTACCAAAATTGCTAAAGTGGTTCTGCTCCGCCGAACAAAATGGCCACCAGAGCTAAAAATAGAAAAACCTTTTAACGACATCTCCTCCTAGGCCAATGTCCCGATTTCAAAATAATTTCACAGAAATATTCTTTGGGTGACCTTCTACCAAAATTGCTAAAATGGTTCTGCTCTGCTGAACAAAATGGCCGCTACATCTAAAAATAGAAAAACCTTATAACGACATCTCCTCCTAGGCAAATGGCCGCATTTCAAAATCATTTCACAGAAATGTTCCTCTGGTGACCCTCTACCAAAATTGCTAAAATGGTTTTGCTCCGTGGAACAAATGGCTGCTGGAGCTACAAAAAGAAAAAACCTTTAAATGACATCTCCTCCTAGGCCAATGTCCCGATTCCAAAATAATTTCACAGAAATGTTCCTTGGGTGACCCTCTACCAAAATTGCTAAAATGGTTCCGTTCTGCTGAACAAAATGGCCGCCACATCTAAAAACTAAAAATAGAAAAACCTTGAAACAATATCTCCTCCTTAGCAAATGGCCGGATTTCAAAATCATTTCACAGAAATGTTCCTCAGGTGACCCTCTACCAAAATTGCTAAAATGGTTCTACTCCACTGAATAAAATGGCCACCAGAGCTAAAAATAGAAAATCTTTAAACAACATCTCCTCCTAGGCCAATGGCCTGATTTTGAAATAATTTCACAGAGACAGTCCTTGGCTGACCCTCTACCAAAATTGCTAAAACGGTTCTGCTTTGCTGAACAAAATGGCTGCCATACTTTTGCAGAAATGTTTCTAGGGTGACCCTCATCCAAACTTGCGAAAATGGTTATATTCCAATGAACAAAATGGCCACCAGAGTTAAAAATAGAAAAGACCTTTAGATGACAGCTTCTCCTATGCTAGTGGCTAGATTTCGAAATAACTTTACTGAAATGTTCCTTGGGTGACCTTTTACCAAAGCTGCTAAAATGGTTTCCCTTGCTGAACACAATGGCTGTTGGATATTATTATTTTAGGTCTAGCCTGCCCAGGCAAGGTGGTGCAATTTGGACCATCTATGCACATGAACTATATTGGTTTCTTTTGGTGGCAGGGCTTGAGATGTCTTCTCAGTGTTGGGTCAAATTCCAACAAAATTGGATACAACATCTTCAAAATAACCTAAATAGTGTTGACTGGGACGTTAAATCTCAATTTAAGCAAAAAGGGCATAAGAGGACCAGTCTGATCTGGATCCACACTGTTTGCAATAATGACTTTAAAGTAACCAGCCAACACAAAACAGAAGATAATTCTGAAGGGTTAAACAGAAACATCTTAATCACTCTTTGAAATTGTACATTTATATAAAAACAACTGGTTTTAGACCTGTCAAAATATCAACAGGCAGTTGAAGATAAGACTATTATACATAGCTCTGTCACTGCTTGCATAATATGATATGAATCAGTAGGACTCAAAACAAACTGTGAAGTGACTAATATTGTTATGCCAGAAGGTATACATATTAAATTGTGCAGTGACTCTGGCTCTCATTGTATAATAGAAGTCACTTAGAGGTTAGGACCCAGGTGTTTGACCTAGTTATAAACAGAGCTGCAAACATGGGCTAGATAACTACTAGGCTCTTGAAAATGATATAGGTCGCTTAAGGATCTGCGCTGCAGTATACAGAATCAGCACCAAAAACCGTTTATTTTTGATGGAGTGATGTAGATAAGGTGGGTATATGTTGATAGTTAAAGGATAATTTTCCTTATCAATAAAACATATGTTGTGGGCATTTATTAGAACCACCTTGCTCTTAATGAATATATACACACCATACATTTTTATCAAAAAATAAGGGAGACTTTAGCTAATGTACCACTAAATACCCACCATATCTACAGCTCTATGAACTAAAGATTTGACTGATTGATTGTTTTGGGTTTAATAACACGTCAACCCTTGTGGGTCATTTTGTGTCCTCTCAGAGAAACGGAGAAAAGAGGTAGGAGAGATAGTAGAGGATATGAAAGTGAGGGACAGAGGAGAAGAGGCAAATGAATGGAAGGAAGTGTATATAGAAACAGAAGAAATAACATTCCCCCCTCTACCCATACTTGTAGCAAGGACAGTAGGCCTTGTCCAACTGTGAGCCAATATCAGTTGGACACAACAGTGATGCAAGATACACTTATAGAGATTTAATTACAGTATTAATAAATGAATTCTGAGCCAAGGCACAGAAAAGAATCAAGCTGGCATATAGTATTGGCATGCCTAAATAGTGTTGACATGGATGTAAAGTTCAATACAAACAAACAAATTAACCCTTGCCCTGCTGAGCCTGGATATGCCTTATCTTTCAAACAATGTAGATTCTGATCAGATGGCTTCTTGGCTTCTAAAGAAGCCATCTGATCAAGATTTACTCTTACATTCAGTTTGTGAATTTATAGGAATAAATCACATCATTTTAACCAAGTTTGTGCCGAAAACTTAGAATGGGATACTGGCAACCCGGGATTGGCAAACAGTGAAGGCCCAGATCAGATGCTGCAGAACTTGACATCTGATCTGGGCCTACATTGTTTGTAAAAGGTTCTGCCATTTTCTATATCTGGGGTTGAGGTTGACAAAACAGTGTAGACCTAGAGCAGATGCCACAGAATATGGCCTCTGTCTAATCAAAGTCTACTTTGTTACTTACAGTACAGGAAATTTTGAGTCAGATGCTGCAGAATGTGGCGTCCAATCGGAATTTACACATTTTGCTTACAGTACAGAAATGTACAAGTAATAAAGGAAATGTAAACATTCCGCAATTCAGGATCATTTTCCTAGCCTACATTCCGACACAATTGGCCCACCAGTGCTTTGAAATATGCTATCGTTTCCCAAAATAAAACTGACTTCATAACGAACTTAAGTGTTTATGCTCGAAAATCTATTGTCATTATTTCCAAAAACAAAACTTACCGTAAAAATTCGGCTATAAGAAGAGGATTTTTCCCTCCAAAATGAGCCCCAAAAAACGACCCCGTCTTATAGCCGAGGTCATGGACTGCAGGCTTTTTTCCGGCAATTTCCGGTGAAGACCAGACATACGGAAAAAGCCGATCGGTGATTTATGAATTGATACAAATCGCCGCCCACAAACCACCGCTACGATTTTTCTGCACGCGATCGGAAAATGACGTCATCCGACGCCATTACCCCCACACGTGTTTAATGTCATTGCATGTATCTCTTTCATAAAAAAATGTTTACCACAGCGTTCGACTTTTCCCGCCAACGTCTGCTATTTGGCGCCAAAATATAACCATTCATGAGATCGTAGAAAAGTCCGATTTTATAATGCAAACATCTACCGTTAGAGCAATTAAATCAGTTTCACACTGATTGTGGATTAAATTTTATGACTGGAGGACAAACGCAAATTAGAGACATAACTTGACCATATTTTCACACCTTATCGACACACAACGCAGGGTGGCAATTATACGACAGGGATTAACAATAGTGTCATACTTGAACCGTAATAAATACACAGATGGTTTGTCTCTGAATTGACAGCGATTTACTTACTGGATTAGTTTTACCGTATTTAAGGACTCAAAAAGACTTCTTTTTTTTTTGCACTTGTCCCGACCGAGCGTCATAAGGTCAAAGTGCACCTGCCCGGCGTGATTTCGGTCTTGTCCGGACGGCCGGGAAATGGATTTGTCAGCCCCTGTCATCTATTAAATAGAAGTCTGTGTAGCCTAAGCCAGCAAAGCATGTACCGGGCCGACATTTGCCGCTATTTTGTGCTAGCTGGGGCGTTGGTTCTGAAACTGAATAGCCAGGTGTTGTGTTCCCCGATAAAAAAAAAAACGATCAGTTACTTATAAAAAAGCTGCAACAAATATTTCTAAATTTTGTGGCTGGAAATGAGGGGTAAGTAGAGGGGTTTTCTGACGAAAAAAAGGCCAATTTCTCACATCTAAATAGCATCTGGCGGTAGCAGATAGGCCCCGACAGATATGGCAAAAATTTGACCCGTCTTATAAAAGAGTATAAGCAAAATCCCACTTTAGAATAACTGAAAAAGGGGTCCCGTCTTATAGCCGAATTGCCTTATAGCCGAATTTTTACGGTAACGTCATTTATATTCAAATACAAAAACTCCAGTGCAAACTAACACAATTTCGTGTTATCAGAAAATTAGTGTTAGAAGCTTCTATGGTGAAATTGTTAAACTACTTGCCTAATAAACCAAGTTTCATGGGTTCAGTCCCAAGCTTCTCCACACTTTTTGATGCCGAGAATCCACATCCTTTGAACACAGTGACTGAATTTAAGAAAAAATTTTACAAAATCTCCACCAAAGTTCTTAACTGGTTCTGCTACATTGAACAAATAGCTCATAGACAAAAATAAAAACATCATCAAAAGATAATACAACTTGACTCAGGTGAGCGAATTAGGTCCATCATGGACCTCTTGTTACGAGAGAATCCATGATTTCAATTTTTACCATGGAATCAGAAGCAGACTGGAAAACAATGACTCTTATATTACCCTTGTAAACCGTAATTTTTTTTATGCCCCCCATTGGAATGGTGGAAGGGCATATAGCGTTGCCCCTGTCCATCAGTTCGTCCATCCGTCCGTTCATCTGTCCGAAACTTCGTCAATAACTTTCTTATTTCTGGATGGATTTTGAAATTACTTTGTAGAAATGTTAACCATCATGAGATGATGTGTGACATGCAAAACCCAGGTCTGTACCTCCAGGGTCAAGGTCATACTTAGAGTCTAAAGGTAAAAAAAAGGGTTCGAAACTTAAACGCAGTCAATAACTTGTAGAAATGTTAACCATCATGAGACGATGTGTCACATGCAAAACCTAGGTCCAGTAGAGATGTTAACCATCATGAGACGATGGGTCACATGCAAAACCCAGGTCCGTACCTCCAAGGTCAAGGTCATACTTAGAGGTCAAAGGTCAAAAAAGGATCCGAAACTTAAACACAGTCAATAATTTTCTTATTTCTGGATGGATTTTGAAATTTCTTGGCAGCAATGTTGGCCATCATGAGACAATCTGCCTCACACAAAACCAAGATCCTTACCTCCAAGGTCATTTTGTTTGCTTGTTTGATTTGATGTTTAACGTCTCCATCAACGCTATAAAGGTCATTTTGGAGACATTGCTTCCAATTTTGTGGGACTTTTACCTGACATTGAGATGAAATGACCTTACGAGCCCTGTCACCCATTGAAACAAATAGGTTTATAAACATGGACTGTCCGACTCACATTGCTTTGCCTGGGCAGGCTTAGATCCTCTCAGCCGTTTACCAGTTCAAGGTCATACTTAACCCTAATCCTGCTGAATATTCATTTTAGCCACATCCATTTCTGACTTTTAATCAATCAAATTGCCTTATTTAATTCATTCCTATAAATTAATAAAGTTGATGTCAAACAGTGTAGATCCTGATCAGATGGCTTCTTCAGAAGCCATCTGATCTGGATCTAGACTGTTTGCAAAGATAGGGGTTGTCATGAACAGGAAGATAAGAGTCAAATGTGAAAAAAGGGCCCAAAACTTAAACACTGTCAATAACTTTTTATTGATTAATACGAACGTAGACATATTTATAGGTTGGGGCATCTGTGTCCTATGGATGCATTTCTAATTGTATATAAAGTGGGATTTGCAGGGTTGTTCATCTCACAGATCTAGACGCATTTATAATAAAAGTCCACCAAAGAATTTGTGTAAACAGACTCTTGAACTATATTCTTTGAATTAATCACGAAAACATGCCTATATAATTTTGACCCCTTTGAACCCCACTTTTATATAGTAATAGTAAAACTGGCGTTTACAGGGGTAAACCTTATTTTACTTTGATATAGATTGTGGGTACCCGTTAGAACCGCCTCAGTGAGGCTATTCTAATGAGTACCCACAATCTATTTTTTGAGCATAGATTGTGGGTACTCGTTAGAACTTCTCAATGAGGCCGTTTTAATGAGTACTCACAATCTATATTTTGAGCAGAAATAAGTAGGTACCCGGTCGAACTGCCTCAGTGAGGCTATTCTAATGATTACGCACAACATCTATTTTTTGAGGATAGATTGTTGGTACTCGTTAGAACTGTTCATTGAGGCGGTTCAAACGATTAACTGTTCATTTAGGCGGTTTAAACGATTAACTGTTCATTGAGGCGGTTCAAACGATTAACTGTTCATTGAGGCGTTTCGATCAACTGTTCATTGAGGCAGTTCAAACGAGTAACCACAATCTATATTTTGAGAAGAATTAAGAAAAATATCACAATTTTCGTCTTAAAACTTTTTGTTTTTTCGGTGGTAATGTTTACAGTGCATTTGTATAGGCATATTTTCGTTATGTTTGTTCATTTTTTTCAGGCTATGAGTACATCAACCAATATGATTGTACAAGAATGTTTCCCAGCAACAGAATTAAACAGCAAGAAAAGGCCAGATACAGTAAGTTGTCTTATTTTTGAAAATTTGTTAAGTAACGCCGATAAAATCTACATCTGAAAATGTCGTCTGCTTATATCATCTGCTGAATCTTCTTGCAAACTTTTTAAAAATATTTTTGCATACAGGCAAACAGTCTGGACCCAGATCAGACTGCTCCTAGAGGAGAAGTCTGATCTGGGTTCACACTGTTTGCAAAAATGAATTTTAAAGTAATTGGCAGACGACAAAGCAGTTGACAATTGTTGTGATTGGCATTTTATGGGTTAAAAATCAACCATTTTAGTTTGTCTTGTTTGTTTGTTTAATGTCCCCGTCAACACTATAAAGGTCATTTTGGAGACGTTGCTTCCAATATTGATGGACTTTTACCCGACATTGAGATGAAATGACATCTCAAGCCCTGTTGCCAAATGAAACCAATAGGGTATATAAGCATGGACGGTTCGACTCGCACCACTTTGCCTAGGCAGGCTTAGATCCTCTAAGCGGTTTACCAGTACTAGTGTGCGGTCGGATTCAGCTCTGCGTGGAATCATCATGCAGCCCATTTATTTCTTCAAGCCCCGATGGGCGGGGGCCGGTGTTTAATTGGTAAAAAATCAAATATTTTAGCTCCTTGGCACTAATTTTGCATGTTAGCATGTGTGTAATTGAAATGAAGATAGACTGCCTAAATATACATCATGTTACCAAGTCTGTGAATGGCCCCGGCCCATAGGGGCTTGAAGAAATATATGGGCTGATGATGCTTCCACACAGAGCTGAAACCGACCCGCACACGAGGACTGGTTAACCGCTTAGAGGATCTAAGCCTGCCTAGGCAAAGCAGTGTGCGTCGGCCCGTCCATGCTTATAAACCTGCTGGTTTCATTGGGCGACAGGGCTTGAGATGTCAGTTCATCTCAATGTCGGGTAAAAGTCCCACAAAATTGGAAGCGACATCTCCAAAATGACCTTTACAGTGTTGATGGGGACGTTAAACCTCAAATCAAACAAACAAAACCAAGTCTGTGAAATGAACACCCCTCTAAACCCCACTTTATATAGAAAAAACTGGGGTTTTCAGGGGTATACATTATTTTATTTCTGCTCCAAGACATAGTTTGTGGGTACTTGTTAGAACCGCCTCATTTGAGGCGGTTCTAACGAGCACACACAACATATGTTTGGAGTATAAACAAGAAAAATGTCAAATTTTCTTCGGAAAAGTAGCCATTTTGGAGATATGAAAGAATGCACTATGACACATGGATGTGTTAATCGTAATGTAATGTTTTTTTTCATGCTCGTAAAAATAAACATTTTCTAGTGAAAAATTGCAATAATTTTTTACTTATTTTTACTTCAAACATAGATTGTTGTATCTGGTTTGAACCGCCTCACTGAGTTGATTCTGAGGCTATTCTAACAAGTACCTACAATCTATGTTTATGAGCAAGAGTAAAGAATATAATCTATACCCTTGTAATCTAATCGCCACTTTTCTCTATATGATATAAACTGGGGCCAGTTGTTCAAAACTAATGACATTGTTAACATATTGTTAAACCTTTGATCAATTAATATTTGAGATGCGCTAATATTTTTGCTGAAAAAATGTGAGCAGCTTTTGCATCTGCAAAAGCTGCTCACATTTTTTCAGCAAAAATACCATTGTATTAGATATTTTGCTTACTAGAACAGTTAATAATAATTTGACCACTAACGAGCTGGTTAAGCTAACAATGCTTTGAACAACTGGGCCCTGGTATTTACAAGGCTTTTCATTACAAGAACTGAAAAAAAAAACCCAGTTGGCTTCATTGGGTGACAGGGCTTGAGATGTCATTTCATCTCAGTGTCAGGTAAAAGACCCACAAAATTGGAAGCAATGTCTCCAAAATGGCGTACCGTATACAGTGTTGACAGTGACATTAAACTTCAAATCAAACAAACAAACAAGGATTTCTTAACTTGATGTTTAAGGTACTGATATGTGTGAGCTTTCTTTACCCTTTTATATTTCAGGCTGGTACCCAGTTTAAGACCAGTCTTGCCCAGTTAATGGTAATTTTGATGTCGAAGGAGCCCTCTTATGTCAGGTGCATCAAACCAAATGACTTCAAGAGAGCTCGTAAGTACAAACCATTGATGAAAGTTGCCTTCCAACTCTGATAAACTGGAACAGAACAAAACTTAACAGAAGACCAGTAAAGACTGATCAGACTAACATGCAGTCTGATCAGAGTTTTTACTGTTGTGTATTTCTGTGATTGCTTTGAAGTCCAGTTGTTCAAAGCATTGTTAGATTAACCATTTTTGTACCAAATGGAATCTTCCTCCTTATATTAAAGCAGGAGTCCATTTCAAAATTTATGGGTGTCAAGTTGTTTTAATTTTTTTTTTTTGCATTTTTTTTTTTTTAAAATAGCTAAACTTTTTGCAAACAGTGTAGGCCCTGATCAGATGCTGCATTGTGCGGTGCATTATGTAGCGTCTGATCTGGGCCTGTACTGTTTGCCAAATACTCGTTTAGGGTTTCTGGTACAAAAAGGATTTATGAGTTTGTTAGTGGCCATAATTTAACTGTTCTAACAAGTGCCATATCTAACACCCTGCCTTTTTTGCTGAAAAAATGAGAGTAGCTTTTGCATTTACAAAAACTACTCCCATTGTTTTCAGCAAAAAATGTTTAACCCTTATCTTGCTGTTCACAACAACCCCTACCCTTGCAAACAGTGTAGATCCAGAGCAGATGGCTTCTGAAGAAGCCATCTGATGGGGATCTACACTGTATGTCATGCAGTTTGTGAATTTGAAAGAAAACATATCATGTAATCTGATTGGCTGATAAGTGTAAAATATTCACCAGGATAAGGGTTAACAGTGTGTATGCAATATTTAATGTTTAAAGTTTTAACAATGTGTTAACTAACAATATCGCTAGGTTCAGAACTGTCTTCAGTTAACATATGGTTAAAACTTTGGTCATTCAGTATGGTATATTTAATAATCTTTTTGCAGAAAAAATGTGAGCAGCTTTTGCAAATGCAAAAGCAGCTCACATTTGTTCAGAAAATATCAGTGTATGAGATATTTTACTTGCCAGAGCAGTAAATATTTTGAGCACAAACAGGCTTGTTATGCTAAAAATTCTTTGAACAACTGGGCCCTGGACTAATTAGAGATAAGTGGGGATTCTAGCCAATCAAGATGTATGTGCCGGCTTGTCTTTGTCTTTCCTGGTCACACAAATCTTTTTGTCTGCCCCTGCCCATCGGGGCTTAGAGAAATAGATGGGCTGCATGATGCTTCCACTCAGAGCTGACTACACATGAATCCTGGTAAAGCCCTTAAAAGGACTAAGCCTTCCCAGGCAAAGTGGTGTGAGTCAGACAGTCAGATGCATATAAGCCTTTTGGTTTCATTGGACGTTAAACCTCAAATCAAACAAACAAACAAAACTTTCCTGGTCACACAAATCCTTTTGTAGACTTTTTAT
Source organism: Lucinisca nassula (assembly GCA_963580285.1). Taxonomy (NCBI): domain Eukaryota; kingdom Metazoa; phylum Mollusca; class Bivalvia; order Lucinida; family Lucinidae; genus Lucinisca; species Lucinisca nassula. The sequence goes on from OY757022.1 coordinate 74,428,884, forward strand.
CTTGCCACAACTCAGTGAACAGTGCTGGCATATTTTGTGTTACCATCTCTATCTAGTTCTGGGACAGGATAAAATTTGACAGATACCATAAAAATCCTAAAAATGCGGACACCTTGAGAACTTGCTGTAATTATCCAGTAATTTTATTTTTACAAATGGTTTCACAATCAAGCAAGGAGTCCAAAAGGTGCAGACAGAATTGCAAACAGTGTAGACCCTGATCAGACTGCTCCTGAAGGAGCAGTCTGATCTGGGTCTGCACTGTTTGCTTATGATCATTATGGTAGACAGGAATAAAATTTGTAAGATGACCATTCCTTAATTACATTTATTTTCATATATTTCAAGCAACAACATAGGGCCATGCATTGATCCTAACACAAAGAATTCTTTCCCTCATCAATTGTATGGACCATCCATTACAACACCGTGAAAATCCAGGACAAAGTCTTGGTGGCTACGTCACATTTGCGTCTGACTGGTGATCAGAAAATCATGAGTTTGATCACGCCACGTGGCAACATTCTTTTGTGGAGATTGATCATGAATTCTTTTCTGTCGTCATTCTCCCATTTCCGCTGATTTAAGAAGGGCAGTTGTCTGTTTCTGGCTGTACTGTTTAACCCCTTATACATGTATATAAGCCTGTCGAGGAAATGTGTGGTTAGTTAAACTGATCAGCCTAAATAGTGCTGACCAAAGCAAATAAGCACATCAGGCTAATTATGAAGATTTGTTACAATACATAAGAGGATCTTACATGAGTGTTTCTGTATTATTGAATTTATTAAGCGAGTTGTGGAAAAGTGATAAAATGCGAGGCTGTACCGAGCATTTTATCCCTTTTGCTCAACGAGTTTAATAAATTTACCAGTATATAAGCACGAATGCAAGATTCTATTTATAATATCATATGACATTTAAAATGCATTTAATTCACGATTTTTGTACAAAAAATGTCAATATTCCGCCATAAGTAAATGCCACGTCTTTAAGGACGTCGTACCTGTAATGTAACGGGGTGTATTAGACTAATTTGCAAATTTAATCCACTAGTGGATTATTACTAAATTTATTACTTTCTCACACAATGTCATATGATAAATACTGCTACAAACATTGCACAAACCAGTTTGAAAGGCAGAGTAGAGCAATAATAATGTTGACTGGATGGTTAAACTCCAAAGCAAACAAATTGGCATTTTAGCTAACTTGTATTTGATGTTTTATTTCACAGGTCAGTTTGATGAGAGAATTGTCCACCATCAGGTGAAATATCTCGGTTTGATGGAGAACTTAAGAGTGAGAAGAGCTGGCTTTGCTTACAGAAGACCATATGAGGTTTTCCTTCAGCGGTAAGTGCTGTTTTGACCCTAAATATTCAGACTCCTGAAAGTCAGCCTGAGCAAACAGTGAAGACCCAGATCAGACTGCTCCTGAAAGAGCAGTCTGATCTGAGTCTACACTGTTTGTGAATGAGCAACAGTCATTATGGCCAGAGTAGTTATGAATGATTTATGTTGACATTGAGCAAAGTGTGTGTCAGTCGGACAAGATGACGTCATAAAGGGGTCAGCAAAAAACAGTTTTCAACTTTAGTAATATGTGGCCACCTCTGACTGCTATGGTCGCCAGAAACTGCCTTCGCATACCGTTAATGGGTCTCCTAATTTGGTCCTGGCCTATCCTGTCCCATTCTTGTGGGAGAATCAGCCTCTGTTGAGCTGGAGTTGTGTTTCTATGGACACAACTCTTTGTGGCTTGACCCAATATGTCCCTTGTGTACTTGTGTGGGTGAGAATTGTAGAGGATTCGCTTCATTAGGAGGGGATTAACAGGATGCCATAGCTGGTGATATCCCGGGACATGAATCCGATTGAAAACTTTTGCAATATATTAGGTAGAGCCACAAAAGTGTCAGTAGGCATAGCCATCAGAGGTGGCCCCACATGTTTTTAAAGTTGAAAATTGTGAAGTTTTTTTTTTTGCTCGAGCCCTTTATGTTTTGACATCCTCGTGTCTGACTGATACACAGTTTGCTCTATGAATTTCAAGTTACAACAAATGTTTTATTATTTCAATTAAATTAGAAATCCTCAAGCAAAAAAAGTCAGTGTTTCAAACTTTTTTGAACTGTATTGTTCTGCCTTCATTTATCTTGCTGGAATAATCCTTAATAATGTGAGCATCAAGCAAGGGAACTAAACATTTGTCTTTAACACCCTTGATATTAAGCTGTTGGTATATGGGCCTCTGTGACATAATGGGTAAGAGTGCTGTCTCTTGATAATTTGGTCTCTCACTGCTGTGGGTTGGAGCCCAGCTCAGGTCACATGTGAGATGCCAAGTTTTGCAGTAGAAGTTCAGGTGGTCTTTCTCCAGGCACTCCAGTTTTTGACCACCTCTGATTAACAACCAGCTTGTAATAAGTGAAATAATCTTGAAAGGGGTGGTGAATGTGATTCTGACCTTCTCCAGACTTTCAGATGAGACTTTAAACCAAGATCTAGTCTCCTTTACCCAAAAAATGCCAATCACAACAATTGCCCTCTGTTTTGACGTCTGCTGGTTACTTTAAATGTCATTTTTTGCAAACAGTGTGGGCCCAAATCAGACTGCTCCTCTAGGAGCAGTCTGATTTGGGTCCACACTGTTTCAGTTTGTCTGTACCTAAAAATGTTTTTAAAAAGTTTGCAAAAAAATTTAGCAGAATGACATAAGCAGACGACATTTTCAGATGTAGTTTTTCTCGGCATCTTAAATGTTTAGACCTTAGTTGTTGATGGGCTGTGAAGTCAACCAGTAGCGATAATTCTTTTTCTTCAGGTATAAGAGTTTATGTCCAGCTACATGGCCAAATTTCTCAGGGACGGCTAAAGACGGGGTGCAGACACTTGTAGAATATCTGCAATATGAAGAGAATGATTACAGACTTGGCAAGTACGTAAATTGTTACATAATTATTTTAGTCGACTCAAATTTTTTGGTAAATCATTAGTTAATTCAAATGATTGGTGAGCAATTTAACATTGGTGATTGAAATTGCTAGAAGTATTTACAGTCTTTGCTTTTCCTTACATGATTTGGATGTGATAGATCTTGAAGCATTGATGGCAAAATGTGTAGATTATATAGAAAAAAATGACCATATATGGTCATTTTTGTTGCACCTGCTTTAGCAGGAAGACATAGGCGTGCAAGTTTCCGTCTGTCTGTTCGTCCGTCCGGTTGTCCGTCCGTCTTTCTGTCAACATTTTACACTGGGTGTCTTGTCATCGCAACTCCTCCTACAGTTTCATACCGATTATTAGCTCCACTGGCCGAAGGCCAGCGGGGCTATTGTCATGGCCCTGTGTCCGTCGTGCGGTCGTGCGTCCGGACCCACATTTTGGGTTTGTGTGGCTGCACCTGTCCATATTTTATGGGGCTAAAATTTTTATGTGGCTAATGGTTTATGTGGCTATAAGACACACAAATCTGTACATCTAATGTGGCTAGCCACACAAACTTTGGACATCAGCCACATAAAGGCTGTCTGTACGAAACTGTCTTTGTCTAAACTTATGTGGCTACCAGAGGTTGTGATATCTAGCCCTCTAAAGGTAGAACAGAACTTTCTTTATAGTGCACTGATACATCTTATGGGTCTAGCTCCTCACATAGAGGGACTTTTTCCTACTGCAGCATTCAGCCCCAGGACAGCCAGTTAAATTTATGTGGCTCAGCCCCATAATCTCAAAGTTTAGCCTCATAATCCTGGACATCCATGTCCAAGGATGTCCAAGGTGATGGACATAAATTTATGTGTCTTTTTTTTATTTGATTTTTCTAGTCCCCCTGAACCCCTCTGTACTAACAGAAAAATGGGTTTGTGAGGCTAGCCACACAAACCCATTTTGCCACACAAAACCCTTCTGTACCTAAAAGAAGCCACATAAACCCATTTTGTAAGAACGTCCGTGCATCCGTGCGTCCGTGCGTTAACTTTTTCTTTAAACATCTTCTCCTCCTAAACTACTGGGCCAATTGTAACCAAACTTCACAGGAATGTTCCTTACATAGTCCTCTTCTAAATTCCTTCAAAGAATTTTGTTACACCCAGAACTCTGGTTGCCATGGCAACAAAACCACAAAAAATTAAAAATCTTTAAAAATCTTCTCCTCCAAAACCACCTGTTGGATTTCATTTTTATTTTGCATGACTGTTCCTTGGGTTGACCTCTTTCAGATTCCTTGAAGAAATTTTGGTCCGACAAAAAACATGGCCGCCATGGGCGGGGCTTATTTTCCCTATTTAACATATAGTGAAATGCTAAAACATCTTCTCCTCCTAAACTATTGGGCCCATTGTAACCAAACTTCACAGGAATGTTCCTTACTTAGTCCTCTTCTAAATTCCTTCAAAGAATTTTGTTACACCCATAACTCTGGTTGCCATGGCAACAAAACAACACAAAAAATTAAAAATCTTTAAAAATCTTCTCCTCCAAAACCACCTGTTGGATTTCATTTTTACTTTGCATGAATGTTCCTTGGGTGGACCTCTTTCAGATTCCTTGAAGAAATTTTGATCCGACAAAAAACATGGCCGCCATGGGTGGGGCTTATTTTCCCTATTTAACATATAGTGTAATGCTAAAACATCTTCTCCTTCTAAACTACTGGGCCAATTGTAACCAAACTTCACAGGAATGTTCCTTACTTAGTCCTCTTCTAAATTCCTTCAAAGAATTTTGTTACACCCAGAACTCTGGTTGCCATGGCAACAAAACCACACAAAAAATTAAAAATCTTTAAAAATCTTCTCCAAACCCACCTGTTGGATTTCATTATCCCCTCGCACAACACAGTTGTGAGGGGGGATATAGCATTTGTCCCGTATTTACGTACGTACTTTTGTCATCGCTCTAGCGCCATGTACGTACGTACTTTTGTCATCGCTCTGGCGCCACGTACGTACGTACTTTTGTCATCGCTCTAGCGCCTACATTTCTTGACCGATTTTAATATAACTTCACACGAACGTTCCTTACGACAATATCTGGAGCAAGATCGACTTTCAAGGTCATGACCTCAAGGTCAAGGTCACTCTGGCTATTTTTTGAAAAACTTTGTCATGGCTCTAGCGCCTACATTTCTCCCCCAATTTCAATATAACTTCAAACAAATGATCCTTATAAAAATAGCTCAAGGGAGTTTGACTTTCAAGGTCATGACCTCAAGGTCAAGGTCACTGTGGCTATTTTTAGAAAAACATTGTCATCGCTCTAGCGCTTACATTTCTTCACCAATTTCAATATAACTTCACACAAATGATCCTTATAAAATTATCTCGAGCGAGTTCCACTTTCAAAGTCATGGCTTCAAGGTGAAGGTCACAGTGGCTATTTTTAGAAAAACTTTGTCATCACTCTAGCTCCTACATTTCTTCACTGATTTCAATATAACTTCACACAAATGTTCCTTATGACAATATCTTGAGCGAGTATGACTTTCAAGGTCATGACCTCAAGGTCAAGGTCACTGTGGCTATTTTTAGAAAAACTTTTTCATCGCTCTACATTTCTTCACCAATTTCAATATAACTTCACACAAATGTTCCTTATAAAAATATCTCCAGCGAGTTCGACTTTCCAAACAATGGCCTCAAGGTCAAGGTCACTGTGGCTATTTTTAGAAAAAACTTTGTCATCGCTCTATCGCCTATATTTCTTTACTGATTTCAATATAACTTCACACAATTATGTTCCTTATGACAATATCTCAAGCGGGTTCGACTATCAAGGTCAAGGCCTCAAGGTCAAGGTCACTGTGGCTATTTTTTAGAAAAACTTTGTCATCGCTCTAGCGCTTACATTTCTTCACCAATTTCAATATAACTTCATACAAATGTTCCTTATGACAATATCTCTAGCGAGTTCCACTTTCAAGGTCAAGGTCACTGTGTCTATTTTTAGAAAAACTTCGTCATCCCTCTAGCGCTTACATTTCTTCATCGATTTCAATATAACTTCACACAAATGTTCCTTATGACAATATCTCACCATTTCGACTTTCAAGGTCAAGGTCACTATGGCTATTTTTAGAAAACTTTGTCATAGCTCTAGCGCCTACATTTCTTCACTAATTTCAATATAACTTCACACAAATGCTGCTTATGACAGTACCTCGAACGAGTTGGACTTTCAAGGTCAAGGTCACTGTGGCTATTTTTAGAAAAACTTTGTCATTGCTCTAGCGCTTACATTTTTTCACCAATTTCAATATTACTTCTCACAAATGTTCCTGATGACAAGGTCACACACTAAGAAAATTTTTTTGCAACATGGATTTTCGGGGTGAGGCGGGGCCCTTGGCGGGGGCATCTGTGTCGTCTGGACACATTTCTAGTTGCATTAGGGTTAATGGGAATTTCAAAAATGTATATCTTAAAGACTACTTGGCCAACTTTGATCAAATTTCATGTGTCGCATTATTGGGCAAGTGGAAAGGCTTCATTAGGTTTTCAGGCAGATCTGAGTGGAACTCTGGTTGCCATGGCAACATCTAGCTCCCATAGACTTCACATAGGAAAAAGCTTGTCATCACTCTAGTTCGGTCAATTTTTTTCTGATCGACTTCATTCTTGCAGATAACCAGTACAGGCATAAAATCTCGGTCAAGTTCGATTTTGGGCCGAATCAGATAATTCACTCAAGAGTTACGTCCCCTTGAGCGCCCGAAAAATTGCCTATCGACTTAACATGGGGAAAATGTTGTCATCACTGTAGCTGCTTCAATTTTGTTCGGATTGGCTTCATTCTTACATATAACCAGCACAGCCATGAAATCTCGGTCAAGTTCGATAATTGGCAGAATCGGATCATACACTTAGGAGTTACCTGCCCTTGTGCATTTTTGCATAAGGGTTAATGTGAATTTCAAAAATGTATATCTCGAAGACTACTTGGCCGACTTTGATCAAATTTCATGTGTAACATTATTGGGCAAGTGGAAAGACTGCATAAGGTTTTCATGCAGATCTGAGTGGAACTCTGGTTACCATGGCAACACATAGCTCCCATAGACTTAACATAGGAAAAAGCTTGTCATCACTCTAGCTCCGTCAATTTTTTTCTGATCGACTTCATTCTTGCAGATAATAAGGACAGGCATAAAATCTCGGTCAAGTTCGATTTTGGACCGAATCAGATAATTCACTCAGAAGTTACTTGCCCTTGAGCGACTAAAAAATTTCCTATAGACGTAACATGGGGAGAATGTTGTCATCACCATAGCGGCTTCAATTTTTTTTTGGATTGGCTTTATTCTTGCAGATTACCAGGACAGGCTTGAAATTTCAGTCAACTTCGATAACTTGAAGAATTGGATCATTCACTAACGAGGACAGGCATAAAATCTCGGTTAAGTTCGATTTTGGGCCGAATCGGAATATTGACCTCGGAGTTACGTGACCTTGAGCGACAAAAAATTTGCCCATAGACTTAACATAGGGAAAATGTTGTGACTACGATAACGACTTGAATTTTTTTCAGATCAGCTTCAAACTTGCAGGTAAGGAGGACAGACATAAAATCACGGTTAAGTTCGATTTTGGGCCGAATCGGATTATTTGCCTTGGAGTTACCTGCCCTTGAGCATAAAAAAATAAGTTGTGACCACGATAGCAACTTTATTTTTATTCAGATCAGCTTCAAATTTGCAGGTAACGAGGACAGGCATAAAATCTCGGTTAAGTTCGATTTTGGGCAGAATCGGAATATTGACCTCGGAGTTACGTGACCTTGAGCGACAAAAAATTTGCCCATAGACTTAACATATGGAAAATGTTGTGACTACGATAGCGACTTGAATTTTTTTCAGATCAGCTTCAAACTTGCAGGTAACGAGGACAGACATAAAATCACGGTTAAGTTCGATTTTGGGCCGAATCGGATTATTTGCCTTGGAGTTACCTGCCCTTGAGCATGAAAAAATACGTTGTGACCACGATAGCAACTTTATTTTTATTCAGATCAGCTTCAAACTTGCAGGTAACGAGGACAGGCATAAAATCCCGGTTAAGTTCGATTTTGGGCCGAATCGGAATATTGACCTCGGAGTTACGTGACCTTGAGCGACAAAAAATTTGCCCATAGACTTAACATAGGGAAAATGTTGTGACTACGATAGCGACTTGAATTTTTTTCAGATCAGCTTCAAACTTGCAGGTAACGAGGACAGACATAAAATACCGGTTAAGTTAGATTTTGGGCCGAATCGGATTATTTGCCTTGGAGTTACCTGCCCTTGAGCATAAAAAAATACGTTGTGACCACGATAGCAACTTTATTTTTATTCAGATCAGCTTCAAACTTGCAGGTAACGTGTACAGGCATAAAATCTCAGTTAAGTTCGAATCGGAATATTGACCTCGGAGTTACCTGACCTTGAGCGACAAAAAATTTGCCCATAGACTTTACATAGGGAAAATGTTGTGACTACGATAGCGACTTGAATTTTTTTCAGATCAGCTTCAAACTTGCAGGTAACGAGGACAGACATAAAATCTCGGTTAAGTTCGATTTTGGGCCAAATCGGAATATTTGCCTTGGAGTTACCTGCCCTTGAGCATAAAAAAATATGTTGTGACCACGATAGCAACTTTATTTTTATTCATATCAGCTTCAAACTTGCAGGTAACGAGGACAGGCATAAAATCTCGGTTAAGTTCGATTTTGGGCCGAATCGGAACTGTAGTCCGTCCATCCGTCGTCCACACTTTCAATGAAGCATATCTCAGAAGGCAGTCGACCAATCTTGTTTAAATTTTATGTGTAACACCATTGGGCAAGGGGAAAGGCTGCATTAGGTTTTGGAGCTAGTCTGGTTCATTTGTTCCTTCATTCTTCTTTCTCTCCATATAGAGATAATAGACCAATGTTAAATTTTTAATCAAAGATTTCTCAGGAACTATAAAAGCTAGAAGCATCAAATTTGGTATTCAATAGAATAATGATGACTTATTTTGTGTAAGAGACATTGGGCTTTCTCAGCTTATTTGTTCATCTGTTCTTTCATTCTTCTTTCTCTCCATTTTGACCAATGTTAAATTTTCGTCAAAGATTTCTCAGGAACTATAGAAGCTAGAAGTCTCAAACTTGGAATGCAATAATGATGACTTATATCCAGTAAGGGTCAATGGGCTGGATTCTATTAGCAGATTTAGTAGTCAAGTCTGTGGATTGTTAAAACTTAAGTTCCTCAGGTGAGCAGTTTAGGCTCATTGAGCCTCTTGTTTTGAAACTTAGCTTGTGTTTTCTCCATGATATGAGGATGTTCATATGCTTTTGATATAATTAGGGCCCCGTACTGAAAGTGTGGGTGCCCTATAGTAATCACTCTGTCCGTCTGTCTGTCCGTCTCTCCATCCACAAATTTCTGATAGCGCTGCCGGGGCCCTAGTCAGTTTCACTGACAGCTCTAGTTCTTGGATCATTTTAGTTCATTTTATCACATTGTGAAATTAGTCAGTTTTTTACCTCACATATATAGGCTATGGATTCTTCTCAAAGCCCTATATTCATCTCTTCTGCCTTAAATAAACTTTTATTTTTTGTGGGGAGCAGGTGGGACATCAACTTCACAGAAGTTGAATTTCTGGTTCTATATAATCTGTACATTTTGATAACTATATTTATCGGTTGTGCAGTGACCATAAATTTTCCTTGGATCCTTACCATGGTATAAAAAGACCTTGTTCTGTATATAGAGATAAAAGTTTAATCAGTCACGGAAAACCATGATTGACTTTGTATTCATTTACCCTAAACCAGTAATCGGTAATAAAAATGTGAGATAACCACCACTTATACACACAGACTTCTTCATTTTGATGGCTATATTTACAAGTTGTGCAGAGACCACAGATTGTCCCTGGATCTTTACCATAGTATATAGAGGCTATTTACTTTTTTGAGGTGGATACCAAAAATATTTCATCGAGTGTGTTGAAAACATCATAATTTTCACGAGTGCGAAGCACGAGTGAAAATTCGGATGTTTTCAACACACGAGATGAAATACTTTTGGTATCCGCCGAAAAAAAGTTAATGTTCTTTTTATTTTATAATTTATTAGGACACTTACGGTAATTGATCGACCCGAGACGGTGACGTCACGATTTTGATCTGGCTACATGACGTCACAACTGTCAGTTTCAAAGCATAAACAAATCGTCATTTTGGATTCTGCATTTTTAGTTCAAATAATGCATTTCAAGGTATGTTACAGAATGCATTGTGCTTATTTGAAGTCCATTTTATTCTTGAAGGCTCTGAGTGACATGCGCCCAGCCACTGTATAATCGATTCCGTGTAGCAGTCGTCGCGACCGGTTTTTTCCAAAAAAAAAATAAATAAATAATAATAATAATAATAATAATAATAATAATAATCGCGCTGATTTGAGCACAGATTTCCTGGCACAAACTCTACCTCAGCCATTCAGTGAACTGGTACGCCTTGTAGGCCATTTGTAACAAAGACATCTAAGCCTCAATCTGTGAGGGAACATTTAAATTGTGCCCGAGATGTGTGTCTGCAAAAGGGACATGTTCAAAATCACAGCGCTGCTGTTTTCAGGTATTGCATCTGTTCATTCAATTTTAATGCCACTCGTAACCCTTCAAAATATGTTCTAATGGCATAAGGAATTATTAATTTTGGTAAATAAAAGGAAAATTAACCTTTTTTCGACCAGAACGTAAACAAAAAAAAAAGTTCCGGCACGCTACAGTGAAATGATATAAATGGTATCAATCACATGTGAAATGATACGATATCATTCCACTTGTGATTGATATCATTTTTATTTGTTTCAGATATGCATTGATTTCACTGCTAAGTATAAAATAAAAAAAGATCTTGTTCTGTATGTAGAGAATCACGGAAAACCATGACTGACTTTGTACTCATTTACCCTAAACCAGTGATTGGTATTAAAAATGTGAGATAACACTACTGCTACACATAGACTTCTTCATTTTATAACGCTGTTCATAAAGATATGGTTTTGGATATTCTTCGGTTTAGATATGGATCTAATAAATGTTGTTTCCCACCAAAACATATGTACTTATATGTAGGTTACATTTTAATACAGTAAAATTTCTATATTAAGAGTCTCTGACCAGAAGATACTATAGGCAGAAAACCAAAAAGAAAGAATGACTAAAACATTCTAAATAAGCTTTTTAAAGTAGAATTAGTCTCAATTTCTAGTGGTCTTAATAGCGGAATTATACTGTATATAAAAAGAAGGCAACAAAAAAATTGTAAGGGCCAGTCAAGAATCAATGAGATAGGTTTCACAGAACATGAATTCTTTGTGCTACATAAAAATTATAACCCTAATAGATAAACAAATCTTATTTACCAAAGGGCATAGTGGCATCTGGAGCTGACTGCATTGTCCTTAGCTTGTTAAACTAGTACATGTATCCTGTTCACACTATGGCCATGATTTAGGTCATTTAGCTCCAAAGTGTAAGACTGGTTTGTCTCTTTATATGCAAATCTAGTCAGTTTTGTAAGTTACATTTTGTGTTTTGATATATTAAACACCCATAAGTTGAGAGAACATTTGTTGGTTAAAATTCAGCTGAATAGAGTTAATGTGCTACATGAAATATTAAGAAATTGACGTCTTGTCTCACTAATTCTTAACCAAACCTTTTGTATGGTCATTTTTTATGGCCTCCATGGCCTAATGGGTATGAGTGCTGACATTTTATCATTAGGTATCACAGCTGTGATTCAAGCCTTGCTAGGGTCACATGTGAGACGCCAAGTTCTGATCGAAGGTCAGGTGTTTTTTCTCCGGGTACACTGGTTTTTGGCCACCTCAGATTAATGATCAGCTCGAAATAAGTGAAATAATCTTCGGATGGGCTGTAAATATATATATATATATATATATATTCATTTTGCATAAAATCCATAATGAAAAACCCTACTTTCTTTCATTACAGAACCAAACTGTTCATACGCTTTCCAAGGATTCTGTTTGCTACTGAGGATTCATTTCAATTAAGGAAAAATGAACTTGGTAAGAATTAGTACATTCATTTGTAACTTTGAGATATGTACTTTTAAAGTTCTGAGCCAGGTTGTTTAAAGCATTGTTATCTTAACAAGCTCATTGGTGATAAAATTGTTAACTATTCTAGCAAGTACAGTGTCTAATACTCTGGTATTTTTGCTGTAAAAATGTGAGTAGCTTTTGCATTTGAATGCAAAAGCTACTCACATTTTTTCAGTAAAAAATTTCTGTATAATCATGCCATATTTCCCGATCAGTTTTAATGGTTTGTTAACTAATGGCATAGTTATTGTTTAACTACTTGACCCTGATATTTTAATTTTCATTATGAAAATGCGCCTATAAAATACATTGTAAAATTTACCGCCGAAAAAAAACAACAACAAAATTTTAGGATGAAAAATAGTGATATTTTTTCTTATTTCAGCTTAAAATATAGATTGTGGGTACTCGTTAGAACTGCCTCATTAATCTAATAATTGGGAGGCAAACTCTTTCAAAAATATTTTTGTATTCCTTTCAGTAGGGACAAGCAGTAACTTGTCATAAAAACTGACCTATTGGAGAAAAATGAAACTGCAGTCAAGATTTTAACCCATTTTATGTGGGAAACCCCAGAATGGATACAATGGCAAAAAGTGCAGGCCCAGATAAGTAGACGCAGAATGCAGGGCCTTCCCGGTTTGCAAAAAGTTCAGCCATTTTGTAATTCAATTTCTAAAATCAATTCAACCTGATACTGCTAAATATCGAAATAGATTCCTGCTGTATGTAAGGTAAAATATTCCATGCAGTCATGTAGTACAAAATGCCTTAACCCTTATCTTGCTGAATATTCATATAAGCCACACCCATTTCCGTCTATCAACCAATACTTGATGTAATTTATTCCTACAAATTCATAAACCGAATGCCAAACAGTGTAGATCCTGAAGCCATCTGATCTGGATCTACACTGTTTGCAAAGATATGGGTTGTCCTGAACAGCAAGATAAGGGTTAAAAGAGAGATTTAGCAAGAAATTTGGACTAAGAGTATGCATTACCACAAAGGCAATTAGTCAACTAGTACTTGAATGTTTGATGTTCTTGTAATTTGCAGCTATACAGATACAGGCAAAGTACAGGTGCTACTCACAGAGGGAGAAATACCTCAGAATGAAACTCTCAGGTGAGAAACATTAACCATTTCAACCCTGTAGACTGGTGTAGGTACCTATACAAACAGCATAGATCCTGTTGAGATAGCTTATAACAAGAACAGAAAAAATCCTGATGAAACGGCTCACAATACACTATCTCATCAGGCTCTGCTGTTAATTCCAGATTTACAGATAGAAGAGTCCTCTTGAGATGAAAATCGTGATGGTGTCAAATGGTCTGATGTGGAAGTTGGGGTGGGGTGGGGGGGGGGGGGGGTGTTATAATCAAGTTAGTTAAGCTCGGTGAGAAAACCTGGATTTGCTCAAGACAAGAGTTACCCATCCATTTATGGATGCTTCTTTCACAAGAAAATGTACCCGAAACCTTGAAAATATGCTTTTAATTTGTCATCATTTTCGGTGGTTTTAATAGCAGAATTTCAATGGATTAAATGTTAGATAATTTGGCTTTGTGTCACATAATATTTCATAAACACCTGCATCATATGCATAGTGAATGGTACACCTATGAATTCTCAGAGTATCCCACTTTTATTTCAGCTGTTAAGATCCAGTGCCAGTGGAGAAAATACACAGCTAGAAAACTGATGGAAAAGAGGAAATGGGCAGCACATGCCATAAGAAAGTAAGTTATCTGCTATCTGAATGCCTCTGCAGATGTTAAACGAGTTTTTCAAGAAGTCACATTAACAATTCTGTAACAAATATCCTGGTAAACCCAAGTTTAAATAGAGAAAAATGGTGTTGACAAGGGTGTGTGTGTGTTTGAGTTTTTCATCCATCCTGTGGTGGTGGAGACTCAGTTTAATGACGCAGCCTAAAGTCTGGAGAAACTGGGAACCAAACCCATGACCCCGGGTTTATGAGGTGATCAGCTTAACCACTACCATGGAAGCCTCTTAACAAGGGTATTATATACTTCCTTTATTCTTGATCCAAAACAGATTGTTGGTACTTCTAAGAACTGCCACATTGAGGTGGTTTAACAAGCACATTCAATCCTTGTTTAGAATCCTCCATGGTATACTGGTTATGCTACTCTCCTTGTAAACCAGGGGTTGCAGGATTGATCCCGGGCTTCTCCAGACTTTCGGATGAGTCTTTAAACAGAAGTCTGGTCTCTGTATGACCTTAGCTGTTGGTGAGATGTAAAACCCCAAACACTCACTCAATCTTTGTTTGATGCAAAAATAAGAAAAGAAATGTCTACTTTTCAACTAAAAATTGTCATTTTAGGGCCATGAAAGAAATAGAGGATCTAACACAACTGGTCATTTCACTGTCACGTGAAATTTATGAAAAAGCCTCAGGCTTAATGAAATGACCACTCCTGTAAGATTCCTTTTATCATATAACAGTTTTAAACTGGATTTTATCGCTTAAGAAGTTCAGAAGAAAACATAGGGTTGTCACCAATGGTGTCATGACATTATGGGCCAGTAATGATGAGTTATTACATGTGTGGTCATATGATTATTTTATGACATGACAATATCCACTAAAACACAACAATGTTGTATGATAAAAAGAGGATCTTGCACGAGTGGTCATTTCATTTCGTGTGAAATGTGAGGCGGACCGTCCGTGCTAATAAACCCTATTGGTTTCATTGGGCAACAGGGCTTGAGATGTCATTTCATCTCAATGTCGGGTAAAAGTCCCACAAAATTGGAAGCAACGTCTCCAAAATGACCTTTACAGTGTTGACGGGGATGTTAAACCTCAAATCAAACAAACAAAAACGACGAGTGTAAGATTCTGTTTATCATATGACCACTTCAAATAGATTTTATCACCTTTGAATTTGACATTTTTCCACAAAAAATGCATGGTTGACATGGACATCGTGGTCACAATATTTAATCCCGGCAAAGTGTTATTACATGTGTGGTCATAGGATTAAACAACATTATCCACTGTTTATCAACAATATCATATGATAAATGATTTTAACGCATCGATGTGCTATCCTAAGGTACCAACAACCTGTGAAAGATTCTTATATGATTTAATCTGTGTCACATTCCAGATTTGTGAAAGGTTTCAAGTACAGAAATGAACCAGAACGTGAAGAAAATAAAGACTTTATCCGATACACAAAGATAAACTTCCTGGAACGTTTAAAGAAATCCTGCCCTAAGACAGTTCTAGATAAATCCTGGGTAAAGGCACCAAAAGTATTGGACGAGGTTTGTTATAGTTTTATGCCGTAAAACTTTGATGACCTTAACACGAGTGACTCTAAAGGGATTTTCCCCTTCACTCCAGATATCATTAAATTTCAGGTACACCACAACCTCTTTAAACACTATTAATGGGGTCCAAAGCAGAAACCGTGATAGTTATACAACCATGTTGTATCCAAACAAAAATGTATAGATTATCAGACATGTTAAGTCTCCCGAAAATCGCGGGAGACTCCCGAAAAAATAGCTATTCTCCCGCCTCAAGAAATTCAGGAAAAAAACTCTTAAAAAAAAAATGAAAATTCTGTTGTTTTTTTTTAAAAGCCATGCTTGTATTTTCATGAAAGCCAGCAGAAAATTCTGAATAATCTGCGAGTAAATAGGTAAACTGCACTCTTCCATATTATCGGGATTAAAAGACCAATCATCCACGTATCACTACTGCGCAAACTACAATTGAAATCCTGTTGAGTATACCTATTAAAATATACCATTAAAATCCATCAATAATGGATCTGTTAATGGGCAATTTTAACTGGGACAGACACCAAAAATATTAAAAATCTGTTAAAATGGTTATCAAAATACCATTAAATAAACCCATTAAATACTAATGGCAATTATTTAGACATTAAAACTTTTCAAAAAAAAAAAACAATGGTCCTATAGTATCGTTTGAAAAAAATAATGCCCATTAAATAATCAATTCCAAATTAGTTTTAATGCCCATTGATTGTTTTTAATGACCATGAAAAACAGCCATTAATTGGACCATTATTAATGGATTTTATGGCCATTAATTGTTTTGGCCATTACTCCAGAAATTTAACAAAATATAATAACCATTAAAATGTGAAGGTAGTCATTAATTAATGGCCATTAAATAATGCATACATTATTTAATGTCCATAATCTCAATGGCCATTATTAAGATGAGAGAAAACTACTATTCATTAAAAATAAGGAGAGTATTAATGGACATTAAAAATGGTGAAAATGTAAAACAGGCCACCCAAAAATGTTATACTCGTTATTGTAAGGACAGTCGACAAGGAACTCTTCAGTAAAATGGAACAAAGAATGGTTATCTTTCCTGCCATTTTTCTCATTTGGTGGAGGTGAAGGCTTCAGTTTTTATCCCGAAAATTTGATCATTTTTGAACAGTTTTAAAAGCAAAATGTGACAGATTTTGTTATCGACAATCATTAGAAATAAAAGAAATATACGGAGCAATAATATAGAGTAAGTCTTTGTCAGAGGTTGAGACCGATTTAAAATATTTCTTGTGCACATTTGGTAAGGCCATATAGCACAAAACCTTTGTTTTCACCTCCGAAAATGGCGGACCTCAGCGGAAGCGACGTCATGCCGATTGTCCTTACACATTATTTTAAATAATGGAAAATCAATCAAATAAACCTAATAAAACAGTCGTTTCTTAGCAGGTTTGCAATCGAAAATGAAAGTACAGGTAAATTTCCTTCTTTCTTTAATCAAGTTTCCTTTTTCTGTAAAATTGGCGGTTCCATGCTGATATAATCATGGGAATACGTTAGGAACAACTATTCTATCACTTTCAGCAAGACTGCAAGTAAGTATTTACCAGTGAGTGAGCATTGTCATATGTTTTCGTGACCACACATCTCTCAAAGTAAGAAAGTATCTATCTCTCACTTGTATGACTTGGTGTCAGCTTGAAGGCATCTTCGTAAGGAAATGATTTTGAAAATATTTATTAGCTATCCATGAATAGGAGTTAGTCTAAAGAATAAACAAAAAAGTGTTCAAAAAGCCATAAGAATGCACCATTTTCTAACCTTTCCTAAAAAAAAAAATTCGGGGGAGCATGCCCACGGACCCCCACCCCTTTGCAAGGCTTTGCACTTTCCCCACTCGCCAATCCTCCTCGCACGCGCTATCTCCCTCATTTTTATTTTCAAAACTTAACATGTCTGGATTATATTGAAAAATGACCATTTGTGGTAATATTTCTATATAAAATATACATTTTGGGGATCCCTCTTGAAATCGTGTTATATCCAAAACATGAGGAGCAAATTCTTTCCTTTAAGAGTAGACCCTTTTTCAGTGGGACAGGGCTTATAAAAAAGTGAACAGAAAATCCCAAAATTTTGGCTCCCTTCGAAAAGATGGCGATGATCCCATTCTCCTTAAAGTAGACAAATTTTCGAGATGGGCTCATATTGCAGGAAAAACAAAGTGGAAATGATAAAAGTTGGCTCCCTTGCAAAAAAAAAATATTGAAAATAAGTGATATACAGTGAAACTCCTGTATTAAGACCACCTTTGGGACTGTTCAAAAGTGGTCTTTAAGACCACTTTTGAACAGTTCCAAAGGTGGCCTCTGACCAGAGGACAGTGTATGCAGAAAAGACAAAGAATGAATAATTTCAACCTACTAAATAAGTTTCTAAAAGCAAATTTAGTCTTAATTTTAGGTGGTCTTAACAGCGGAATTTTACTGTATATCCCTTCACCTTAGATGGTTCTTACAGGCATCCTTTGCCCAGTAGATGGGAGCACTGTCACCACTGTGGGTTGGGCCTCGCTTGGTTCAGATGTGAGACGCCAGGTTCTGTAGCAGGAAGTCAGGTGGTTTTTCCCCCCAAGTTCCCCATTTTTTTGCCAGCCTCTGATTGACAATTAGCTTTATGTAAGTGAAATGATCTTGAAAGGACAGTTTAACGCAAAACCAATATAGTAGATATATAAATAGTTCTTATCTTTTTTCAGCCATCTGCGCTCTTGCAGACTTTGTGCATGAGAAATCTGGTCTTGCGATATGTGAAGAAATTGACACCTTCAATGAAAATACAGGTAATCTTAAACGGACATATGTCCTGGCACACAACAAAACCTAAAGTAAGATGTGTGCCACCAGTGATGACTCAGATCAGCCTGCACATCTGCACAGCCTGATCAGAGTCTTCTCTGTGCCCATAACTGTCCACAGCCTCTGGGATAAGTGAAAACCATAATCTTTCTATACATCTGCACAGTCTGATCAAAGTCTTCGCTGTTCTCATTAACCTTCTATTTGTTTGCTTGTTTGATTTGAGGTTTTACATCCCCATCAACACTGTATAGGTCATTTTGGAGACATTGCTTCCAATTTTGTGGGACTTTTACCCGATTTCGAGATGAAATGACATCTCAAGCCCTGTTGCCCAATGAAACCAATAGGATTTATAAGCATTGACGGTCAGACTCGCACCGCTTTACCTGGGCAGGCTTAGACCTTCTGCTCGGTTTACCAGTAATCAGGTGTCGTCAGATTTGTGCTATGCGTGGAAGCATCATGCAGCCCATCTATTTCGTCAAGCCCTGATGGGCGAGGGCAATCGGTTGTCTTCAATAGTCCAAAGGGCAAACATCAAAGACACAGATCAGACTGTGCATCAAGATGCACAGTCTGATCAGTCTATGTTGGTTACACAATATTCTTGTAGGTTTTGTTATAACCTGGCCCAAATAAAACGGTGCTAAATTCTCTTGTAGCTTCATGTAAATTACCATTGCTGCAAGGAAGTCGAGTACATAGACTGGATCAGGTTGTCTTCTATAGTTGTTTAACCCATTTCAGACTGAAAACCCCAAAACGGGTACCATGGCAAACAGTGCAGGCCCAGATCAGACGCCGCAGAATGCGGCGTCTGATCAGGGCCTACACTGTTTGCAAAAAGTTAAGCCATTTTCCAAATAGATTTTGAAGAAAACATAACCTGACACCCCTAAATTTTGAAATGGACTCCTGCTATATATAAGGAGGAAGATTCCATTTGGTACAAAAAGGGTTAATTGTTGAAATACTTTACTCAGAAGAACAGTTTCAAACTTTCTCATTAACATACATGAGAATTTATGAGATATAGAATTTTTAAATTGCAATTAAACGAAAACTGAAGAAATATTTACTCTTTGATACTCAAAATGATATTGAGATATTTTACTGAAGAGAATAGTTTCGAACTTTCTGATTAACGAATCTGAGATTTTTAGGAGATACTGAATTTTTATGTCCCCCCACCAGAGGGGAGGGGGACATATTGTTTTTGCTGTGGTTTGCATCGGTGTAGCCAGTTTGAAGCACTATATCTCCTGAACCTATGGATTGATTCTGACCAAAATAGCATAGTTACATTATTAGGGCCCCGCACTGAAAGTGTGGGTGCCCTATAGTAATCACTCTGTCCGTCCGTCTGTCTGTCTGTCTGTCTGTCTGTCTGTCTGTCCGTCTGTCCGTCTGTCCGTCCACAAATTTTTTTATCCTCCATAACTTTCTTATTCCACTGAAAGTGTGGGTGCCCTATAGTAATCACTCTGTCCGTCCGTCTGTCCGTCCACAAATTTTTTTATCCTCCATAACTTTCTTATTCCTGGATGGATTTAAATATTACTTGGCAGAAATGTTAACCATAATGTGATGGAGTGTTGCGCGCAAGACTCAGGTCCGTACCTCAAAGGTCAAGGTCATACTTAGAGGTTAAAGGTAAAAAAAGGGTCTTTCCTGTGTCCAATTAATAACTTTGTTATTATTCCTGGATGGATTTAAATATTACTTGGCAGAAATGTTAACCATAATGTGACGAAGTGTCACACGCAAGACCCACAGCCGTACCTCAAAGGTCAAGGTCATACTTAGAGATAAAAGGTCAAAAAAGCGTCTTTTTTATTGTGTCCAATCTATAACTTTCTTATACCTGGATGGATTTAAATATTACTTAGCAGAAATATTAACCATAATGTGACAGTGTGCCGTATAGTAATGCCCTGTATGTCCGTCTGTCCATCCGTCCATCCGTCTGTCCATCTGCCCGTCTATCCATCAACATTTTTCATGTTTACAAACTGAAGCTGAAGTTATTGACAGTTGCCATATAGTAATACCCTTTTGTTTTTAATTCATAACTTACAAACAGTCAAATGCATCAACTTCAAACTTAAGATATATGGTCACAATATCATTACACAATTACATGGCAACTGACGTAACTCTAGCTACAATACTCTAAGAGTAATAGCCCTTTGAAAAAAAATCCAACTCCTCTGATGGCACTGCTGGGGCCCTAGTCAGTTTCACTGACAGTTCTAGTTAGGATGGGGGAAAACAGTCATTTGGTTATGATGATCTTGACCTCATTTTCAAGGTCACAGACCCCCCAAAACTTCATAACTTCGATACCATCTGAGATATTTCCATGAAACTTTACAGATATGTAGAGCACCATGAGACGACGTGCTGAACATATGAACTGTAACTCTGGTTTTCCTACTGTTGGAGTTATAGCCCTTTGAAATTTGCATATAGCTGCTGCAGTTTTATTTCAAGGTCACAGACCCCCACCCCCCAAAAAAGTCAATTTTGGGCCCCAATGGCTTGTACGCTGCACTCTATCTCATTAACAAATTGATTGATTTTAGTCAAATTTGGTACAATATATCATTACAAAATACAGCAGATTTGATTAGATTTTGGTGACCTTGACCTTATTTTTCAAGGTCAGAAGCCCCCAAAACAGTCAATTTTGTGCCAAAAATGGCTTGTCTGCACTGTATCTCATTAACAAATGAATTAATTTTAGTCAAACTCAAACTTGGTAGAATGTATCATAACAACATAACACAGATTTGGTTAGATTTTGGTGACGACCTTTTTGACTTGGCACAATCCATATATCATTACAACATACCACAGATTTGATTAGATTTTGGTGAACTTGATCTTTTTTTCAAGGTCACAGTCCCCCCTCCCAATTTCACAGGCCCCCAAAAAGTCAATTTTGGCCAAAAAAGGGCTTGTCTGCATTATATCTCATTACCTAATTGATCAATTTTAGACAAACTTGGTATAATGTATCTGCCCTTAACACAGATTTGATTAGATTTTAGATTTTGGTGACAAACATTTTTTCAAGGTCACATGCCCACCAAAACAGAAAATTTTGGACCAAAAATGGCTTGTTTGCCCTATATCTCATTAACAAATTGATAAATTTTATTCAAACTTGGTACAATATATCATTACAAGATACCACAGATTTAATTAGAATTTGGTGACCTTCATTTTTTTTTATGCCCCCTTGCATTAACTCTTTTTGGGGTCCTCGTTACCTAATTGCTACTGCCTAGCAGAGTGCTGTAGTCAGATTTCTGTAACGGGGAGTGCAGTTGGGATTCCATCTCTCAGAACAACAAATTTAATGGAAATAACTTGCACGCATATGCTACAAATCATTAGGCAAGACTAGTTTTCAAAAAATAAACTTCTACTTTAACTATTTACCAAGGTAGGGGTTGTGGTCAGCAGGATAAGAGTTAACACTCTTTGTTTACCTATGCAAGTAACTGGAAGCCCTTTGATATTTATCTCTAGATGGAGCAGAAAGTTGTGGCAGAGAAACTGTTCAAGGGGAAGAAAGACTCCTATTTACACAGTGTGAAAGATCATTTTGTCGACAGCAGATTAGGTAAGCTATAATTACCATTAGGAGAATGTATTCACCTTCAGGGCCCCCGCTCATTGGGGCATGTAGAAATATATGGGCTGCACAATGCGTCCATGCAGAGCTGAATCCGGCCACACAAGAGTACTGTTAAACCATTTAGAGCATCTAAGCCTGCCCAGGCAAAGCGGTGTGAGTCAGAATGTCCATGCTTATAAACCCTATTGGTTTAATTGGGCGACAGGGCTTGAGAAGTCATTTCATCTCAATGTCGGGTAAAAGTCCCATGAAAATGGAAGCAACATCTCCAAAATGACTTATACAGTGGGACGGGGACATTAAACCTCAAATCAAACAAAAATCAGGGGAGTATGTGTTTCAGTTTTACATCCCACCAACAGCTAAGGTCATACAGAGACGGGACCTTGGTTTAAAGACTCATCGGAAAGTCTTCCAAGGCAAGCGGTGGGAGTCGGCCCGTCCATGCTTATAAACCCTATTGGTTCACTGGGAGGCAGGGCTTGAGATGTCATTTCATCCTAATGTCGGGTAAAAGTCCCACAAAATTGGCAGCAATGTCTCGAAAATGACCTTCACAGTGTTGACGGGGATGTTAAACCTCATTTCAAAGAAAACAAAAACACACAAAAAGTTTTTTGTTTTTTTTTTTCCAATGGACATCATCAGTGCAAATTCAGTTTTTGAAATCAACCATTTGAAGTCAAAAGTATGCAAGAAAAGTATCTGTCATGCATTTTGGAAGGTTGGGTGCTGATAGAAGAATCTGTCACTAAATAGTCTTGCAGTTAAGGAGTAATGAACATAATTTTATTACTAATTTAATTTTTTTTTTCTTCATTAAACTGGTGGGATGGTTGGGTAAGGTGTAGCAGTTGGGCAAGACCTGCTATACTTGCAGCAGGAAAGGGTAGAGGAAGAATGTTTCTGTTTCTTTACTTTCAATCATTTTCCTCTTTCTCCCCTCCAACCTCGGTAGCTCAGTAGGATGCGGGTCTGACTGGTGATCAGGAGGATGCGGGTTCGATACCTACTGGGCTCTGCAACATTCTTTCATGGAGATTGATCATGAAAACTTTTCTACCGTCATTCTCTCCCTTCCACTGATTCAAGAAAGGCAGTTGTCATTTTCTGGCGAAAGAATGTGCACTGTACTGGTTAACCGTTTACGTATAAGCCTGCCCAAGAAAAAAGTGGATAAGTAAACTGACCACCTCAAAAATGACCTAAATAGTGTTGACTGGGCCATTAAACCGCAATTAAAACAAACAAATCCTCTTTCTCCCTATGTCCCTCTCTTTCTTCTACTTCTTTTCTATCTCTTTACTTCCTTTCTCTGGGAGATGACACAAAATGACCTGCAAGGGTTGACGTGTTGTTAAACCCAATTACAGTCCCTCATTCAGATCTATTAAAATGTACAGTAAAACCTGTCTTAGTGGCCACCTCTAACAAGCAAGCAACCTGTCTTAAGCAAGCATGTATTTGGTTCCCAAAAAAGGAAAATGCATTAAAAGTCCACCTGTTTTTAGCAAACACCTGTCTTAAGCAAGCACATTTTGATTATCCCTAAGGTGCTTGCTTAATACAGGTTGGACTGTATGTTGCAGATGCATGTTAGCAAATTATACCTTACTGCAATGATCCTTGGTATTGGGACAGACAGGCCTATGCAAACAGTGGAGACCCTGATCAGACTGCTCCTTCAGGAGCAGTCTGATCAGGGTCTACACTGTTTGCCGTTCCATCTGCACTTTTTGGACTCTTTGCTGGATCGTGAAACAAATTTGTTCAACTTTTAGGAGAATTACAGCAAGTCCTCAGGTGTCTGAATTTTTATGATTTTTACAGTATTTATCCTTGTTACAGTCAAACCTGTATTAAGCAAGCACCTAAGGGATAACCAAAATGTGCTTGCTTAAGACAGGTGCTTGCTTAATACAGGTGAAGTTTAACACATTTGGCTTTTGGGGGTACTGAATGCCTGCTTGCTTCAGACAGGTTGCTTGCTTAATACAGGTGGCCACTAAGACAGGTTCTACTGTACTCCTAACCTGGACCTATGTGGCAAAGCCTCTTGATGCTATATGTGGATCCTTTGGAAAGATTATTCTATCTTTGCCTTAAACTCATGAAAGATTCTTATATTTTTGCAGCAGCTCACCAGGATTCACTGAAAAACTCTGTCTTCAACAACACTAAGCAACCAGATGAAACTGTTAAGGTTAGTCTCGTATCCTATCCTATTTAACCTAAATATTTTGACACTTTAATGAGCTTTACAGCAAATTATAATACATTTTTGGCTCCAAAGACTTTTGCTCAGTGGCTAATGCAAATTCTACTCACATTTTTTTCAACAAAAATGTTAGCATGTACACTATATAAAAAGATCAGTTTTAATGATACGTTAACCAACAACATTGTTAGTTTGAACAGCTGCCACCAGGGGCCAGTTGTTCAAAACTGATGATGTCATTAGTTAACATTTTGTTAAAACTTTGATCATTTATAATGGCAAATATGCTTATATTTTTTCAGCAAAAATAAAATTTTAAATATTAAACTTACTAAAACAGTTAACAATATTACCACAAACGAGCTCGTTAAGATAACGATGCTTTGAACAACTGGTTCCTGATGTTTAAGAACATACGTCCATATTTAGCATTAAATATAAAATTTCTATGCTATGCTTGATGTCGCCCAAAAAAAAGTGATGTCATGAAATGTATACTGTTTTCGTTGGAAGCGCTAAGCTATCTGCCTCTTCTCTTTCAGTACTGTACTTCAGTGACAAAATATGATCGCCACGGTTACAAGTCTAGGAAGCGTGTGATGCTGCTAACACAGAAAACAATGTATGTTGTGGATGAGAAAGATTTCAAGGTCAAGGACAAAGTGCCTTTCTCAATGCTAAATGGTGAGACATACTTGTTATAGCCCCGCTTTGAAAAAGCGGGGCTATATTGGATTTGCCATGTCCTTCTGTCATTCCGTAATTCCGTGATTCCGTTAATTTGTGTTGGCTCCATAACTTTGTATCTGCTTAACATATTTTCATGAAACTTCACACAAATGTTAAACACCATAAGACAATGTGCAGAGCGAAGGAATTATAACTGTGGATTGCCTACTTTTGGAGTTATTGCCCTTTGAACATTGAAAAATGGCAATTTTAATTGTGTCCGCTTCATAACTCGAAAACCGTTTGAGATATTTTTAGGAAACTTCACACAAATGTTAAGCACTATGAGACATATAGAATATCACACGGTTATTTTGATATCGGCCCTGGTCTCGGCCCGAGTTGCCTGTCTCAGCCCGAGCCGGAACGGCGAGGGCTGAGACAGGCCGAGGGCCGAGGCCATGGCCGATATCAAAACAACCGTGTTATATTCTTTTTATCATATACTTATTTCCGTAAAAATATTCTAAGATATACATGTAGTATAGTAATTCTAAGATATACATGTAGTAAATACATGGTTAGTGTCTTTAATAATAAAATGAAATCGGTGAGCCTTAGATAATTTTATAGTGGCGAGCTTCAGCGATCCCCTATAAAATTAGCACAGATCTATATTTTATTAATAAAGACACTAATCATGTACATGTATTTGGTTTATACCGCAATTCAAAACAATCAAGGTTTTTTGCAACTATTTAGCAATTTTAAGCAAAGAAGACAGCGGACAGTTTGGCATGTAAAACGACATTCAGTGCCATGGCGCGCACACGTACATGTAGTTCAACGTGACGTCAACGAGTGCAAAGTTTCTGACGTCACCGCGCCACAGAGACGCAGGAAACAACGTGGACGCTCGAATAAAAGTTTCTAAGTGCATAACATACTGCATGAAAATCTACAAATAAATAGTTAATTTTAGCTTTAGAAATTATTTCCGAGGTTCAGGCGCAACCGCAGTAGCAGAGCGCAATTATTTCAACGGACCATTCAAACTAGGAATGCCGGAGAAGGTAAGAATTTAGCTGGAGTTTGTATAAAAATAACACAAAAATGAATGAAAAACAATGTTTTTGGCTTCTCCAGCTATTTATTATTGTCATTTGAACATTTTTATGCCATTTCTCATGTATTATTATTTGCAGGGCCGACAGGTTGTCTCAAGGGCGGGACAGACTTCTGTCCCGGCCCTCTAAATTCTGTCCCAGCCCTCGAGTCAGCTAGTTAGACTGTGTAGGCGAGATGTCTGCCACTAACATAGTGAGATAGGGGGTGTAAAATCTGTTGTCTCAAGGGCAATACAAGAATAAGTATATGATAAGATGTGCAGAGCGCAGGAACCATAACTCTGCATTGCTTATTTTTGGAGTTATTGCCCTTTGAACATTGAAAAATGGCAATTTTAACAGTGTCCGCTTCATAACTCGAAAACCGTTTGAGATAATTTCATGAAACTTCACACAAATGTTAAGCACTATGAGACAATGTGCAGAGCGCAAGAACCATAACTCTGGTTTTCGTATTTTCTGTGTGTCTGTCTGTGTGTCTGTCTGTGTCTGTTAACAATTTTCGTGTCCGCTCCATAACTTTAAAACCCATTCACATATTTTCATGAAACTTCACACAAACATTAAACACCATGAGATGGTGTGCAGAGTGCAGGAACCATAACTCTGGATTGCCTAATTTTTGAGTTATTTCCCTTTGAATATTGAAAAATATCAATTTTAGCCGTCTTTGCTCGATAACTCAAAAACCGTTTGAGATAATTTTATGAAACTTCACACAAATGTAAAGCACCATATTACGTGTGCAGAGCGCAGGAACCCAAACTCTGGATTGTCTACTTTTTCAGTTATAGGCTTTTGAATATTAAAAAATGGCAATTTTAACTATGTCCGCTCCATAACCGTTTCTGATATTTTCATGAAACTTCAAATAAATGAAAAGCACCTTGAGATGATGTGCAGAGTGCAGGAACCATAACTCTGGTTTGCCTACTTTAGGAGTTATTGCCCTTTGAACATTTAAAAAGGCAATTTTGACTGTGTCGGCTCCATAACTCACAAACCATTTGAGATATTTTCATGACACTTCACACAAGTGTAAAGCACCATGAGACAATGTGCAGAGCGCAGGAACCCTGACTCTGATTTGCCTACTATAGGAGTTATTACCCTTTGAACATTGAAAAATGGAAGATGAAATTTAGTATAAACATGGACATTCTGGTAATGTATCATGCTCATTGAAATGAGGGACAAGGGCTCACAACTCTTAGAGTTTTTCCAGATAATGTAAAATTTTCAACAGTTATTTCTTGTTCATAACTGTTTTCTCTGCAGCTTAAATAACTTTCTTCTCTGACAGCGCTGAAGCGGGGCTATAGTCAGATCCTCTGACAGCTCTAGTTAAATTTTGCATTTATGTGGATATATTGCCTTGGATTTAAGCCATTGTATGTGGGAAACCCCTAAAGGGGTACCTTGGCAAACAGTGCAGGCCCAGATCAGAGAATGCAGCATCTGATCAGGGCCTGCACCATTTGCAAACAGAATATTCCCTTAAAAATGGAATAAGAACGAAAGAATAGACCTGACAGCCCTTATATGCGGCCCCCGCCCATAAGGGCTTGAAGAAATATATGGGCTGCATGATGCTTCCACGCAGAGCTGAATCCGGCCAGCACACTAGTACTGGTAAACCGCTTAGAGGATCTAAGCCTGTCCAGGAACCGCGGTGCGAGGGGGACCGTCCATGCTAATAAACCCTATTGGTTTCATTGGGCGACAGGGCTGGAGATGTCATTTCATCTCAGTGTCGGGTAAAAGTCCCACAAAATTGGAAGCAACGTCTCCAAAATGACCTTTACAGTGTTGACGGGGACTTTAAACCTCAAATCAAACAAACAAGACAGCCCTTATATGACAAATGGACTTGTCCAACATATAGCAATGGAAGAGTCCACCTGTATACAGTGGATTGGGAAAGATGAAAATATTGGCCTTCATAACCTAGTGAGTAAGTGTGAAAACCCTGAATCATTATCTCTTTGTATTTCACCAGACTGTAGGCTTGAGCCTTGCTTAGGTATTAAGAGAAGTTAAGTTCTGCAATGGATAGCCAGGTAGTTTTCTTCCACATATTTAGGGATAACTGTATTGAAAATTGTCATTTGGGGAGTTAAATCGGCGGTTTTATGGTCAGAAATTTCGTAATTTGCGACCGTAAACTGATGATTTACCGCCGCAAATGACAATTGTCAATACAGCTATCCCCATTCTAATGCATTTATTAACTTGTTATGCCCCCAACTTCGAAGAAGTTGTGGGGGCATATTGGTTTTGCCCTGTTCGTCCGTCCGTCCTTCCGTCCTTACGTCCGTCCCACTTTTTACTGCATAGCATAACTTTAGAACCATGGGTGCTAGGTTTTTGAAATTTCATATATGGATTCCTCATGAAAAAATAATTGACCCGTGTTTTTTTTCTCGTCAGGATTATGCCCCTTTTTTGAGTTATGCCCCTTTGCAAAAAATACTATGAAATCTTGTAAGCAAGATAGCTCAAAAACTGTTTGAGCTATTGCCCTGAAACTTTACATGCTGGTTGGGGATGATGAGTAGATGAACTGATTAACTTTTGAAAAAAATCCGAAATTTTTTTCTTGAGTTATGGCCCTTTGAAATTTTTCGCGTTTTAAGTTTGTAAGCAAGATATCTAAAAAAACTATTTGAGGTTTTTCCCCGAAACTTCACAGACTTGTCGGGGATGATGAGTAGATGAACTGATCAACTTTTGAAAAAAATCCGATTTTTTTTTCTTGAGTTATGGCCCTTAGATTTTTTTCGTGTTTTCAGCTTGTAAGCAAGATATCTCAATAATTGTTTGAGCGATTGCCCTGCAACTTTACAAGCTGGTTTGGGATGATGTGTAGATGAACTGATTAACTGTTGAAAAAAAATCCTATATTTTTTTCTTGAGTTATGGCCCTTTGAAATTTTTCGCGTTTTAAGTTTGTAAGCAAGATATCTCAAAAACTATATGAGGTTTTTCCCCAAAACTTCACAGACTGGTTGGGTATGATGAGTAGATGAACTGATTAACTTTTGAAAAAAATCCAATTTTTTTTTCTTGAGTTATGGCCCTTTGATTTTTTTCGTGTTTTCAGCTTGTAAGCAAGATATCTCAAAAATTGTTTGAGCTATTGCCCTGAAACTTTACAGGCTGGTTGGGGATGATGAGTAGATGAACTGATTAACTTTTGAAAAAAATCCGAAATTTTTTTCTTGAGTTATGGCCCTTTGAAATTTTTCGCGTTTTGGCGTCCTTCCGTCCTTACGTCCGTCCCACTTTTTACTGCATAGCATAACTTTAGAACCATGGGTGCTAGGTTTTTGAAATTTCATATATGGATTCCTCATGAAAAAATAATTGACCCGTGTTTTTTTTCTCGTCAGGATTATGCCCCTTTTTTGAGTTATGCCCCTTTGCAAAAAATAGTATGAAATCTTGTAAGCAAGATATCTCAAAAACTGTTTGAGCTATTGCCCTGAAACTTTACATGCTGGTTGGGGATGATGAGTAGATGAACTGATTAACTTTTGAAAAAAATCCGAAATTTTTTTCTTGAGTTATGGCCCTTTGAAATTTTTCGCGTTTTAAGTTTGTAAGCAAGATATCTAAAAAAACTATTTGAGGTTTTTCCCCGAAACTTCACAGACTTGTCGGGGATGATGAGTAGATGAACTGATCAACTTTTGAAAAAAATCCGATTTTTTTTTCTTGAGTTATGGCCCTTAGATTTTTTTCGTGTTTTCAGCTTGTAAGCAAGATATCTCAATAATTGTTTGAGCGATTGCCCTGCAACTTTACAAGCTGGTTTGGGATGATGTGTAGATGAACTGATTAACTGTTGAAAAAAAATCCTATATTTTTTTCTTGAGTTATGGCCCTTTGAAATTTTTCGCGTTTTAAGTTTGTAAGCAAGATATCTCAAAAACTATATGAGGTTTTTCCCCAAAACTTCACAGACTGGTTGGGTATGATGAGTAGATGAACTGATTAACTTTTGAAAAAAATCCAATTTTTTTTTCTTGAGTTATGGCCCTTTGATTTTTTTCGTGTTTTCAGCTTGTAAGCAAGATATCTCAAAAATTGTTTGAGCTATTGCCCTGAAACTTTACAGGCTGGTTGGGGATGATGAGTAGATGAACTGATTAACTTTTGAAAAAAATCCGAAATTTTTTTCTTGAGTTATGGCCCTTTGAAATTTTTCGCGTTTTGGCATATTGGTTTTGCCCTGTTCGTCCGTCCGTCCTTCCGTCCTTACGTCCGTCCCACTTTTTACTGCATAGCATAACTTTAGAACCATGGGTGCTAGGTTTTTGAAATTTCATATATGGATTCCTCATGAAAAAATAATTGACCCGTGTTTTTTTTTCTCGTCAGGATTATGCCCCTTTTTTGAGTTATGCCCCTTTGCAAAAAATAGTATGAAATCTTGTAAGCAAGATATCTCAAAAACTGTTTGAGCTATTGCCCTGAAACTTTACATGCTGGTTGGGGATGATGAGTAGATGAACTGATTAACTTTTGAAAAAAATCCGAAATTTTTTTCTTGCGTTATGGCCCTTTGAAATTTTTCGCGTTTTAAGTTTGTAAGCAAGATATCTAAAAAACTATTTGAGGTTTTTCCCCGAAACTTCACAGACTTGTCGGGGATGATGAGTAGATGAACTGATCAACTTTTGAAAGAAATCCGATTTTTTTTCTTGAGTTATGGCCCTTAGATTTTTTTCGTGTTTTCAGCTTGTAAGCAAGATATCTCAATAATTGTTTGAGCGATTGCCCTGCAACTTTACAAGCTGGTTTGGGATGATGTGTAGATGAACTGATTAACTGTTGAAAAAAAATCCTATATTTTTTTCTTGAGTTATGGCCCTTTGAAATTTTTCGCGTTTTAAGTTTGTAAGCAAGATATCTCAAAAACTATATGAGGTTTTTCCCCAAAACTTCACAGACTGGTTGGGTATGATGAGTAGATGAACTGATTAACTTTTGAAAAAAATCCAATTTTTTTTTTCTTGAGTTATGGCCCTTTGATTTTTTTCGTGTTTTCAGCTTGTAAGCAAGATATCTCAAAAATTGTTTGAGCTATTGCCCTGAAACTTTACAGGCTGGTTGGGGATGATGAGTAGATGAACTGATTAACTTTTGAAAAAAATCCGAAATTTTTTTCTTGAGTTATGGCCCTTTGAAATTTTTCGCGTTTAAGTTTGTAAGCAAGATATCTAAAAAACTATTTTAGGTTTTTCCCCGAAACTTCACAGACTGGTCAGGGATGATGAGTAGATGATTAACTACAGCTTTTCTTGTGTAATTTCAGCATTACAGCCACATAAAAACAAGATATCTCAATTACTGTTAGGGACAAGCAGTGTTAGGGTCAAGCAGTTGGGGGCATTGTGTTTCATAAACACTGGCTCTAGTTTTGCTTACAAATTGCTCTGTTTGCCCAAAACGACAAGCACAGTGAGCTGCGTAAAACCAAATGCCAACCAATGGAAAACAACGTTACATAATGACATCTGGTTTCCGACAGTATATCGAAGTATATACTGTCTCAAATTTCGACGTTATTCAATCAGACGTCGCGTAACATTCGCAAATGCATCAGAATGTTGTTTTCATCCACCTCTGATTAACAATCAGCCAGGGATTATTTTCTGGTGAGATTTTGATAGGTTTGCTTAAAGTTTTGCCAAAAAATCTCACTCAGATTGGTCAAATTAGAGAGAAAAAAAATCTTTAGGCAAAAATGCATTTATAGAACATGTATTTTGGCATGGAGACTTCAAAGTTTCTCATGAATCTTAATCCTTAAAATGCCAATCACAGCAATTGTTGTCTGCTTTGTCGTCTGCTGGTTACCTAAAAGTCATTGTTGCAAACCGTTTGGACCCAGATCAGGCAAAATATTTTTAGAAAGTTTGCAAGAAGATTCAGCAGACCGCATAAACACTTACAGACAGCATTTACAGAGTTAAAATTCAGATCTAGATTTATCCATGCATTCAACTCGAGTGAAATGTCTTGAAATGAAATAAACAATGAAAAACAAAGACTGATTTTAGCCTATTGCGAGAAAACTTACATTTCCTGTGTTTTGACCATTTAAGACACAAACTAGACACCTTAGCTATGCAAAGTAGCAAGAGTTTTGAAGTTTAGATATAGAAGTAGATTCCTGCCCACCAGATAAGGAAATCAATAGTTTTATCTTGGGATAGAAATTCTGTTCTAACCCTGGTGTTCCTACCCAAAATCGATATTCTCGCATGTTTGATAAATCCACTGGTTGAATACGACCTCATATGCGTCGTCGTTGAGGTTGATGTCACAGTGAGACGTCACTGTGTGTCATCACAGTATGGCAGACATCGGCAACCGAAGTGACTGCAGCATTAAAAACCAACATTCAGAAATGAAAGGTATGCAAGTAAAAGAACCCTACATGGGTGTGAGGGGTTGATAGAAAAATCTGCCCTCGGGATCACTGTCCGGCATCACTCTACTACTCGGCAAGCCTCGTGATGCCAGACAGTGACCCTCGGGATAGATTTTTCCATCCATTCAGTTTAAGAATTTGTAGGAATAAATTACATCAAGTAATTGGATTGGTTCAAAGTCAGAAATGGGTGTGTCTAAATTGAATATTCAGCAGAAGACTGGTTAAATAACACAATTTCAGCTTTGGACCCCAACAATAGTGTAATAAAGAGGTGTGGTGTATATATATATGTATATATATTACAGGTATATTGACCAGTGCCTTAACTGATGGCCTCTTTGTTATAGTCGTAGGAAGCACAGAAAATGGGACAAAGGTAAATACACCAGAATTTTGATTCAGACTGATAACTCGATGTATCCTGAAAATTCGGACATCTTTAGCACTTGCTACAATTTCAACAAATTTGTATCACAACCCAGCAAGGAGTTAAAAAGGTACAGACGGAGTGGCAAACAGGAGCAGTCTGATCTGGGTCTGCACTGTTCGCTAAGGCTCTCTTTCCCAATATTTAGGATCATTACGGTAGAACTCTGATGATTCAGGGTTTAATGGTTTCATTGTTATGGTGTCGGGATTAGCATTGGCATAGCCTGTTTGAGGCACTATATCTCGTGAACCAATGGATGTAAATGTATTGCATTAGCTGCGTTGTCTCTTTGGGATGCTTTACAAGATACAAGAAATTTTATTTTGTGTCTGATCATACAAACAATTAACATTAGCTACATGAGCTATTTCCCGAAAAGCGCTACTAAAAAAACGTGTAGAGCAGCTGTAAAATAAACAGATGATTAAGCAATATTTAACATACAAATTAAAATATATATATTATAGATAAAAAATAATAGAAAAAAATTACATAACTTTTATCCGAAAGACTTTTAGATATTGTGCTAGATCTAATTAAAATTATACAAATTCATCACAGGGACCTCAGAGTTCAATATAAGTTACTTAAGAATTTTTTTATCCCCCGACCGAAAAGGTTCGGGGGATATAGCGATCAGCCTGGCGTCCGTCCGTCCGTCCGTCTGTCCGTCCGTCCGTCCGTCCGTCCGTCCGTAGACGCAACCTTGTGATGGCCATAACTCCTATACCCTTTGAGATTCATTGATGGTTCTTGGCACAATTGTTCACAAGGCCGAGACGGCGTGTCATGCGCAAGAACCAGAACTCTGGATGCCATACTTTTTTAGTTATCTCCCCTTTTAATAAAATAGAATGACTGCTTTGTGATGGCCATAACTCCAATACCTTTTGAGATATATTGATGGTACCTGGCACAGTTGTTCACAAGGCTGAGACGGCGTGTCATGCACAAGAACCACAACTCTGGTTGCCACGGTTTTGGAGTTATCTCCCCTTCCAATAAAATAGAGTGACAACCTTGTGATGGCCATAACTCCTATACCCTTTGAGATTCATTGATGGTTCTTGGCACAATTGTTCACAAGGATGAGACGGCGTGTCATGCGCAAGAACCAGAACTCTGGATGCCATACTTTGTTAGTTATCTCCCCTTTTAATAAAATGGAATGACTACTTTGTGATGGCCATAACTCCAATAGCCTTTGATATATATTGATGATAACTGCCACAGTTGTTCGCAAGGCCGAGACGGTGTGTCATGCACAAGAACGACAACTCTGGGTGCCATGGTTTTTTAGTTATCTCCCCTTCCAATAATATCGAATCACTACCTTGTGATGGCCACATCTCCAGCACTCTTTGAGATATATTGATGATACGCGGTACAGTTGTACATGAGGTTAAGCAGGTGTGTCACGTGCAAGAACCACAACTCTGAGTGCCCTAGTTTTTTAATTATCTCCCCTGACAATATAACCTTGTGATGGCCATAACTCCAATACCCTTTGAGATATATTGATGGTACTTGGTACAGTTGTATACAATGTTGAGACAGCGCTTCATGCCTAAGAACAACAACTCTGGGTGCTATGATATTTGAGTTATCTCCCCTTCCAATATAACAGTATGACAACTTTGTGATCATCGTACCTCCAATACCCTTTGAGACATATTTGTGGTACTTGATGCAGATGTACATGAGGTTAAGCAGGTGTGTCATGCTCAAGAGTTACAACTCTGTGTGCTCTGTTTTTTTAATTATCTCCCCTGGCAATATAACCTTGTGATGGCCATAACTCCAACACTCTTTGAGATATATTGATGGAACTTGGCACAATTGTATACAAGGTACAGAAGGGATGTCATGTGCAAGAACCACAACTGTTGGTGCTGTGGTATTTTAGTTATCTACCCTTCCAATATAACAGTATGACCAGCTTGTGATCACCATATCTCCAATACCTTTTGAGACATATTGATGGTACTTTGTACAGAACTACATGAGCTTAAGCAGGCATGTCATTCGCAAGAACCACATTTCTGAGTGCCCTGGTTTTTTAGTTACCTCCCCTGACAGTATAATCTTATGATGGCCATAACTGCAATACTTTTGTGATATATTGCTGGTTCAATTCTGGTGCACTTTCTATTGGTGAACAATCTTCTGAAGGCCATATTGGCTTTTGGTCGGGGGATTTGCCATCTCTTCCGATGGCTATTTTTATAATTTTCTAGTAAAATAATAGATGCAACTAAATGCTAAGAATATGGACATAGCATTCAAGCCATGTTAGTACACAATCTTAAGCCACGAAACAAGGAGGTTTTACGAAAAAGCAAGGTGTCTTAACTGCCCCACCACATGCTTTTGTTTGTTTGCAGTGTCATGGCCCAGTCAGCACTATTTAGGTCATATCAAGCTGATCACTTTACCTAACCACACTTCCTGAACAGGCATGAACAAAAGCGGTTAACCAGTACAGTGTACATTTCTTCACCAGAGACTGACAGCTGCCCTTCTTGGATCTGTGGAAAGGGACAGAATGACTTTAGAAAAGATTTTGTGATCAGTCTGTATGACTAAGCTTAGTAAGCTACCTAGGCTTATTTACGATGTATATTGTATACACATGTAGTAGGCAATACTACAATGTTATAAATCAAGTATTTTCGTATTGGCCAAGGTACAGGTCAGAGGTCTGCTGCATTGGCCCGAGGCCGAAGGCCAAGGGCCAATGCAGCTGACCGAGGACCTGTAACTGGGTCAATACGAAATTATTGGATTAATGACAATTTTATTGACACAATTAAGAAACATGATTATTGATTTGTTGACCTCACTTGACCTCAGTTAATATTGGTTGACCTGGTGTTAATACGGATGACCTTCGATCAATACAGGATAGTCAATTAATAATAAACTTTATCTGATGTTTCGAGCTTGTACTTCAGTATGGTTGGATGAGGTTATAGTGACGTGTATCTTGCATCACTGGGGCGTCCATCTGATATTGACTCAGTTGGACAAGGCCCTCTGTCCTTGCTGCCGGTAAAGGTAGAGGGAGAATGTTGTTATTTCTTCTGTTTCTACACTTGCATTCTTTTTCCTCTTTCTCCTCTGTCCATTACTTTCATCTTCTCTACTATCTCTTCTATCTCTTTTCTCCCTTTCTCTGGAAGTTGACTCAGAATGACCTACAAGGGTTGACGTGTCGTTAACCCAAAACAACCAGTCAATCAATCCAGCTGCAAGAGCTACATGTACACAATTTTCTCTGCATTATGTTCTGTTTGCCATGTAAAATGTTGAAGGGGAAATGATAAATAATCACATTATATTTACCAATAACCATTAGCTTTAACTGAACTTAGTCATTCCTGTCACAGCTCTTACTGTCTTCAGGGAAATAGACAAATTTAAACATTATATCAGCTAATGAACATTAGCTTTGACTGAACTTAGTCATTCCTGTCACAGCTCTTACTGTCTTCAGGGAAATAGACAAATTTAAACATTATATCAGCTAATGAACATTAGCTTTGACTGAACTTAGTCATTCCTGTCACAGCTCTTACTGTCTTCAGGGAAATAGACAAATTTAAACATTATATCAGCTAATGAACATTAGCTTTGACTGAACTTAGTCATTCCTGTCACAGCTCTTACTGTCTTCAGGGAAATAGATAGCTTAGAGAACATAGTCATTGGTGTCACAACTCTACTTACTGTCTTCAGGGGAATAGATAAATTTACACTTTATATTAACTAATGACCATTAGCTTAGACTAAACATAGTCATTGCTGTCACAACTCTTATTGTCTTCAGGAAAATAGATACACATTCAGGAAACACAACTCTTCCAAATATATTTTTCTCTCCCTTGTTAAAAAAGGTCTTCTCTCAAAGGAAAGAAGCTGCTCCTCAGGAGCAAATTCTTTCCTTTGAGAGTAGACCCATTTTTCAGAAGGGGTTTATAGTACAGCAAACAGGTATTCCTGAAAGTTGTCTCCCTTGTAAAAATTGGGAAAATCTGCAAGGTATATCCACTGCCCTTAAGGGGAATGGATAAACCTTCAGGGGAGGCAATGCCTGCAAAAGGATTTTTGTCTCCTTTGCCAACAGTGGTCAACTCTTAAAGGAAAGAATTTGCTCCTGAGGAGCAAATTCTTTCCTTTAAGAGCAGACCCCTTTTTCAGTGGGGCAGGTCTTAAAGGAAGCAAACAGAATGTGCGGAAAGTTGTCTCCCTTTGAAAAATGGAGAAAAAATCTGCCAGGTGTATCCATTCCCCTTTGTAAGTCTATGCAGTGGATACCACTGTAGACCCTATTTTATAGAAAAAAGTTGGGTTTACTAGGTTATACAGTACCTTTCTTGTTGGTGCCCCAAAACATAGATTAAAGAATTGCTTCAATAGGGCAGTTCTAGCAAGCTCACACAACCCATGGACAGTCAAACTTCATTGGCTTGGACACTGAGGGCTTGATTACCATGGTTGTTATCCCCACGCTTTTCGAAGAAAAAAAGTGGGAATATTGTAATGGTCTTCGTCGTCCGTCTATCCATACGTCTGTCCGTGCGTCCATCCATATGTCCGCCCATCCGTCTTACCGGATGACTCCTCCTAGACTGTTATAGATAGAAACTTGAAACTTTGGGAACTGATAGATTTTTGGTATAGGGGGTGCATGACACTTTTGGAATTTTGATCACACCCCTAGGGATGGGCCCAGGGGGGTGGGGGCCGCGGGGGGTCAAAAATAAAAATTTCCAGAACATGGTCATGTAACATACCAAAATGAACGGCATGATGAGTAGGATTATGTAGTGGCATGGGGATATGTGATCACGA
Organism: Lucinisca nassula; assembly: GCA_963580285.1. Taxonomy (NCBI): domain Eukaryota; kingdom Metazoa; phylum Mollusca; class Bivalvia; order Lucinida; family Lucinidae; genus Lucinisca; species Lucinisca nassula. Next base: position 74,466,560 of record OY757022.1, read on the forward strand.
GCCATCGACTGCGCAATTCTAGTTTCAATCTTGTTTTTGAATCCCAAAGGAAATTCTTCCAAAACTCCAGATAAAACATCATGGATAATTTGGGGCAGTTTATCTCATTTTACCTCGAAAAGTTATGTTGTGTGTATTCATTAGAATTGCCTTAAAGAGGCAATTCTAATGAATACACACAACATACCTTTAAATTATGAAATATCAATAACTTACACCTAAATTATGCAGACCTGGCACTATAAATAACCCTCATTGGCTCAAGCTATTGCTGTCGTGAACAAATTTTTGTTGTCCCAACAGTGTTTGAACCACTGAATTTGACCACATGGAGAATAAATAAGAAAAACCTACAAAAATTCCATATGAAAAATATTTATATATTCTTTGAGTATAACAAAGATCCTGTGGATATATTATCATAATAAGTTCACTTACTTGTAAAATGGATATAGAAATGGAAAGCTACCAAAGCTGTACATAATCTTTTCACATTTTGTCTTCTTTTATATTTATGCTGTCAGTATAAAAGGGTATGTAAGTCTTATGTACAGTATCTTGTATTGTAAATATGTACATATGGTATTGTGGAGTGGCTAGAAGGAACATATTTTAAACAGCTGTCGGTTGTAGGTTGCGCTAATTTTTCTCTATATTCAGCATTCATTTTTGAAGCAAAGGTGAAAGTGCAGTTGTAGTTATACATGTATATAAGAGTTATCCAGATTGATGATGCACAAGGTTATAGCAAAATACTATCTTTTCTGTTATGAAAGAAGAGAATGCATACAGAAGAACAGAACTGTACACCACAGCCTCTTTATAACATGGTTTTGGATATAACACAGTTTAAAATTGGATCCCAAAATGTATAGATTACATAGAAAAATTATCATAAATGGTCATTTTTGTCACAGCTGCTTTATGCATGGCTTGACATAGATTGTCCGTCAAGCCGTCAACTTTTGCATTCACCTTAGTGTTCACCCTAATGTAAGAGTCCATTTCTCAAGATCTATTGGAGCCTCATCAGTGATACTTGGTACAAACTTGTAACTTGGGATGGCGATTGTAATGCAAGCGTCCATATTTGACTTTCACTAACATTTCATGGTCCAATGACTTTGAAAACATTTGGGTTCACCTTAGCGGTTACCCCAATGTAAGAGTCCATTTCTGAAGAACTATAAGAGGCTTGTGTATGTTATTGAGTACAAACTTGTATCTTCGGATGGCAACTTTAATGCAAGCATCTGTATTTGACCTTGACCTACATTTCATGGCTCACTGACTTTGTAGACATTTGCGTTCACCCTTATGTAAGAGTCCATCACTTAAGAACTATGAGAGGCTGATTCATGAAACTGGGTACAAACTTGCATCTTTGGATGCCAACCTTAATGCACGCATCCATATTTGATCTTTGCCTACAATTCATGGTTCACTGATTTTGTGAACATTTGTGACCACCCTAGCATTCACTCAAATGGTCAAGTTTATTTCACAAGACCTATATGAGCTTCTTAACGATACTTGGTTCAAATTTGTATCTAGGGATTGCATCTTTAATGCAGGCATCCATATTTCACCTTGAAGTACATTACATGGTTCACTGACTTTGTGAACTATTGGGTCAAACATTCCTTCACTATAAGAGCTTCATAGTACACACAACATACATTATCATATATTCATCACGAAAACACGCCTATATAATTTTGACCTCCTTGAACCCCACTTTTATATTGTAAAACTGGGGTTTGCAGGGGTAAATCTTATTTTTCTTATTTCTGCTCTAAAATATAGATTGTGGGTACTCGTTAGAACTGGCTCGATGAGGCGGTTCTAATGACGCGTACCAACAATCAATATTTGTTTGTTTGATTTGAGGTTTAACATCCCCGTCAACACTACAATCGAACTTCAATGGCTCGAACACCTTTGGGACCTCGAAAATCTGTTCGAGACAGGGATAGTTCGAGCCACTGAGGTGCCTGCCAGGAGGCATAACAAGATACTTTTAGACATCTTTTCGGTGTTCTATAATGAAAATGTATGCTGTGTGTACTCATTAGAATTGCCTCATCGAGGCGATTCTGATGAGTACACACAGCATACATTTGCAAGATAAAAAACAAAAATCTCCTTAATAATCCCCCACTTTTTCTTATGTAGAGGATTTCGCTAGGGGCTCAAGAATGGGTTCGACACATCCATGGTAAACGAGCCATCGGTGTTCGAGCCATCGAAGTTCTACTGTATATAGGTAATTTTGGAGACGTTCCTTCCAATTTTGTGGGACTTTTACCCGACATTGAGATGAAATAACATCTCGAGCCCTGTCGCCCAATGAAACCAATAGGGTTTATAAGCATGGACGGTCCGACTCGCACCGCTTTGCCTGGACAGGCATAGATCCTCAAAGTGGTTTACCAGTAATCGTGTGTGGTCGGATTTCAGCTCTGCGTGGAAGCATCCTGCAGCCCATCTATTTCTTCAAGCCCCGATGGGCGGGTTAATATTTTGAACAGAAATAACAAAAAATATCACAATTTTTCATCTTAAAATGTTCTTTTTTTCGGTGCTTAAGTTTACAATGCATTTGTACAGACGTGTTTTCATGTTGCTGTTATTTAGTGGATAACGTCATGTCGTAAAAATCACATGACCACATGTTTTATAACACATGGCTACTGGCGTGTAAAGTCATGACGCTGTCTGTTACAACCTTATGATTCCTATTGCAGTTCTTTAGAAATGAAATCCGATTTAAAATTGTAATATGATAAACAGAATCTTACACGCATTGTCATATCATGTTAATATGAAACTTGCCAAAGGCCCGTTTCATAGATTCCATATGAAATGACCCCTTGTGAAGGATCCTCTATTTTCAAGTTCAGATAGGAAAGCTCTCCCTAATTATCTAAAATACCGTAATGATCCTAAGGGCCTAAGCATACAGTGCAGGCCCAGATCAGACTGCTCCTGAACCCCCGTCTCACTGAACTAGGATATACCTCTACCTTAGTAAACAGTGTAAATCCTGATCAGAAGCCATCTGAGCTAGATCTTCACTGCTTCTCATTTAGTTAGTATTATATGAATGAATTACATCAAGTACAGTAAAATTCCTATATTAAGACCACCTTTGGGGCTGTTCAAAAATGGTCTTGAAGACCACTTTTGAACAGTCTCAAAGTGGTCCCTGACCAGAGGACAATGTGGACAATAAACAACAAAGAAAGATCAAGTGCACCCTTCAAAATAAGCTTTTTAAAGCAGAATTAGTCTTAATTTTAGGTGGTCTTGATAGTGGAGTTTCACTGTAATTTGGTTGGTTCATAGTCATAAAATGGGTGTTGCAAAATTAATTTGTTTAGCAGAACAAGGGTTAAAAAAGTTATTACATTTCTTGCATGTTTCTTGAACATATGAAAGCATGCTTATCTCCTGCAGGCTGTTTATTCCTATCTCTGTTGTGAGTTGTCAACCTTTGATGTTAAAATTTTGCTTTATGACCTGGTTATAATTGAGTTCATTAGAACATGGTTTTGGAATCAGACACCACATTCTTTTGCATCTGATTAGGGTTCACTGTATGCTAAAAGTTTGGAAATTGATGCATAACTCACAACAAATAAAATAAACATGACAACCCCATGTATTGTAACTGAAACTCTCCAAAGCTAATGGGTGGAGGAATCTTTCCAGCAGTTAAGGGGAATGGAAACACCTGGCAGATTTTTCCATTTTCAAAGGAAGACGACTTTCGGGACTTCCTGTTCACTTTTCTATAAGCCCAGTCCCACTGAAAAATGGGTCTTCTCTTAAAGGAAATAATTTGCTCCTCAGAAGCAAATTCTTTCCTTTTAAGAGTTGACCCCTATTTACATGAGAGACAAAAAAAACTTTTGCTGGAGTTGCCTCCCCTGAAAGTGTACCCATTCCCTTTAAGTTAATTGATATGTGATAATAATATGTAATGTGATGGGCAAAAGCAGCGAAGCTTCTGGAGAAGTATTAACTTTTGGTTGATTGAAAAACAATCAACCAAAAAGTTTTATTTGTGACAGGTAGTGTGCATGATAGTGGTAATTTTACACAAAGATGCAAAAAGCAGTAATGAAAAACAGCTTTCGGTGCAACAGTCTATGGCTAATGAAGTCAGTGTTATTGCTTTTTATCATATGACATCGCGTCTGATACTGTGAAAACGCCATGTAATAAATTTGATAATCCACTAGTGGATTAAATGTACAAATTAGTTAGATACACCCGGTAAGGTTACATGTACGACATCCTTAGCATCGTCCCGTTTACTAATGGCGGAATATTGTTAAACAGTCATGAATAAAATGCGTTCTAAATGTCATATGATAAATAGAATCATGCATTCGTGCTCATGTATTATTGAATTTATTAAACTCGTAAATTCAATAATACATGGACACAGATCCTCTATTTTCAAACTTATAAATCAAAAACAGTTGCTATGGTAAAGCCTGATATAGTTACATGAAAATAATATTTTCGGGCCTTGTTATTTTAAATCTGTTATGGTTAGTTTTGGAAATCAAGAACTGTTACTTTAGTGATACATAGCAACAGAAAAGGTGGGTATTTGATGATAATTGAAGGATAATTTTCCTCTCCATATAGTCTTTATCATGAAAACATCCCTATATAATTTTGGCCCCCTTTAACCCCAATTTTATATAGTAAAATTGGGGTTTACATTTTCCTTATTTCTGCTCTAAAATATAGATTGTGGGTACTCGTTAGAACCATCTCAATATTTTGAGCAGAACTAAGAAAAATATCATAATTTTTCATCTTAAAATTTTCGTTTTTCGGTGGTAAAGTTTACAATGCATTTGTATAGGTGTGTTTTCGTAATGTGAGGCAGTTCTATTGAATACCAAGAACATAGAGTTTAATGAAGAAATGACAGAAATATCCTTCAATCATCACAAAACATCCGTCTTTGCTGTTTCTGTGAGATGAGCCACTGGCCTGAGTAACTCTGGGATGTATAGGAGGTTGACCGTGAGGGTCGGCAACATACTTTTGCAAAGATTGATCGTGAAATCTTTCCTACAGTCGCTCTCTCCCTTCATTTGATTGCAGAAGGGTAGATGTCAGTTTCTGGCAAAAGAATGTGCATTGTTCTGCTTCATCCCTTGTGTATAAGCCTACCCTCGAAAAGGAAAGAGAGAACCAGCATGACCGTTTCAGTGGAAGAGTCTATACTGTAATGATCCTAAGTATTGGGACTGACTGGCCTAAGCAGACAGTGCAGACCTAGATCAGACTGCAGTCTGATGAGGGTCTACACTGTTTGCCACTTCGTCTGCACCTTTTTAGACTACTTGCTAGATCACGAAACAAATTTGTTAAAGTTACAGCAAGTCCTAAAGGTGTCCGAATTTTTAGGATTTTTACGGTAATTGAAAAATGTGATGTCATCCCAATGGTTTTATAGAGACAGATTGTACAGTAAAATTCCTATACTAAGACCACCTTTGGGTCTGTTCAAAAGTGGTCTTTAAGACCACTTTTGAACAGTCCCAAAGGTGGTCTCTGACCAGAGGACACTTTATGCAGAAAACCCAAAGGAAGAAAAGCTGCAGCACTAAATAATCGTTTTAAAGCAGAATTAGTCTTAATTTTAGATGGTCTCAATAGCGGAATTTCACTGTAGGTGGTCTTAATAGCAGAATTTCCGCTATTTGGACCACCTAAAATTAAGACTTATTCTGCTTTAAAAAGCTTATATAGTTGGTTGCAGTTATTCCCTCTGTGTGTTTTCTGCATACAGTTTCCTCTGGTCAGAGACCACCTGGGACCATGGTGGTCTTGATAAAGGAATTTTGCTGTACTTATGAGCCCCATTCTGAGAAAATCTGTCTTTGGCATTTGTGATGATGTAAAACACATAGGCTACTCAGACACACAGTTGAGCAAGGCTTGAAGTTTATAGATGTAGAACCTAGAGGTGTTTTCCTGTCGGTAAACACAAAGGTGATGATCAGACTGCGTAGATGCACAGATTGATCTGCACTTTTGTTGTTTGCAAGTGGCAGAAGCAGGTTTTTGCATGACACATTTCAATAACACATCCATGCAACATAGTGCATTCTTTTCACATCTCCAGAATGACTTATTTTCTGAAAATCCTGATATTTTTTTCTAATTCTGATTTATACTGCAAATACCTATATCTTGGAGGAGAAATAAGAAAAATAATGTATACCCCCATAAACCCCAGTTTTCTCTATGTAAAGTGGGATTTAGGGGGTGTTCATTTTACGGACTTGTTCAAGTGATGATGACTCCCTGTGATGGTGACTTGGGTTGGAAAGAAGATGAAATTACAGGAAAAAAATAGAAAACAACACACAATTTAAATTTTTATTTAAGATTTTTATTTTTTGTTTGTTTCCAGGGTGATATTATCCTACAGAGTGACCATATCATAGAAACCTTAACCAAACTAGTCATGATAGCAGACAAGGAAAGTGTTCTTAAAATAGCCGACAGTGGAGTGTACGTATACGAAGACATACACTATATTTAAGGGGAATCCAAACACCTTCAGGGGAAGCAACTCCTGCAAAAGTATTTATGTTTCCCATGTCAATAGGGGTCAATTCTTAGAGGAAAGAATTTGCCCCTGCGTTTTTTCAGTGGGACAGGGTTTATAGTGAATAGGAAGTCCTGAAAGTTGACTCCCTTTGAAAAATGGTGGAAAAATCTGCCAGGTGTTCCCATTCCCCTTAAGCAGGATACACCTGGCATAAATTCCATCATAATTTGGAAAGGTCAGGTTTTGGACTTCAGTTTGTTTAAGAAACAGATCCTGCCCCCCCGCCCATCGAGGCTTGAAGAAATAGACGGGCTGCATGATGCTTCCACGCAGAGCTGAAACCGACCTGCACACAAGTACTGGTAAACCGCTTAGAGGATCTAAACTTGTCCAGGCAAAGCAGTGCGAGTAAAACAGCCCATGCTTATAAACCCATTTGGTTTCATTGGGCGGCAGGGCTTGAGATGTCATTTCATCTCAATGTCGGGTAAAAGTCCCACAGAATTGGAAGCAACGTCTTCGAAATGACTTTTACAGTGTTAAACCTCAAATCAAACAAACAAAAAACAAAAAAAAAGGGTTAAGTGAAGGATAAACCTGGTATAAATTCCATCATAATTTGGAAAGGTTACATTTTGGACTAAAGTTTGTTTTAGAAATACATCAGCTCCAGCAGTTAAGTTTTGAATCACACACATGAAGCACAAGTGATTTACGATGTTGAAAATTGTTTGAAAGTGTGAAGTAATAAAAGTAAACCAACATTTCAATAGATTAAAATTATTTGAAAGTGTAAATCTATTAAAATGGAAAATAAATGAAGAAACCCCTTCAGAAATCTTCTTCTCCGGAACCAGTAGGCTGATTGTCATGAAACTCAGTTTATATTTGCTTTTGAATGTTTTCTTTCTTATCTTTCAGAATAAGTCATGATCTTGCGAGCAGAAAGCAGGGTTCTATAGAGTTTACTAGAGGTACAACTTACAGCGTGAAGAAAGGAAAGAATGGTGAATTATGTGTGGTAGGTAACTACATGTACTGTTTCATTCACAAATATATCTGTGGGACTTAAGGGGAATGGGAACACCTGGTAGATTTTTCCACCATTTTTCAAAGGGAGACAACTTTCGTTACTTCCTGTTCGCTTTTCTATAAGACCTGTCCCACCGAAAAAGGGGTCTACTCTTAAAAGAAAGACTTTGCTCCTCAAGACGGGTAGTTGTCAGTTACTGACAAAGGATTGTGCACTGTATATTTAAGAGGGAAATATATGCACTTTAAAGGGAGCAAACATTCAATATTTTTGTCTCTCTTGCTTACCAATCTACGGGTCTGCCTACTCTTAGAGGAAAAATTGCTCCTAAGAGTAGACCCCTCTTTTAGGGGTGTCCATTTTCCCAAGGAGCAAATTCTTTCTTCTAAGCTCAGATCCCTCTTTTGGGTGTGGACTTTTTCCTGAGGAGATAATTCTTTCTTCAAAGAGTAGATCCCTCTTTTTTTAGGATACTCATTTTCCTGAGGAGAAAACGTCCTCTAAAAAGGACCTCTTTTGGGGTGTTCTTTTGTCACAAAAGCAAATTCTTGAAATGTAAATGTATCCCTTTGAAACATAAGTGGAATGAAAAAAAAAAAAATGCTATTCAGTCCCATCACGTGAACCAGTCCGTGAAATGAAGACCCCCCTATACCCCACTTTATATAGAGAAAACTGGGGTTTAAGGGGGTGAACATTATTTTTCTTATTTCTGCCCCAATACATAGGTTGTGGGTACTCGTTAGAACCGCCTCAATGAGGCGGTTCTAACGAGCACCCACAACCTATGTTTGCAGTATTTATAAGAAAAATATCACGGATTTTCATCAGAAAAATGGCCATTTTGGAGATGTGAAAAAATGCACTATGTCGTACGGGTGTGTTATCGTAATGTCTGTTTTCTTTTTCAGATGGCACCAACTCTAGCCTGATGTGTATGTGAGAATATGTTCATACAAGTTACTTCAGTCAAGCTGATCCCAGATTTCCTTCAGACAGATAATGCAATCAGTGTGGAAAGGAGACCGGCAATACAACCAGAGCCTAGTGCCCAGTTGTTCAATGAGCTCAGTGTCCCAGTTGTTCACATCATATTCATTGTTAATATAGCCAACTTAGTATATTTGTATAGCGTGTTTTCGTAATGAAGCAAACAAGGCTTTGAACAACTGGGCTCTGCCCTCAAATAATGGATAATAAATAGACAGAAATCCTTTCAACTGTGATTTGTCCATTTTGTTCATAGGCTTTCACAGAACACAGGATCATTTGATGTCATAACACCCTCAAACAGCTACTGATACCTTATAAAACTTATTTTTGTTATTTCTGCTCTAAAATATAGATTGTGGGTACACGTTAGAACAGCCTCGATGAGGCGATTCTAACGTGTACCCACAATCTATAATTTGAGCAGAAATAAAAAAAATTACCACAAATTTTCATCTTAAAATATTTGTTTATTTGGCGGTAAAATTTACATATATTTGTATAGGCGTGTTTTCATAGTGTTAGTTATTGAGCTTACACATAAGTAGGGATGTCTCAAACTTGGTAAAAAATTTCTCCTTCAAACTACTTAGTCCTTTGCATTTCGCCAGATTTTCCACAAAATTCTAATGTTGTGAATGGCTTTTTTATCTGATTACATCTGACAGCTCTTAATTGTTTTGTAACCTTAAACCAACACAATCTGATCCTGCCTCACTTACATATAAAGATTCAACAATAAACACCCACAGCCCAGACGGCACACAATGTTGACTAAACATTAATCAACGTTGACACAACATAACAAACATTGTTTCAGTTTGCAAAATATTTTCTTACGATAAATTGGTTTAAAAAATTAAATCATAGGATTGAAACCATTTCAATGATTTCACCTACTTCTTAGTCCAAATAAGCCAAATGCCAAGGTCCTATCTCACATACCTCAGACAAAGCTACGGGCCTCCTTAGCCTAGTGGATAAGAGTTCAAGCCTCGCTCGGGTCACATAGGCTGAAACGCTAATTAAGTTTTGCAATGGAAGGTCAAGTAGTTTTTCCCCGGGCTTTTGTTTAATTGAGGTTTTACGTCCCGTCGACACTATTTAGGTCATTTTGGAGACGTTGCTTCCAATTTTGTGGGTCTTTTACCCGACACTGAGATAAAATGACATCTCAAGCCCTGCTCCCCAAGCAAACAAAAGGGGTTTATATGTAGGGACGGTCCGACTTGCACCACTTTGCCTGGGCAGACTAAAATTGTTGAAAGAAGACCTTAGAACCAACTTTCCTTTAGCCCCCGCCCATAGGGGCTTGAAGAAATATATGGGCTGCATGATGCTTCCACGCAGAGCTGAATCAGGCCCGCACACTAGTACTGGTAAACCGCTTAGAGGATCTTAGCCTGTCCAGGAACCGTGGTGCGAGGCAGACCATCCATGCTAATAAATCCTATTGGTTCCATTGGGAGACAGGGCTTGAGATGTCATTTCATCTCAATGTCGGGTAAAAGTCCCACAAAATTGGAAGCAATGTCTCCAAAATGACCTTTACAGTGTTGACGGGGACGTTAAAACTCAAATCAAACAAGAACCAACTTTCCGCAACTTCATTATCACGGTTGAAATATGGAGTTTGGATATTTTTAGTTTTAAGTTTAGTGCCAGAAGTCATGCCTCATTTTGAGAACGAACCATTTGCCATTAGACCTGTGTGCTAGACAACGCCGTTACGGAATTGAGACATTGGCTTGGCTAGCTAGAAGCCCGGATATGAATCCCCCGAAACATATATGGGAAATTCTTGGGCGTCAAATACAGAACATTGAACATCCTACCCCCCCCCCCCCCCCCCACACACACACACACACACATCCAGCACCACACACTCACACGTGGCTAGAGCTGACCAGTCATCAAATTCGTCGTCTGACCGATTTGATGAAACAAAGGGTCTAGGAATCTGCTACTCTATCAAAATGATACATCTTGAACACGCTACGTATTCTGGTATTAAATACCGCATTTTCTGCCGGTTGTTGCTTTGTTATGTTAGTCATGGTGTTCGTGTTGCATAGATTACCATCTTTTGGGCCGATTTTTTATCATTCGACCCAAAGTAACTAGCTACAGAAGCTTGTCACCTGCTATTGTCCGCGTGACAATCGCTGACCATCTACACCATGAAGGTACCGGCTATTCAATGAAGCTCTGTTCTGCGGCGTCTGATCAGGGTCTACACCATTTGCAATGTCCATGTTCAACGGCCCAGTCTACAAGGCGCACTGGCGTCATAAGGAAAGAATAGCGCTGTTATAAATAACTGGTACATGGATTTTGAACATGGTCAGTGATAGTCAACGTGGACAACAGAAGGCGCGAAGCTTCTGTAGTTAGTAACTTTTAAAGCGGGGTTTCATAGCTTGCAAAACTTAGGTTGTCCACAAGGCATTTATCATTTATGGGTTGGTTAGAGTCACTTTATTAAGGCGTTTCTAACGAGTACCCACAATCTATGTCTAAGAGCGGAAATAAGGAACACATGTAAATCAAAGTTTTCTCTATATAAAGCGGGGTTTTCATAGCTTGTGAAAATTATTTTTTCCACAAGGTCATCATTATTTATGGGTCGGTTACAATAACTTCAAGGTGGTTCTGACGAGAATCCACAACATATGTCTTAAAGCAGAAATAATAATAAAAAAAAAGTTAAATCCCAGTTTTCTTTATACAAAGTGGGGTTTTCATAGCTTGCAAAAACGCATTGCTGTCTATATATGGGTTGGTTTACTTATTATTTATAGTTACATGTGAAATTATTTATGTATGTGGAGACAAAAAATCTGAATCGCTCGCTCTAACAGTTTAATGCAGTGTGCTAGATTACTGCAGCAGTTAAACAGTTTTAAAAACATTCTTCTTATCAAGCTGTCAGGCCTTATTATGATAAGCTGAAACCATGTGTCGCTAGCAAGTAGCTCGAACTCTGGCGAAATGCAGAAGACTATACTGAAATGTCTGCAAACATTGTCTTGCCATAAGATTTTAGGGGCTGGGCCCCTCTGTCCATACGTCTCTGACAACTCATTTCATACGGGAAACACCCTGTGTTCGTATGTCTCATCAAACTCATTTCATACGGGAAACCCCCCTCTGTTCGTATGTCTCTGACAACTCATTTCACACGGGAAACCCCCCTCTGTTCGTATGTCTCATCAAACTCATTTCATAGGGGAAACCCCCCTCTGTTCGTATGTCTCTGACAACTCATTTCACACGGGAAACCCCCCTCTGTTCTTATGTCTCATCAAACTCATTTCATAGGGGAAACCCCCCTTTGTTCGTATGTCTCTGACAACTCATTTCACACGGGAAACCCCCCTCTGTTCGTATGTCTCATCAAACTCATTTCATAGGGGAAACCCCCCTCTGTTCGTATGTCTCTGACAACTCATTTAACATGGGAAACCCCCCTTTGTTCATATGTCCCTGACAACTTATTTCATACGGGAAACCCCCCTCTGTTCGTATGCCCCTGACAACTTATTTCATACAGGCAGCCCCCCTCTGCTCGCTCATACGTCTCTGACAACTTGTTTCAAACGGGAAACCCCCATCTGTTCCTATGTCTTTGACAACTCATTTCAAATGGGAAACCCCAGAACAGAGCACCGGCAGAAGTGCAGGCCAAGATCAGCCGCCACACCAGGGCCGCCACTGTTTGCAAAATGTTCAGCCATTTTCTAAATAAATTTGTAAAAATAACTCCACCTGACACCTGGACTCAATTAATATTTTTATTGCAGAAAGTTCCATTCAGTAAAGAAAGTGTGGAGATAACTCCCGCTAAGTGCCATGTTTCATGGTTGTAGGAAGACATCTTTTATACTTGTAAAGGATCTTGTTTATTTGGCATTTCATACGAAATTCATTACCGACCCAAAACAGAAAACTGACACACATTACGATGACACACCTGTGTGCAAAAATGGCGTCTTCTATCTCTAGAACTAGCGTTTTTCTGACAAAATTGTTTGATAGAGTTCTTATTTTTACTTCAAACATAGATTGTGGGTACTCTTTAGAACCGCCTCATTGAGGCAGTTCTAATGAGTACCCACAACCTATGTCTTGGAGCAAAATTAAGAAAAATGATGTATACCCCTGTAAACTCCGGATTTCTCTATATAAAGTGCGGTTTAGAGGGGTGTTCATTACACGAACATGTTAACCTGATGAAAAATCATAATCTCACGGTGTGTGTCATCATTTTGCGATTTTATGGAGCAAGAATGTAACGCGATTTGATTTTTCTGTACTGATATGACACTGCTTTGTCATCACAATCTTACAGGTCTGGAAAATTTCACTCATCTGTTTGCCATGACGAGTGAAAATTTAGTGGACGAGTAAAAATTTGGTTTTATCTCTATTTACCAAAATCTACATGCCTTTAGTCATGCAGGAAGAGTGGAATTTTGAAGAATTTCCAGACCTGCCTTGATTTGTTTGTTTGTTTGACTTGTGGTTTAACATCCCCTTCAACACTATAGGTCATTTTGGAGACTTTGCTTCCAATTTTGTGGGACTTTTACCCGGCATTGAGATGGAATGGCATCTCAAGCCCTGCCGCCCAATGAAACCAATAGGGTTTATAAGCATGGACGGTCCGACTCGCACTGCTTTGCCTGGGCAGGCTTAGATTCTCTAAGCTGTTTACCAGTACTCATGTGTGGTAAGTTTCAGTTCTGCATGGAAGCATCGTGCAGCCCATCTATTTCTTCAAGCCCCGATGGGCGGGGGCTGAGCCCTGCCATGAGCTACATTTCACAGTTTATTGATTCATTAAGTGGTGTCTGGCAGAAATTAGACTTGGTTCCGTATGATCCAGTCTTTATTGGACTTGTATACCTGATGGTGCTTTTTATATGTAGTCTAAATACATTAAAACTAAGCTATTAAGACCACCAAAAATTAAATCTAATTCCGCTTTAAAAAGCTCATTTAGTAAGCTGCAGTTATTCTTTCTTTGTATTTTCTGCATTCAGTGTCCTCTGGTCAGAGACCACCTTTGGGACTGTTCTAGAGTGGTCTTAAAGACCTCTTTTGAACAGTCCCAAAGGTGGTCTTAATATAGGAATTTTACTGTATATGTAGTCCAAACTATATGTAGTCTAAACTATATGTTTTGAACAGAATTTGAAACAAGAAAAATACAGTACTGCCTCTAAAACTATTTACATCTTGTGGTTTGTCCTAATTGCATTGTATCTTTTATTGTGCTTTTATATACATCTGAATTGTATTGTATCTTTTGCATGTATCTTATTGTGCTCTTATATACATCTGTTGGTCATTATGTTCCCCAACCAAGGGAAGGGGGACATATTGTTTTTGGTGTGCATCCTGTTCACATTAGTGTCCGCATTGGCATAGCCTGTTCGAAGCACTTTATCTCCTAGTCCTATGGAGGAATTATGACAAAACTTGCATGGTTACATCATTAGCTCACCTGAGCCGAAGGCTCATGTGAGGTATTAGTATACCACGAGCCGTCGTCCGTCGTCATCCACACTTTCAAAGAAGTATATCTCCGGAACCAGTGGGCCAATCTTGATCAAATTTCATGTGAAGCATTATCAGGTAGGGGGAAAGGCTGCATACTGTTTTCGGGCAGATCGGATTGGAACTCTGGTTGCCACGGCAACAAATAGCTCCCATAGACTTAACATAGGAAAAAGTTTGTCATCACTCTAGCTCCGTCAATTTTTTTCTGATCGACTTCATTCTTGCAGATAACGAGGACAGGCATGAAATCTCGATCAAGTTTGATTTTGGGCTGAATCAGATTATTCACTCAGGAGTTACGTGCCCTTGAGCGTTCTTAACATAGGAAAAAGCTTGTCATCACTCTAGCTCCGTCAATTTTTTTCTGATCGACTTCATTCTTGCAGATAACGAGGACAGGCATGAAATCTCGATCAAGTTCGATTTTGGGCTGAATCGGATTATTCACTCAGGAGTTACGTGCCCTTGAGCGTTGAAAAAATTGCCTATTGACTTAACATGGGGAGAATGTTGTCATCACCGTAGCTGCTTCAATTATTTTCAGATTGGCTTTATTCTTGCAGATAACCAGCACAGCCATGAAATCTCGGTCAAGTTCGATAACTGGCAGAATCGGATCATTCACTTAGGAGTTACCTGCCCTTGTGTGTTTTTGCATTAGGGTTAATGGGAATTTCAAAAATGTATATCTTAAAGACTACTTGGCCAACTTTGATCAAATTTCATGTGTCGCATTATTGGGCAAGTGGAAAGGTTTCATTAGGTTTTCAGGCAGATCTGAGTGGAACTCTGGTTGCCATGGCAACATCTAGCTCCCATAGACTTCACATAGGAAAAAGCTTGTCATCACTCTAGCTCCGTCAATTTTTTTCTGATCGACTTCATTCTTGCAGATAGCCAGTACAGGCATAAAATCTCGGTCAAGTTCGATTTTGGGCCGAATCGGATTATTTGCCTTGGAGTTACTTGCCCTTGAGCATAAAAAAATACGTTGTGACCACGATAGCAACTTTATTTTTATTCAGATCAGCTTCAAACTTGCAGGTAATGTGGACAGGGATAAAATCTCAGTTAAGTTCGAAACGGAATATTGACCTCGGAGTTACATGACCTTGAGCGACAAAAAATTTGCCCATAGACTTTACCTAGGGAAAATGTTGTGACTACGATAGCGACTTGAATTTTTTTCAGATCAGCTTCAAACTTGCAGGTAACGAGGACAGACATAAAATCTCGGTTAAGTTCGATTTTGGGCCAAATCGGATTATTTGCCTTGGAGTTACCTGTCCTTGAGCATAAAAAAATACGTTGTGACCACGATAGCAACTTTATTTTTATTCATATCAGCTTCAAACTTGCAGGTAACGAGGACAGGCATAAAATCTCGGTTAAGTTCAATTTTGGGCCGAATTGGAATATTGACCTCGTAGTTACGTGACCTTGAGCGACAAAAAATTTGCCCATAGACTTAATTAGGGAAAATGTTGCGACTACGATAGCGACTTGAATTTTTTTCAGATCAGCTTCAAACTTGCAGGTAACGAGGACAGACATAAAATCTCGGTTAAGTTCGATTTTGGGCCGAATCGGAATATTTGCCTTGGAGTTACCTGCCCTTGAGCATAAAAAAATACGTTGTGACCACGATAGCAACTTTATTTTTATTCATATCAGCTTCAAACTTGCAGGTAACGAGGACAGGCATAAAATGACGGTTAAGTTCGATTTTGGGCCGAATCGGAATATTGACCTCGGAGTTACGTGACCTTGAGAGACAAAAAAATTTGCCCATAGACTTTACGTCGGGAAAATGTTGTGACAGAAATAGCGACTTGAATTTTTAGCTCACCTGAGCCAAAGGCTCCAGTGAGCAGATAGTATACCAAGGCTCCGGAGTCCGTCGTCTGTTGTCCGTCCATCCGTCGTCCACACTTTCAATGAAGCATATCTCAGAAGGCAGTCGACTAATCTTGTTTAAATTTTATGTGTAGCACCATTGGGCAAGGGGAAAGGCTGCATTAGGTTTTGGAGCTAGTCTGGTTCATTTGTTCCTTCATTCTTCTTTCTCTCCATATAGAGATAATAGACCAATGTTAAATTTTTAATCAACTATAAAAGCTAGAAGCATCAAATTTGGTATTCAATAGAATAATGATGACTTATTTTGTGTAAGAGACATTGGGCTTTCTCAGCTTATTTGTTCATCTGTTCTTTCATTCTTCTTTCTCTCCATTTTGACCAATGTTAAATTTTCGTCAAAGATTTCTCAGGAACTATAGAAGCTAGAAGTCTCAAACTTGGAATGCAATGCAATAATGATGACTTATATCCTGTAAGGGTCAATGGGCTGGATTCTATTAGCAGATTTAGTAGTCAAGTCTGTGAATTGTTAAAACTTAAGTTCCTCAGGTGAGCGGTTTAGGCTCATTGAGCCTCTTGTAAGGATGGTGAGAACAGTCATATGGTTTTAATGGCCTTGACTTTATTTTTATTTTCAAAATTTTCAATTTGAGCCAAATATGGCTTGTCTGCACTCTGTTCCATGAAAGAGTTAATGAATTTGGATCAAACTTGGTACAAAAAAGCATTGCTACCTATCAAAGGTTTGATTAGATTTTGGTGACCTTGGCTTCATTTTCAAGGGCACAGGCCCCCCAAAACTCAAATTTGGGCCAAAACTGGCTTGTCTGCACCCTGTCACATGAACAAATCTACCGATTTTAGTCAAACATGGTTCAATATATAATTGCAACCTACCAAAGATTCTGTTTGGATTTTGGTGACCTTGACCTTATTTTCAAGGTCACAGACTCCCAAAAGCTCAATTTTAGTCCAAAAATGTCTTGTCTGCACCCTGCCCCATGAATGGATAAATTTTGGACAAGCTTGGTACAATACCGTATTGCAGCCTGTTGAAGATTTGATTAGATTGGGTGACTTGACCTTATTTTAGGGTCATAGGCTCTCGAAAATACATTGTAAGCCAAAAATGGCTTGTATGTACCTTATCTCCAAAATGAATTCCTGAATATAGTTTTCCTCTGAAACCATTTCTAGTTATGAATAGCATAAATTGTTGCCCTTTGTCCTGCTTAACATGACAACTCCTACCATTGCAAACAGAGATCCAGATCAGTTGGCCTCTGAAGAAGTCATCTCCTCATCAGGATCAGTTTGTGATTCAGTTTGTGAATTGAACAAACTGTATATATTACATAAAGTAATTTGATTGGTTGCTAGTCAGAAATGGGTGTTGCAAAATAAATTCATTCAGCAGGACAAGGGTTAACAATGCAAAATGATTTTGGTGAGATGCCAAGTACTACATTGGAAGGCCTGGGTCCAGTTGTTCAAAACTAATGACATAGTTAACGTATCGTTAAAACTTTGATCATTAAATGTGGCAAATATGCTGAATTTTTTGCCGAAAAAATGTGAGCAGCTTTTGCGGAAGCAAAAGCTGCTCACATTTTTTTTAGCAAAAATACCAAAATTTACGATATTGTACTTGCTAGAAGAGTTAACAATATGACCACTAACGAGCGCGTTAAGCTAACAATGCTTTGAACAACTGACCCCAGGTGTTTTTTTTTACTGGGTGCTCACCTCTGACAAACTGTAAGTGATGTGACCTTGAAAGGACTGTTACTAAAAACCACATAAAAAGAACACAGCCCTCAAGGATTGATGTCATTTAACCAGAAGAGTAACAGCTGCCACAATCAGACTCTTATATTTCGTAAATGTATATGTAAAATACTAGTCAGTTTAAAGATTGTTTTGTTTGTTGGTAATATTGTCATTTAGGCCATAAACAGTAAAATTCCGCAATTAAGACCACCAAAAATTATGACTAATTCTGCCTTTAAAAGCTTGTTTAGTAGGCTGCAGTTATTCTTTTTGTTTTCTGCATGCAGTGTCCGGTGGTCTCTGACCACCTTTGGGACTGTTCAAAAGTGGTCATAAGGACCACTTTTGAACAGTCCCAAAGGTGGTCTTAATGGAGGAGTTTCACAATATTTGATATAATAGTGACAGTGTTTGATGATGTGCCTTTTACTATCCCTACACTACATGTTTTGATGTATAGCTGCTATGTACACTGAAACATCAATGACTCAAACACTGACAGTTTGTATGCCATGGCTAATTCAAATTTGTTTTTGCGTCACTAGGGAATTTTTCCATAATTTCAGATACCAATAACTTCAAGATAATTCATTTTGAATTGATTGAATGATTGATTGTTGGATTGAGGTTTAAGATCGCCGTCAGCACTGTATAGGTTATTTTGGAGACATTGCTTCCAAATTTGTGGGATTTTTACATGACATTGAGATGAAATGACATCTCAAGCCCTGCCGCCCAATGAAACCAATAGGGTTTATAAGCATGGACAGTCTGACTCGCACAATTTCGCGTGGGCAGGCTTAGATCCTCCTGAGGAGCAAATTCTTTCTTCTGATAGTAAGTTGTAATAGAGACTAGGACAAAAAATATTTTGAACAGACTTGCCTCTCCAGTCCCCTTAAACCAAAATAGTCTGTTTTACATGTATTTGCCTTTACATAACTGTTTTAGGAAAGCATTCTGTGTTCATGAAACTAGAGCCATTGTCTGTGACATATTTACATGTACATTTCAAATATTTACAGCATTGTTGAACAATAATATGTATATATGTACTTTTTAGCTCATGTGTACAAAAGTACAAGCAGAGCTATTGCACTACCCCTCAGGCATCCACGGCATCAGTGTTGGCATTCACATAACTGTACAAGTTTTGTTTTAAGGTTTTAACCCTTATCATGTTGTTCACAACAACCCCTATCTTTGCAAACAGTGTAGCTCCAGGATCTACACTGTTTGGCATTCAGTTTATGAATTTGTAGCAATAAATTACATCAAGTAATTTGATTGGTTGAGAGACAGAAATGGGTGCAGCTTAAATGAATATTCAGCAAGATAAGGGTTAAAGATGGGTGTGGCAAAATCAGTTTTGTCAACAGAACAAATGTTAAGAGACATGGACACACCAGATGTATTCTCTGTCAATTTAACAAGGGAGACAACTTTACAGAGCCCCTATTTTCCAAACCTAAAGATGGATTGAGTTCATACTTGAAATGATGATAGATATTTATCTTAAGTTTAGTTCAGCACTAGTAGTAGTCAGGCCCCCAACCATGACCTACAGGTCAAGGTCACAGACTTAGAAATTCTGTGATTTATCATGCAGACCAGTACTGATATCTGTGCAAACGGTGTAGATCCAGGTGAGATGGCTCATAATGAGCCCTCATCAGGATCTACACTGTTTGCCATTTTGTAAATGATTTTGACTAAAACACCCAATTTACAAGGATGTATGGGTCCATATTCAAAAATGGAAGAGTCCACTTCAAAAACAAGGGGTGACATGGTTAAAATATAAAGCATGAACAGGGTGAGCTACCTGACTAATGACAGGTCTTGTTATTCTTTGAGAATGTGCCTTTATTATGTCGCTAATAATTGGGATGTTGAAGAAGCATACCATATTGTTTATACTTTATCGGTTTACACAACAACTTAGACTTGAAGTTTGTGGAATAGATAAGTGGAATGAATGCACCTTCATGGGAGGCAACATTTTCAAAACCATTTTTGCCTTCTCTGTTAATAGGGGTCTACTCGTAAAGGAAAGAATTTGCTCCAGAGGAGCAAATTCTTTCCTTTAAGAGTAGACCCCTGAGGAGCAATTTCTTTCCTTTAAGAGCAGACACCTTTTTTCAGTTGGGCTTCATTTATGGAATAGGTGAGTGAGTGAGTATTTGAGTTTTTACGTCCCACCAACAGCTAAGGTCATATGGAGACGGAACCTCGATTTAAAGACTCATCCGAAAGTCTGGAGAAGCCCGGGATTGATCCTGCGACCCCTGGTTTACAAGGCGAGTAACGTAACCGCTACACCAAGGAGGCTTCTATATGGAATAGGTGAACAAGAAGTCCTGAAAGTTTTCTCCCTTGAAAATTATGGCACAAAAAGGTGCCAGGTGCACCCATTCACCTTGAAGTATTTTTGGACCATATTTGTAAATATAGTGAAACTGCAACGGCTCAATTTACAATGGCTGATAATGGGCCTTGTTGGCCTTGTGGGTAAGAGTGCTGACTCTTTATCATAAGGTCGGTCACCACTGTGGTTCGGGCCTTGCTCGGGTCACAAGTGAGATACTATGTTCTGCACCAAAAGATCAGATGATTTTTCTCCAGGTACTCGAGTTTTTGCCAACCCATGTTTAACAATCTGCTCGAAATAAGTTAAATAATCTTGAAAGGGCTGCAAAACCAGAACAAAAAAAAATAGGCTGATACACACTATTTCTCAACTCCCTTGCCAATCCTTCCCATAGCTTCTAATTAGAAATGCAGGATGAAATGGTATGGTATGTGTACTCATTAGAATCGCCTGAGGCGATTCTAATGAGTACACACAGCATACCTTTATTTTATAGAAGCATTTTGCCTTCTGACATAGTGCTATGAAAACCCCTCGGATCAGTTGCCCGAACTACCCTGGTCTCAAACAAAACTGTTTGTGGTCCCATAGGCCTTTGAGTCATTAATGTTCATCTCTATGTAAATTTTTATGCTTGTTTAAATGTGTCTATATTCTTGCCAGCAGCTATAGTTTACACCCTATCTGTTCGCAGCACAACTTCAGAACCTAATTCTGTTGAACTTGAAGTGTTGAACAATTATGTATGTGTAGTTTATTGTGTTTCTTGTTTATAAAAGTGCCTTTGTTTTGTATCTAGTTTCTAGCTACAGTTAAATCCAAAGAAAAAAATGTGGCTTTCTCAGAAGTGCTCTTCGTGGGTCCAGCCAAATTCTTTTGTGGGGATCGAGTGAACTATTTTACCTTTCCCAGATTCAAGCAGGGCAGATTTCAGACTGCAGGGAATCCGAATGTTCCCAATCAAAGTGATACAGATATTTAACTCTTAAGCTGCCATGAAAAACTGCATCTGAAAATGTTGTGTGCTTATGTCGTCTGCTAAATCTTTTTTGCAAACTTTTTAAAAATGTTTTTGCATACAGGCAAACAGTGTGGACCCAGATCAGACTGCTCCTAGTGGAGCAGTCTGATCTGGATCCACACTGTTTGCAAAAACTAATTTTAAAGTACTTGGCAGACAACAGAGCAGATGCCAGTTGTCATGATTGGCAGCTTATGGGCTAAAATTGTGCTCTTTACAATGACAGCATTTGTTGCCCTTGAAGTTAATAAAAAAAAAAAAATAAAAAAAGAGCAAAATTTAATGTTATAGAGGATCTTACATGAGTGTTCATGTATAATTGAATTTATTAAACAAGTTGAAGAAAAGGGATAAAATGCTAGGCTTTGCCAAGCATTTTATCCTTTTCCCCAACGAGTTTAATAAATTCAATAATACATGAACACGAATGCAAGATTCTATTTATCGTATGAAATGTAAAATGCATTTAATTCACGATGTTGGTATAAAAATGTCAATGTTCTGCCTTTAGTAAACCGACGTGGTTAAGGACGTCCTACCGATAATGTTACGGGACGTCCTTAACTAATTTGCATATTTAATCAACAAGTGGATTATTGAATTTATTACATGGCGTTATTGCATTCTCAGATGAGACGTCATATGATAGTGATATTTAGCTGTATCAGGAGACATTTTATGCCAATCAAAATGCTGTTATATAATTTTGCTGCACAACAAATATCAATATAAAGAGCGTTTAGTGTGTCATAATTGGTATTATTGTTAATGAAACTCCTGGTCTAAGTTGTTCAAAGCTAACAATGCTATTAGTTATTAAAATTTTGATCATTTAATATGACAAATTATATGCCTGTATTTTTGCTAAAAAAGCCTAAATTTTTGCTGAAAAAATGTGAGTGCAAATGCAAAAGCTACTCACATCTTTTCAGCAAAAAATATGCATTGGATATTGAACTTGCTAAATCTTTTAAATGTAATGGTCACTTTACGAAAACACACCTATACAAATACATTGCCACCTTTATCGCCGAAAAAATGAAGATTTTAAGATGAAAAATTACGATATTTTTCTTATTTCTGCTCAAAATATAGATTTTAGAGCTGAAATAAGAAAAATAAGGTTTACCCTTGCAAACCCCAGTTTTACTATATAAAAGTGGGGTTCGAGGGGGTCAAAATTATATAGGCGTGTTTTCGTGATGACTAACAAGTTCATTAGGCTAACGATACTTTGAACAACTCGACCCTGAGTGACTGAGCCTACATGTTTTGTTCATGTCTTTTACTAGTCTTTTTTTGTTTTCATGTATGTGTTCTATATATTATAAATATTTT
This sequence comes from Lucinisca nassula, assembly GCA_963580285.1. NCBI lineage: Eukaryota > Metazoa > Mollusca > Bivalvia > Lucinida > Lucinidae > Lucinisca > Lucinisca nassula. Next base: position 74,489,097 of record OY757022.1, read on the forward strand.
GTCAAAATCAGTCAAGTTTGTTTATATACCCATTTATATTTTCGGATCTTTTGAGTTATCATGACTAATCAACCAGAGTTTTTGAGTTATCATGACTAATCAACCGGAGTTTAAGACATGAGCTAGTCAAATCATTAACTTTAGTCCTGCTGAGCCCGGATATGCCTTACCTTTCAAACAATGAAAATCCAGATCAGATGGCTTCTGAAGAAGCCATCTGATCAGAATCTACATTGTAATTCAGATTGTGAATTTGTTGCAATAATTTGCGTTAGGTAATCTGATTGGTTAATAATCAGTAGTGGGTGTGGCAAATTAAAATATTCAGCAGGACAAGGGTTAAGTTTACTTTACTGAACACATCTTTGTGCTAAAATATGATCTTTCTTACTGAACACATCTTTGTGCTAAAATGTGATCATTCTTTTTCTCTGTCAAACCAGCATTTTTGTGATACTTTCCTATTTCTAGTTTAGAAATACAGTAGAACTCCGATGGCTCGAACACCGATGGCTTGTTTACCATGGATGTGTCGAACCCATTCTTGAGCCCCTAGCGTAATCCTCTATTTAAGAAATAGTGGGGGATAATTAAGGAGATTTTAGTCTTTATACCCCCACAAATGAAATTTGGGGGCGGGGGGGTTATATAGGAGTGAGCTTGTCAGTCGGTCGGTCTGTTGACTTGGTTTCCAGACGATAACTCAAAAAGCGCTTCACCGATTTTTATAATTTTTGGTACACTGATGTAACATCATAAAATACAGGTCAAGTTCGATTTCCACTACAATTCGTCAATTTTCGACATAGTTATGGCCCCTTTCAAGTGAAAAAATTGCAAAATGGCACTGTTGTACTATCAAGGCAGTTTTTGTGGGGGTATTCTTCACCTTTAGTGATAGCTCTAGTTTATCTTGCAAAAGTATGCTGTTGTGTACTCATTAGAATCACCTCGATCAGGCGATTCTAATGAGTACACACAGCATACATTTTCATCATAAAACACCGAAAAGATGTCTAAAGGTATCTCGTTATGACTCCTGACAGTAACTTCAGTGGCTCGAACTACCCCTGTCTCGAACAGATTTTCGTGGTACCAAAGGTGTTCGAGCCATTGAAGTTCGACTGTATGCTCGTTAGAACCCTTCCTGTAACTGGTACCAACCAACTATCAATGCTTTTTGGAGCAAAAATACGGTTTCAGTTTGACCATTTTGGACATAATGGTTTAAGAATTCAAGAAATAAGTAATTTTTCTATATTTAAATCTATACATTTTTTTGGGATATATAGTTCGAACAAATTGACCCAAGACTGGTGAACTGTATTAACATAATTTCACACTCGACTGAATACATATATTTATCTTCGTCGTTTTGCGAAGATGGCGATATTGTTATACAATACAAAGAGGTCGGTAAATGGGTCGCTATGCACGAGATGCGGAAAATTCACGAGAAGTTTTGGAAAGCCGACTATTAGGCGATAGCATTAATAATTTATTCCTTGCAAAGGTCAGTCTCATGCCAAAATGTTCGAACTATAACTCAGTTGTTTGACTAACATGGTTTCACCTTTGGACCACAATAGTGGTGTTCATGAAAATATGCCTATATAATTTTGACCACCTTGTACCCCAATTTATATTGTAAAACTGGGGTTTGTAGGGGTAAACCTTATTTTTCTTATTTCTGCTCTAAAATATAGCTTGTGGGTACTCATTAGAACCGCCTCATATTTTCTTATTTCTACTCTAAAATATAGATTGTGGGTACTCGTTAGAACTGCCTCGATGAGGCGGTTCCACAGTCTATATTTTTAGCAGAAACAAGAAAAATATCACAATTTTTCATCTTAAAATTTTCCTTTTTCAGGCGATAAAATTTACAATGTATTTGTATAGGCGTGTTTTCAAAATGAAAAAGAGGCTGTAGTGTGATCGTATTGTTTTAGAGTTATGTGCTGGTGTTCCCTATTTAGGGTTGATGTATGTGCTATCATTTATCTGAGCTAATATGGTCATGAAACTGAGCTCATAAAAAATTATGGATTTCTATGCGCTGGTCCAGCCCCCACTCAACGGGGCATCAAGAAATAGATTGAGCTGCATGAAGCTTCCACGCAGAGCTGAAACTGACCGCACATGAGTACTGATAAACTGCTCAGAGGATCTAGGCCTGCCCAGGCAAAGCGATGCGAGTCAGACCGCCCATGCATGTAAACCCTAATGGTTTCATTGGACGACAGGACTCGAGATGTCATTTCATCTCGATGTCGGGTAAAAGGCCCACAAAATTGGAAGCAACGTATCCAAAATGACCTATACAGTGTTGAAGGGGACGTTAAACCTCAAATCAAACAAATCTATGTGCTGGTCATGGATAGAGTTCATATGGGAACAAGGATCTGAGCTTGTACATGGTGATCATGGTCCTGACCTGTATCTGAGCTCATGTCCTGATCATAGATCTGTAGTTTTATGATTATGGAATTGAGCTGTCGTGATATATGCTGCTCATGGATCTGAGCTATTGTTTGTTGATCATGGATCTGAGCTCATGTTTGTTGTTCATGGATCTGAGCTCATGTTCGTTGTTTATAAATCATGGGTCTTACCACATATACAATCATAGATCAAAATATGGTGATCATGTGTCTGAGCTCATTATGTCCTGATCATAGATATGTTGTTTTATGATCATGGAATTGAGCTGTCATAATAATATGTATATGCTGGTCATTTGATCTGAGCTCCTGTTTGTTGATCATGAATCTGAGCTTATGTTTGTTGATCATGGATCTGAGCTTGTTTGTTGATCATGGATCCAAGCTCATATTCGTTGCTTATTGATCCGAGCTCATGTTTGTTGATCATGAATCTGAGCTCATGTTTGTTGATCATGGATCTGAGCTCATATTTGTTGATCATGGATATGAGCTGATGTTTGTTGATCATGGAACTGTGCTCATGTGCTGATCATGGATCTGAGCTTGTGTTTGTTGATCATGGGTCTGAGCTGATGTTTGTTGATCATGGAACTGTGCTCATGTGCTGATCATGGATCTGAGCTCATGTTTGTTGATCATGGATCTGAGCTAATGTTTGTTGATCATGGAACTGTGCTCATGTGCTGATCATGGATCTGAGCTCATGTTTGTTTATCATGGATCTAAGCTCATGTTTGTTGATCATGGATCTGAGCTAATGTTTGTTGATCATGGAACTGTGCTCATGTGCTGATCATGGATCTGAGCTCATGTTTGTTGATCATGGATCTGAGCTCATGTTTGTTGATCATGGATCTGAGCTCATGTTTGTTGATCTTGGAACTGTGCTCATGTGCTGATCATGGATCTGAGCTCATGTTTGTTGATCATGGATCTGAGCTAATGTTTGTTGATCATGGAACTGTGCTCATGTGCTGATCATGGATCTGAGCTCATGTTTGTTGATCATGGATCTGAGCTCATGTTTGTTGATCATGGATCTGAGCTCATGTTTGTTGATCTTGGAACTGTGCTCATGTGCTGATCATGGATCTGAGCTCATGTTTGTTGATCATGGATCTGAGCTTATGTTTGCTGATCATGGATCTGACAGATGATTTACATTGTTTATTGTTCAGTGCCAGAATTACTCTTAATATTGGGTCAGATTAGCCTTAGACCCAGTGCAGAATACAGTGAAACCTGTCTAAAAGGCCACCTCCATTTAGCAGTTATCTGCATTAAGAGGCCATTCTTTCAGATAATGTGGAATCCTTCAAGCATGTTTAGCAGGTTTTCATACTTTGTTTTTAGCGAAAATAAGGATTGACATGTGAATCGTCTGCAGGGCAGATGCTTCACTTAATGGCACTTATTTTCACTGTAATATAGAGAATAAATTTTATTGCCATCTGCTCTACAGCACTTGAGTTAAGTTAAACAAGCACCTGGTTTTGCCTTTCTCCACAGGTGTACTTGATTAACAAGTTTGACTGAACTGCCATTCTGATCATGTTTTGACTGTACTGCCATTCTGATCATGTGATGTGATTACATATCACTCAACATATGTTATTCACCATATTTGCATTATTTGCTGGCTCCCAGCTTGCACATTGTCAATATTGGAAAAACAGGTAACCAGACCACCCTGACCTTTCAAGGTCATGGGGGTCTGGTTACCTGTTTTTTTCCAACACTGATAACCTTCAGACTAGGAACAAGCAGATAATGCAAATAAGGTGAATATGAATGGATTGTTGCATGAGGCAAAGTTCTCCAGTATGTTTGGTTATCCAGTCCAATTGAAATTGGCTAAGAGTTGGCCAAGTGGAAGGGGTACCAGAATTTCTTTTCTTCATTCTCCCTCTCTCATATCCTCTTGTCTATTCTTCCTTTCTCATAATGACACACCAGGGTTGCCACCTCGTTGAACTCCCGACACAACATCGCATGGCCCATACAGTGACCAAATATTTTGAGTAATTACATGTACATATTTTGTCTTTCATCATTGAGTCTATATTATTGTTATCCATATCAAACAGTAGATATTTTTGTCCGTCTTTCATCAGATATATATTATTCTTTATCGATGTCTACTGAAATATATCTTTTGAGATAAATTTTTTCAGTTCTTCAATTGTTGTGTTTTTCGTTTTCTCGAGAAAAAAAAAAGGTGTGGACCTGTACGTAAGATTGTGAATGAACTTGCATACCATACCATCCACTTTTTCCTCCTCCAGCAAAGGAGCATACAGGATATACAACGTTTACAAATGAGATAGAATGTTTGTTTGTATTGGAGTTTAACGGGTTTGTATTGGAGTTTAACAGCCCAGTTAACACTATTTTAGGTGATGTTTGAGCCAGTCAGTTTACCTATACACACTTTTCCTAGGAAGCTTAAATGAAGCGGCCAACCAGTACAGTGCACATTCTTTCGAAAGAAACTGACAACTGCCTTTCTTGAATCAGTGGAAGGGAGAGAATGACAATAGAAAAGATTTCATGATCAATATCCTCGAAAGAATGTTGCCGCCCCCGGCAGGTATCAAACCAGCATCCGACTGAGCTACAAAGGCTGAGGTCCTGCGTTTGTGGAACTCCTACGTACTGTCGACATCCAAGTAACCACACAGCTCATAGTCTATTCCTCAGTCCTGCTGTCAGTAAGCATTCCAATAGCCATATTACGCTGGTCTAACGTCGGTCTAGGACAGCGCCCCAGCTTAGAACTTATATGATTTTTTGACGGTTTATTTCTTTATGAGCATGGACCACAAAAGTGAAGTGAGTATCATCGATATTGACTGCACATGCATGGCTTATGGACGTGCATGGCGTGAATTGAGTAGAATTATGCCAAACGTCTGTGGCAGTGAGAAAAGCGTGATATAGAATTAGTGAGTTTGGTATCAGAACTGACTTGACACATTAAGTTAGCACCTCAGAGTTTGAAAAAAAGTGGGCCAAAAAAAAATTGCTGAACTTATTTCACTTAGTATATTTAATACTCAAAGAAACAACTGTTGTGGATATTAGAATTCCTCACCGAGGCGTTTCAGATAAATGTCCACAACCTTTGATTCTAAGAGTTATTAAGAGAGTACGTATGTCCTTTATTACCGATTATACTACTTCTTACTGGATTTCTTTACAGCGACAAATTCGCTATAGGAGCAACTTGTCAGGCAATGAATATAGAGGATACTCGATTTTTTGAGTGTTAGATTAATTTTTTATTTCACCGAATGAACACCAAAAGAAGAATTTTCACAAGTGGCAGAGCCATGAGTGAAAATACTAAATTTTGTTCATGAGTGAAATAAAAAATGATCTTGTACTGAAAAAATTAAATTTTCTGTTTCTTTTGTGCTTTAACCCTTCTCTTGCTGAATATTCATTTAAGCCACACCCATTTCTGTCAATCAACCAATCGAATTACTTGATGTAATATATTGCTACAAATTCATAAACTGAATGCCAAACTGTAGATCCTGATCAGGTGGCTTCTTCAGAAGCCATCTGATCTGGATCTACACTGTTTGCAAAGGTAGGGGTTGTCCTGAACAGCAAGATAAGGGTTAAACTGTAATTTTAATGCAATTTCACAAAGAGTAAACTTTATCCATGGCGATTTTGTGTCAGTTTAGAGGTGTTCAGTGGGTTTACAGGGTATAATATTGGGTGTAGACTGAATGTTTGCACCTGGTAAATAGCTTGGAATGTTACTTTATCAAATGGTTCACTTGTAATTTGCATTCAAATAATGTCTGCAGTTGCCAAGCTTATCTGGCATCATGTGCATTGATTACGTAACGTCGGCGCTAAAAGTGCCCCTGCCCATCAGGGCTTGAAGAAATAGTTAGGCAGCATGATGCTTCCACGCAGAGCTGAAACAGACCCGCACAAGAGTACTGGTAAACAGCTTGGAGGAGCTAAGCCTGCCCAGGCAAAGTGGTGCGAGTCGGCCCGTCCATGCATATAAACCCTATTGGTTCCATTGGGCAGCAGGGTTTGAGATGTCATTTCATCTCAATGTCGGGTAAAAGTCTCCAAAATGACCTTTACAGTGTTGATGGGGACGTTAAACCTCAAATCAAACAAACAAACAATATTTATGTAAAGCTAATTGGTATGGAATAAACAGAGTATATATGCTATTTTTTGATGATTCATCAAATTCACAAACAGAGAAATCCAAAAATCGTAACTTCATTGTTTGCAATATCGATTTCTATTTCACTGAGAATCCTCTATATTTAAATGAAAAGCATGTAAAAAACAGAGGATATTTGATTTTTTCAGTGTAAGATCGATTTTTATTTCATCGAATGAACACCAAAACCAGTATTTTCACTAGTGGCACAGCCATGAGTGAAAATACCAGTTTTGGTGTTCATGAGTGAAATAACATTTGATCTTACACTGAAAATATCAAATTTTCTGTTTCTTACATGCTTCAAAACGGCAATATTTAGCTTCACTAATAGCATCACTGACCCTCAGAGAAAACTAACCTTGTTCCTTGACGTTTCGCGTCTATTTGGGTCCAACGTATTTACTGGGTATAATATTGGGTGTAAACTACAAGTTTGCACCAGGGAAATAGCCTGGGATGGTATTTTTATGAATGGTTACTGAAATAATTCAGTTATTAGTTTCCCAAAGAAGGTGCGGACAAATCTAAGGTCGCGCAACAAAATATGTGACGTCAGCGTCGAAAATGACGTCATTAACATCCTCGTGACCTGTGAATGGGCTTAACATCAATTCATCACAGTTCATTAATTCTCAACCATCTGACAATGGAACAAGAGGGCCATGATGGCCCTGGATCGCTCACCTGATCAATAGGGTATCAAGTTGGCCCCTGGGAGAGCCATTATTGGCCCCGGGCTATAATATGATTAATCTTGGTAGTGGTCTAAAAGGTGAAGCTTCATACCAAATATCAAAGAATGGAGACTTCTGGTTTCAGACAAGATTTTTAAACGTTTTCCTTATATAAGTCTATATAAACCTTGGGGCCCCCGGGGCGGGCCATTTTTACCCCCAGGACTATAATTTGAACCATCTTGATAGAAATCCACAAGACAAAGCTTCATACCAAATATCAAAGACTTTGGCCTTCTGCTTTCAGACAAGAAGATTTCCAAAGGTTTTCATTGCCTTGACTTCTATTTCCTAGGGCTATAATTTGAACAATTTAGATGAAGCTTCATATCAAAGACCTGGGCCTTGCAGTTTCAGAGTAGATTTTTTTTTAAAATTTCCCTATATGTAAAAATGAAGGCGGGGGCATTTTTTGACCCCAGGGCTATGATTTGAACAATCTTGGTAGAAGTCCACTAGATGAAGCTACACACCAAATTCAAAGAACTGGGCCATCAGGTTTTGGAGAAGAAGATATTTAAAGACTTTCCCTGTATAAGCCAATGTAAAACCAAAGGGCCTGCAGGTGGGGACATTTTTCGCCCTTGGCCTATAATTTGTATAATCTTGATAGAGGTCCACTAGATGAAGCTTCACACCAAATATCAAAGAACTGGGCCATGTGGTTTCAGAGAAGAAGATTTTTAAAGATTTTCCCTATATAAGTCTATGTAAAACCAAAGGCCCCCGGGGTGGCGGCATTTTTGGCCCCAGGGCTATAATTTGAACAATCTTGGTAAATGTCCACTAGATGAAGCTTCATACCAAATATTAAAGACCTGGGCCTTGTGGTTTCAGAGAAGAAGATTTTTAAATATTTTCCCTATATAAGCCTATGTAAAACCAAAGGGCCCCGGGGCGGGCTATAATTTGAACAATCTTGGTAAAGGTCCACTAGATGAAGCATCATACCAAATATTAAAGACCTGGGCCTTGCGGTTTCAGAGAAGAAGATTTTCAGTAAAAAAATCTATTTTTAGCTCCTGTGACCTAGGACACTGATTGTGCTTTCCTTTCAGACGCTGAGTATGGCAAACTGGTTAACTCGAGTTGTTCATGGATATGCCCGAAGTGCGAGTTTTTAGCTCACCGTCACGTAGTGACGAGGTGAGCTTTTGGGATCACTTTTCATCCGTCGTGCGTCCGTCCGTGCGTGCGTCCGTCCGTGCGTCCGTAAACAATTCTTTAAACGACATCTCCTCCTAAACCACTGATCGGATTTTGACCAAACTTTACAGGAATGATCCTTAGGTGGTCCCCTTTCAAAGTTGTTCAAATGGTTCCGGTCCGTTGCACATCTAGGTCATAGGAGCCAAAAACAGATTTTTTTCACCAAAAACTTAAAAAATCTTCTTCTCTGAAACCACAAGGCCCAGGTCTTTGATATTTGGTATGAAGCTTCATCTGGTGGACCCCTACCAAGATTGTTCAAATTATAGTGCTGGGGCCAAAAATGCCCCCGCTCCGGGGCCCTTTGGTTTTTTTACATGGGCTTATATAGGGAAAATCTTTAAAAATCTTCTTCTCTGAAACCGTAAGGCCCAGGTCTTTGATATTTGGTATGAAGCTTCATCTAGTGGACCCCTACCAAGATTGTTCAAATTATAGTGCTGGAGCCAAAAATGCCCCCGCTCCGGGGCCCTTTGGTTTTACATGGGCTTATATAGGGAAAATCTTTAAAAATCTTCTTCTCTGAAACCGCAAGGCCCAGGTCTTTGATATTTGGTATGAAGCTTCATCTATTGGACCCCTACCAAGATTGTTCAAATTATAGTGCTGGGGCCAAAAATGCCCCCGCTCCAGGGCCCTTTGGTTTTACATGGGCTTATATAGGGAAGAGCTTTAAAAATCTTCTCTGAAACCGTAAGGCCCAGGTCTTTGATATTTGGTATGAAGCTTCATCTAGGGGACCCCTACCAAGTTTGTTCAAATTATAGTGCTGGGGTCAAATATGCCCCCGCTCCGGGGGCCCTTTGGTTTTACAAGGGCTTATATAGGAAAATCTTTAAAAATTTTCTTCTCTGAAACCGTAAGTCCCATGTCTTTGATATTTGGTATGAAGCTTCATCCCACACGGCCATGGTCCTTCTCCCCCCCCCAACCCCCCCCCCCCCCCCCCCACTCCGGGGCCCTTTGGTTTTAAATGGGCTTATATAGGGAAAATCTTTAAAAATCTTCTTCTCTGAAACCGCAAGGCCCAGGTCTTTGCTATTTGGTATGAAGCTTCATCTAGTGGACTCCTACCAAGATTGTTCAAATTATAGTGCTTGGGATAAAAATGCCACCGCCCCTGGGCCCTATGGTTTTACATGGGCTTATATGGGGAAAATCTTTAAAAATCTTCTTCTCGGAAACCCCAAGGGCCAGGTCTTTGCTATTTGGTATGAAGCATCATCTAGTGGACCCCTACCAAGATTGTTCAAATTATAGTGCTAGGGCCAAAACTGCCCCCGACCTGGGGCCCTTTGGTTTTACATAGACTTATATAGAGATATTCCATAAAAATCTTCTTCTGAAACAGCAAGGCCATGGTCTTTGATATTTGGTGTGAAGCTTCCTCTAGTGGACCTCTATCAAGATGGTTTAAATTATAGCCCTGAGGCCAAAAATGCCCCCGCCCTGGAGCCATTTGGTTTTATATAGGCTTATGTAGGGAATATCTTTAATAAAAATCTTCTTCTCTTAAACCGCAAGGCCCAGGTCTTTGATATTTGGTATGTAGCATATCTAGTGGACCTTTGCCAAGATTGTTCAAATTATAGCCTTTTTTGATATTTGGTATGAAGCTTCACCTTTTTAGACGTCTCTGAACATTATGCACATTATAGCCCTAGGGTTAATAATGGCCCTCCCTGGGTCCCACTTGTTACTCTATGGATCAGGTGAGCGATCCAGGGCCATCATGGCCCTCTTGTTTAAATTTTTCTGACTCGTTCTTCAGCGAACCTATAGAACTGGAAGAAAGAAATAGATTTGAACCTCTGTCAAAGGAGAAAGGAGTTAAATCTCCGACTACTTAAAATTTGAAACTTTGCAGTATTAACATTAACGGTTTAAGAGGAAAGACACTTGAACTTTTAGCTTTCCTTGATACTCACCAACCACATATTGTGGCTATTCAGGAAACAAAGATTGACAGTTCAATTATGACTTCGGAGCTTTTCCCTGAAACTTGCGAATACAGTGTCTACAGAAAAGATAGAAACACTCATGGCGGCGGGGTGATGTTGCTTGTTCACAGAGATATCCCTCATATGCCATTCATGGAACTGGAAAACGATTCAGAATCTGTTTGGGTTAAGGTTTTTGCAAACAAAACTTCCCACTTTATTGCAAGTTGGTATTGACCACCTAACGACTCTGTCGAAAACTTCCAGTTATTTAAAGATCAGCTTAATCGCATTAAGTCTCAGAATAAGGGTAAAAAACTTCCTGCAGTACATGTCTTAGGTGACTTCAACTTCAGAGAGATTGTTTGGCCAGATAGGCTCAGCAAACAAGGCACGATGCTGAGTCCGTCAGAGGGACAGGTGTTGGTCGACATCATGAATGTTCATGGCTTGGAACAGGTTGTTGACTTCCCTACTCGAGATAGAAACACTTTGGATTTGATTCTTACAACTTTGCCAGGACAGTTTGGGGATATTCAATCCCCGGACAAACTAAGTGATCTGGATTTTTGAAAATCTTCATACCACCTATAAAGAAACCTCGTAGAAAGGTGTACTTATATCAAAAGGGTGACTATGAAACTATGAGGAAGGATGCCCTAAAATTTGCAAGAGAGAAATACTTTAATGGTCATTCAGACGCTAGGTCTGTCCAGGAGAACTTTGATTTGATAAAGTCTTTCATTCAAGCTTCATCCGAAAATCATATCCCCTCCAAAACTAGCAGGTCTGTATCTTCAATTCCTTGGATCACACCAGAAATAAGAAGAAAAATTCGGAGGAGAAATAAGATTCATGCTAAGGCAAAAAAGTCGGGAAGTGTTAAACTCAGAGCAAAATTTGAAAACTTGAGACGAGAAATTAAAAATGACATCAAAAATCAGCATGATCAGTATGTAAATAACTTGGTAGGTGATGTAAAGGCGAATCCCAGAGACTTCTACAGATATATAAATATCCAGAAGAAAGATAGGCAAGGTATCCCACCCCTTAATAAAAGAGGAGGGAACGGGGTCGCTGAATCGGACTCTGAAAGGGCAGAGGAATTGGTTGGTCAATTCAATGATGCATTTAATAAAACTGAGTTCAACGAGGTTCCATTGACTGGAAGATCGGCCCCTTTCATGGAAAATATTGTTGTATCCTCTGCGGGAGTGATCAAGTTACTTAAAGGCTTGAACCCTTCTAATAGTTGGCCATCCAATCCCCAAAAAGATTGATATTTTTACTTTTGATGGCAAAATTGAGTAGAGTATGGCACCCCTGCTAAATGTAATCCTTGATGTGTGTCAACAATCATAGGGGTGGATGCCACGTCTGGAAATGCGTCTGAGGCTCAGAAGTAGGTCAAAGGTCAAATGAGTGCAAAATAAACATGAAACTACTTATAACTCTCTTTTAACATATATTTGGGGAAAATGTTTGCTTAAAGTTACCATAAACTATTCAGATGCAGTGACCAATGGAAAATCATTATAAATGTACCCTAAAATTGTATGTCAGTCTTATAGGTCAGGGGTCATTTAAGTGCAAAGCTCGTTAAAAAACGGATGTTTTCTGAACACATTTTGTTATATTTAGCATAAGGATGTGTTGCTGACCAGTATTTATTATACCCCCACCATGCGAAGTATGCTATGGGGGAATATAGTTTTCGTTCTGCCGTTCGTTCGTCCGTCTGTCCGTGTGTCCGTCCTTCCATCCGTTCGTTAACGTTTTTGGTTAGAGTTTCTAAGATATTGTATCTTCTGAACCCTTTGATAGATTTAGTTGATACTTACACTGAAGTTACATACTGGTCTGAAGATTCCATTGATGCATGTCCCACCACCCACAGTGACCTTAAGGTCAAGGTCACAGACACAGACTTAGAAATTTTACTTTTGGTTAAAGTTTTATAACAGAGTTTATAGATGCCTGTATGTTCTAAACTCTAAGGCAAATTCAGTTGATCCTTGCACCAATGTTGCATACCAGTCCAAAGATTGTGATGCATGTTCCTTCTCCCACCCATTGTGACCTTGACCTCAAGGTCGTAGACTTATACTTTTACATTTGGTTAAAATTTTATGACAGACTTTATAGATGCCTGTATTTTCTAAACTCTAAGACAAATTCAATTGATATATTTATCGGTGTTGTATACCAGTCCAAAGATTTCATTGATGCACAACCCACCTGCTTCAGTAACATTGATGCCCCCACCCCTTATGTAACTTTGATGCCCTCACGCTCTTGGTCCATTTAGAAATTTTATGTTTGGTTTAGCTTTTACAAACACATTTATAAATTCTTATAGCTTCTTGACTTCTTCATACAAGCTCGAAAGATAAATCAGAGGTTGGCGCTGGCCGGCGGTATACGTGACCCACTGGTCGCTTTCTGTAGTTATCAAAATAGTAAAAAAAAAGTACATTTGTAACGTGTATTTTAATTAGAAAACCTGCTTGTTTACATGGATATGGGTTAAATGGAATAAAAAGGGATACTAATGTTACAGACTTGAATCACTGATGATCCCCGATATTGATATAGCACTGGATTCTTTCTTTGTGACTTTGTTTCTGTTATGGGTCTGAAACATTGCCTTTGCGCAACTACGTTAAGTCAAATCGCGACTTCCGTTGAGCTAGCCTGTCCGACAACAGGTTTTATTAGACAGTATCCACCAGCTGACTGAACCGGATTGCCAGGCCGGTTTTTATCACAGCATAGACAGAATACTACACTGTGCCATTTCTAAAACATAAAAGGCGATATAAAATGGTTTTACAAGCATTAAATATGTTCAACTAAAATGTTACTCTATTATGAGCAGGACCGATTTTAACACTTTCTTTTTGTAAGAATTAAAAATCAAACTTTAACCTTATCCCCTTTATTAAATTGTCGCATCTCGGATAACTGGCAATAATAGGTAAACCAATTAACAACACATAAAATCATCCTTTATGCTTGACTAAGCAGGTGCAAAAAAAGACTGATATTTTACTTTTGATGACAAAATTGACTACTAGAGTATGGCAACCATGCTAAATGTAATCCTTCATGTGTGTCAACAATCATAGGGGTAGGTGCCACGTCTGGAAATGCGTCTGAGGCGAAGAAGAAGGTCAAAGGTCAAATGAGTGCAAAATAAACACGAAACTACTCATAAATCTCGTTTAACATATATTTGGGGAAATTGCTTGCTTAAAATCACCATAAAACTATCCAGGTGCAGTGAACAATGGAAAATTATTTTTAATGTACCCGCTAAGTATGTCAGTCTTATAGGTCAGTAGTTATTTAAGTACAAAACTCGTGAAAAATGGATGTTTTCTAATCAACTTTTGTCATATTTAACACAAGGATGTGTTGAGGACAAGTATTTATTATTAAAAAATACATTTGTTACGTGTATTTGATTGAAGTGAAGGCAATGATTAGGGATACAATTAACCCACAGCTCCAATCAAGGGCACCAAAGGGAAACACAAAACTGAAATGACTAGACCCTAATGGACACATCAATAGCGGAAAGACAAAAGGACAGTTACTTTTCCACAAAATGGCCAATTGCCTATCCAAAACAAAATAATATAAGCGATACACATATTCAAAGACAAACCATAACAAAAGTAAACCGCGACAGAAGAACGGCCTTGGAACTTGTGTGTGTGTGTGTGGTGGTGGTGGTGGGGGGGGGGGGGTGTCTCTTAAATCGATTTTATGCAGCTGCAATCCTCACCCTTACTTCCGTCGCGATTAAGACAAATCATTTGTTCAGTCCGCATGAAAGCCTCCTTACTCATCAGTGCAACATCTCACAGAACACAAAAATTTAAACAACCACAGAGATGAAACAACGGTGAGGTCAGCAAGAAATCACTTAAATGCTGGAGCAAATTAAAGAAAACCAAAAGTTGTACTCCCATGGGCCCTACCAGAGACAGAGCATCAGGCACCAACCAATATTGCATAAAACTAAATTCTCTCTAATTCTCAGCAAGCCATTACGCTGGGACCGTCGAGGAATCTAAGGCCTGACCAAGCGGCGTGCAATTAAAGAGGGAAGCAAAGTTGTCAACTGTGCTTGGGTTAACTACCATACATGCAGTCTGTCGTATAACCTTTATATTGTACCCAATTTTTTTATATCAAAGAATGATTTTACGAAATTGTGTGCTGAAGTCATTGGATTATATATATTTTTTTGAATTTATATACTAAGTCACCATAAATTTCGGGTTCCGATAGACCTTTTAAGTTCAACATTGGATTTTGGAATTAAATCGGAATGACGTCTTCAAAATTTTGAAAAGGCATTACGTAGTCTGCATGAGGAACATCACCATCCGACAAAGGAAAATTTACAATCTCTAAGTCAAAATCATCGCGTTTATCATAAATTTTCCAGGAAACAAACCCATCTACAATTGACAGATGTAAATCTGAAAACGGGGCCTCGGTATCAGAAGAATTTGCTTTATTTAACTGAAGTTCTGGGGGTAAATCTGACTGATCAAACCATCGAAATAGGTATTGTTAATATTTAATAAACCACCCAAGAAATAGGTATTGTTAATATTTAATAAACCACCCAAATATCTTGAAGTCGAGATATGAAGTTAAAATGGCTTGTTATTTATAAATGACTGTCTATCATTTCAGATTATGCGTAAGAAAGCTCGTATCTGTGATATCGGAGAAACCCCTATTTGGTTTGACTTGTTGAAGTAAAATCATTAAATCATATGGGCGCAATCGCGAATACATATTAGCCGTTACCCTTTACATTGTAGTGATCTAAACGGCTCTTAAAGTGATGTGGCATTTTGTAAAATACAAACTTTGAAAACTGTTAAACACTTACATTAAGCGGCAGCAAATTTTGGCGCTTTTTATGAGTAGACCTTTTCGCGGATTTATATTTTGGCGGATTTTCGATTTCCGAAGAAAAAGAATCGGTCGAATCTACAAAGCCATGTAAGATGATAAAAAAATCATCGGAGTTGGTCATCAACAACGTCATGCAAAAACTGTAGTAATTAGTTAAATTTTTGTGTTCACCGCATGATTAACCCAATGTGCTACCTTGATAATCCAAATGTCTGTCTGTAGGTGTGTCACTTTCCTCTTATCTGATTGGTTTACCCATCATATTGAGCTCACAGTTAAAGCCATCAATCAATTACTAATTACATCCACAATTTTGACAATAACTCTCAAGGTGTGTTTGTTTTCATTCAGCCATTTTGAGCTGTCTTATGACTACAGCATTGTCTTTCTTTATTTCGGCTTCTAAAGAAGTAAATACACCTTTTCTTTTGTCACCGATGATGCCTATGACCTATTGACACATTATAATTGTGATGTGTAGAATAAAGTTTCTTCTCTTGCATTCGACTAGCTTTATTGGCGGATTTTTATTTTGGCATTTTTTTCCTTGACTGCAAATACATGTAGCGCCAAAATAAAATGGCCGCCAAATGTAAGTGTTCTACAGTAGCTGCACGTGACCTTTGAAGATGACCCACTTGTGTTATTATTAGATATATCTTCATCATATACTATATCCTTGATATATCATTGTGACGTTTAGTAAGAACTCAGAAGACGATTTGGAATGTTACTTATAATAATGGATGGCATGTGAATAAACAACGTATTTTGCAAAATAAACATTTTGCCAAATATGTACTTAAATGACCTTTGACCTAAGGCCGATTAGGTTGGCCATAATGCTGTTTGTATAATGTGTGGGATTTATGCTTCCTAGATAAGGAAATTGCAACTCATTTGGCTTTGTTTCAGTTGACATGCTAGATAACCCTTTGTACAATAATCATTGATGCATATTTAAAAAAAATTGTACTTAAATGACCTTTGACCCTGGCCAAATCTATGATACAACTTCTTTTCTCCCATATGATGCATAAACAATATGTCCTAAGTACATTGCTGGTGTTTGAATTAACTTTATTTGGACTGCTTAGATAGAGAGAGGGTACAAATACCAGCATATACAAATTTTATTGTATTTTTGCACTCATTTGACCTTTGACCTAATTCTGAGACTCAGGGGCATTTTCAGAAGTGGCATCCACCCCTATCACTTTTGCATCACACTAAAGAACACAATTAGCATGGATGCCATACTCTACTCAATTTTGCCATCAGAAGTATTGTTTCGTGGTTTGGATGGCCAACTATAAAGCTTTAGGGCCTGATGAGCTTCATCCTAGAGTCCTGAAGGAACTAGCAAACGAGTTAGGTCCAGTTTTTGCTCATCTTTTCCAACAATCTCTCGATATGGGTGAAATTCCCAAAGAATGGCTCCTAGCGAACATCTGTCCACTTTTCAAAAAAGGGGACAGGGCTCTTGCTCGTAATTATCGCCCGGTGTAACTGACCTGTGTTCTATGTAAATTGCTTGAACACATAGTCTGCTCAAACATCATGGCCCACTTGGATGAACATAAACTTTTGTCAGACAGACAACATGCATATAGGAAAAGGCATAGTTGCGAAACTCAGTTGAGCACGGTTATTAATGATTGGGCAAAAATCCTGGACAAAGGGGGGCAGGTGGACACATTTATTCTGGACTTTGAGAAGGCTTTTGACACCCCTCCTCATGAACTACTTAAACCCAAATTATTTGGTTATGGAATTGGAGGGAAGACTCTTAAATGGATAGATTCCTTCCTTTGCTACAGAAAACAGCGTGTTGTTGTTAATGGTGAATCTTCAGTATGGGCGCCAGTTTTGTCTGGAGTCCCACAAGGGACTGTTCTTGGTCCTCTATTGTTCTCACTGTACATCAATGATATTTCCACTGACATTGACTCAGAAATAAGACTGTTCGCAGGTGACTGTGTTTGTTACAGGGAAATTAGAGGTACAGACGACTCACTGAAACTTCAGGCTGACATAGATAGATTAGGATGTTGGGCCAGAAAATGGGGCATGAGATTTCAACCAGTTAAATGCAATATTATGCAGATAACAAGGAAGAGATCTAATAAAGTTGAGGCTTCTTACACCTTAGAGGGAACGGTCCTCGAAAATGTGAATTCCATTAAATACCTTGGTGTGACAATCACTCACGATTTGAGATGGAATACACACATTAGCAATGTGTACAAAGGCGAATAGAACACTTGGTTTCCTGAGGCGAAATCTTCATCAGTGTCCTCAGGATGTGAAAGAGACAGCATACAGGGGACTTGTTCGTCCAATCTTGGAATATGGTAGTTGCATCTGGGACCCAAGCGGAGTGGTCTTTAATGAAGAAATTGAAAAAGTTCAGAATAGAGCTGCTAGATTTGTAACTGGAAATTATTGCTTTGAAACTGGGAGCATGACTGGAATTCTACGAAAATTAAGATGGGAGTCTCTCAAGAAAAGGAGAAGAGACAGTAGGCTCATACTCTTATACAAAGGTCTAAAGGGTGCTGCCAGCATTCCAACAGATGACCTTGTTCCCCCGGCTAGGCACTGTAGAAAGCACCATTCAATGACGTTTCAGACCCTTACTGCAAGAACGAATATTTATAAAGAATCGTTCTTCCCCCGAACCATTAGAGATTGGAATGCCCTTCACGATTCTATTATTTTGACGGCTGAAGGTTCTGAGGATTGTGTAACTAAGTTTACATCTTTGGTTAGAGCTAGGGACTAACTTCCCATATCACAGGTCCTGGTGTATGAATGTCATTTGACGTGTCACCAGTAACAATTCTGATTCTGATGTGCAACAGACCAGAACCATTTGAACAACTTTGAAAGGGGACCACCTAAGGATCATTCCTGTGAAGTTTGGTCAAAATCCGATCAGTGGTTTAGGAGGAGATGTTGTTTGAAGAAAAAAGTTTACAGACGCATGACGGACGACGGACAAAAAGTGATCCCAAAAGCTCACCTTGTCACTACGTGACAGGTGAGCTAAAAACTGACCACAGAATTAGATTTGGAGAAAAAGTAGTCCCAACAGTGGAAAAATAAAATTGATATCAGTCACTGTTTGAAACAGTGACAATTTCGATTTCACTGAGAATCCTCTATATTTCAATGAAAAGCATGTAAGAAACTGCCGTTATAGTGAGGTTCCTCTTTACTCCTTATTATGGGTTCTCATTTGCGGCATCACGAAAACACGCCTATATAATTTTGCCCCCCTTGAACCCCACTTTTATATAGTATAACTGGGGTTTACAGGGGTAAACCTTATTTTTCTTATTTCTGCTCAAAATATAGATTGTGGGTGCTCGTTAGAACCGCCTCATCGTCTTATGCTCTAAAATATAGATTATGGGTACTCGTTTGAACCCTAACGAGTACCCATAATCTATATTTTGAGCAGGAATAAGAAAAATTTCACAATTTTTCATCTTAAAATATTTGTTTTTTCGGCGGTAAAGGTTACAATGCATTTGTATAGGCGTGTTTGCGTGATGGTATTTTTGGGGGGATAGAATTAATAACACAAACTAGGCATGTTTGCGTAATGGTATTTTTGGGGGGTAAAATTAATAACACAATCTGATTATGAATCTTTTCAATTCTGAATGATGGATACATTTTGCATACAGTAGCCAGTATACATATGTGTGGTAAAGCTAATAGATGATTACAGGATTTGTGAATCAATTTGCCTCTCATCTCATGTGATAATGTAAAAGTAAAAATTTCTCTTCACTTTAACCCATATATGCGTAGTGGCCCCTTTTTCGGGACACGTTGAAATGTCCAAATACTTAGGGTAAATATTTGTGAACTTTATCTATTCGCCTTGTTTGCATTATCTGCTGGTTCCTAGTCTAAGTGTTGGAAAAACAGGTAAACAGACCCCCCTGACCTTGAAAGGTCAGGGGGGGTCTGGTTACCTGTTTTTCCAATATTGAATGTGCAAGCTGGGAGCCAGCAAATAATGCAATTATGGTGAATAGATGCTGTCTGTGGAATAAGGGTTCAAGAGGCCAAAGGATTTTCTGATGCCTTTTGCTAATGTGGACTTTAATGTGTGCAAGAAATTGTCTGATAAATGAAAATTGAGATGGACAACAGCTGACAAACCACTGAGCCGGTTTATTTCATAAGCTCCTCTGGGCCCAGTCACTCAAAACATTGTTAGCTTAACAAGCTCACTAGTGTCCAAACTGTTTACCCATAAAATGCCAATCACAACAATTGTCATCTGCCAAGTACTTTAAAATTAGATTTTGCAAACAGTATGGACCCAGAGCAGTCTGATCTGGGTCCACACTGTTTGCCTATATATAAAATTATTTTTATAAAGTTCGCAAGAAGATGCAGCAGATGACATAAGCAGATGACATTTTCAGATGTAGTTTTTCTCTGCATCTTATGGAATAAAATTTATAGCAAGAACAGTATCTAATACTCCGGTATTTTTGCTGAAAAAATGTGAGTAGCTTTTGCATTTGCAAAACTACACCCTTTTTTCAGCAAAAATATCAGTGTATTTACTGAATGATCCAAGTTTTAACGATACGTTGAGTTACAACATCGTTAGAGTTGAACAAGTGGGCCTGGAGGTTTTGACTATGTTGAGATTTAACCCATTGCATGCAGGGAAACCCCTAAAGGGATACCTTGGCAAACAGTGCGAGCCCAGATCATATGCCGCAGAACGCGGCATCTGATCAGGGCCTGCACTATTTGCTAACAGAATCATTCTTCAAACACAGAACAAAAACGAAAAAAATAGGCTTACCACCCCTTATATGACAAATGGACTTGTCCAACATATACCAATGGAAGAGTCCACTAGTATACAGTGGGTTAAAAACAGGTCAAAAACCATTATTTTCCTCATCCTGTCTCCAGCTTAGGAGCAATAAGGAGGACATATTTTTAGTATTTCTACATAAAAATATGTATGCGCTTGTTAGAATCACCTCATTGAGGCAATCATAACAAGTAACTGTTATCCAGTAATGCGTATATGTATCCAGTAATGTAATTTATTACTTTCAGATTATCGGAAACGGATATACCTGCTCCTTTATTGCAAGAGATGATTAGTATAAGCATTTATGCTTGTTTTCAAATCCTGTGGAACTTTTTTTTTTCATACAACGTGTAATTGTATTCTTGTTATTCAAATAGAGGATCTTACACGAGTGGTCATTTCATATGATATTTATGAAACGAGCCTTCGGCGAGTTTCATAAATATCATATGAAATGACCACGAGTGTAAGATTCTCTTTATCATATGACTGCTTTAAATTGGATTATTTCGCCTTTTAATTTGACGATTTTTCTACGAAAAATGCATTGTTGACATGGACGTCGTCATGACGTTACTTAATCCCGCAAAAGTGTTATTACACGTGTGGTCATACGATTTTTATTACACGACGTTATCCACTACTTATCAACGACGTCATATGATAAAAGAAGTTAATAAATAGTGTTTACACTAAGTAACTGTATACACAATAAAGCCGAGCTGGCCTCGGTAGCTCAGGCAGATGCATGTCTGACTGGTGGTCAGGAGGACGCGAGCGAGTTCGATACCTGCTGGGGTCGGCAACGTTCTTTCGTGAAGATTGATCATGAAATCTTTTCTACGGTCATTCTCTCCCTTTCGCTGATTCAAGAAGGGCAGTTGTCAGTTTTTGGCGAAAGAATGTGAACTGTACTGGTTAACTGCTTTCGTATAAGCCTGCCCAGTAAAAGTGTGAATGGTAAACTGACCGGCTCAAAAATGACCTAAATCGTGTTGACTGGGCCATTAAACTCCAATACAAACAAACAAAAACAACAAAGTTGGCCTCAGTGGCTCAGCAAGATTGGTGAGCAAGAGTTTGTGAGCATGATCTCTGCCAATTTGGCAACATTCTTACGTAAAATCATGTCCTGGTAGTCATTCTCTCCTTCCAATGATTATTAAAGAAGGGCAGTTGTCAGTTTCTGGTGGAGAAATGTGTACTGTATTAGTTACCTGCTTAACCCATTTTGTTAGCCCCCTCCCCCCCCCCCCCACCATTTGGGCTTGAAGTGTTAGCCCCCCCCCCCCCCCACCATTTGGGCTTGAAGAAATAGATGGGCTGCATGATGCTTTCACGCAGAGCTTAAACCGACCCGCACACGAGTACTGGTATCAGCTTAGAGGATCTAAGCCTGCCCAGGCAAAACGGTGCGAGTCAGACCGCCCATGCTTATAAAACCTATTTGTTTCATTGAGTGGCAGGACTTGAGATGACATTTCATCTCAATTTCGGGTAAAAGTCCCACAAAATTGCAAGCAATGTCTCCAAAATCATCTATACAATGTTGACGGGAAGGTTAAACCTCAAATCAAACAAACAAACAAAGTCCACAATTACTCTTAGTAACTTATCCTTGTGCAGAAGTACATGTGTTTCATCAAATTTTCAACTTGGATAAAATCAACAACTTTAACAGCTCAACAATGTTAAAAGGAAAAAGAAAAGCACATTATGCCCTATCCTGCTGAACACAACAACCTGTACCTTACATAAGAAATGGGTGTGAAGAAATTAATTTATTCATCAGGATAAGGTTTAAAAACAAGGTACAAGTGTTTTAGGCACAGACTTTCTGTTTATATAAACAGAGATATATTCATAATACAGACATACAGTCAACCCTCTTTATACCGACTTTCTTTATGACGGGAAACTCGTTATAACGACAATCACACTGAAAGGAATTTTTATCTCTAGGCTTAGCCTCTATTCCGAGCAACGTGGGCTTCCCTCGGGTTGGAAATGCCCAAATCGAATCCATAGTCATAAAAGATTCTTGTAATTTAATATATGTACTCCAAGAAACAAATGTTATAGATATTTGTTAGAATCGCCTCGGTGGCCTCACCGAGGCGATTCTAACAAATGTCTATAACATTTGTTTCTTGGAGTAATGATGTGGAAAAGACCTTTTATAACCTATGATACTCCTAACTGGGATTCTTTATAAAGGCAATTTCATTATAACGGCACAATAATAGGGAACAAATACTGTCGTTATAATGCAGATCCTCTGTAACTCCATGTAAGGAAGATAACCCAGGGATAACTTTCCTTATTTCTGATGGAAGCATATCTTGTGAGTACCTGCTAGAATCTCCTCATCGAGGCGATCTAACAAGTATCCAAAACATGCTTTTATCATATTTCTTGTTAAAAAGCTCAGGTGTTTGTTTGATTTGAGGTTTAACGTCCCCGTCAACACTGTAAAGCTCATTTTGGAGACGTTGCTTCCAATTTTGTGGGACTTTCACCCGATGTTGAGATGAAATGACATCTCAAGCCCTGTCGCTCAATGAAACCAATAGGGTTTATAAGCATGGACGGTCCGACTCGCACTGCTTGGCCTGGGCAGGCTTAGATCCTCTAAGCGGTTTACCAGTACATGTACTCGTGTGCGGGTCGGATTTAGCTCTGCGTCAAAGCATCGTGCAGCCCATATATTTCTTCAAGCCCCGATGGGCGGGGGCCCAAAAAGCTCATGTGTAGGTACAGTGAAATTCCGCTATTAAGACCACCTAAAATTAAGACTAATTCTGCACTTAATCTTTCTTTGTGTTTTCTGCAAATAGTGTCCTCTGGTCAGGGACAAAGGTGGTCTTAATATAGGAATTTTACTGTATTTGCTGGAATTGTCCCATCAAAGAGATTCTGACAAGTATCCACATGTTTTTATACTTATTTCTTGTTAAAAGCATATTTTGTGGGTACTTACTACAATTGCCTCATTGAGGCAAATCTAACAAGTACCCACAATATATGTTTTATGAAAAAATTAGGAAAATTGTCTATTAACCAATAAAATGCCAGTCATGACAATTGTCGTCTGCTTTGCCGTCTGCTCGTTAGGTTAAAAGTCATTTTTTTGCGAACAGTGTGGACCCAGACCAGACTGCTCCTGTAGGAGCAGTCTGATCTAGGCTTGCACTGTTTGCCTGTATGCACAAAATATTTTTTAAAACATTTGCAAAAATATTCAGCAGACAACATTTTCAGATGTAGATTTTCTCGGCATCTAAAGGGTTAAAACTTCTTTTCAGAAAATCTATTGAGTGGTTTTGCATTAGAATCGCCCCGTGGAGGCATTTCTTATGAGTACCCACAACATATGCACCAATAAAAAGTCAAAGAAAATTATCTTCGAATTATCCCTGCCTATCCGGAGCTACGGAGAGTCTAAGCATTTTGTCCTGCTTCTAGCAGAGTTGTTAGAACCCTTAGTGATCTACTCGTTTCATCTTCATTTTCATTACTATTCGTAAGTACTCGCAAAGACCTAGTCGTCTCATCTTCATAATCATTTTCAACAAATGGCTGAGAAAAATCAGGAGTTTCAATTATGTTCTCAGATTTCCCAGCTTCAATAATGTAAACCTCATTGCCGGCATACATGCCCGTGGATGGAACAGGAACGATGCCATCGTCAACTATAACCTCTTCTCCCAACTCCTCAACATCTGCATCTGTAGCGTACTGGAAAGCTTCATCTGGGTCAATCTGATCATAGTGAAGCTTAAGCCGCGGCCGACTGATGAAACTTTCATCAGCCAACTTCTGATTTCGAACCGACACTGATGCCTGTGGGAATGACGGCTGATTTATAGCTTTCTGTAGTGCGGGAGAATGGTAATCCTTCTCAATGACAGGTGCTTCTAACCGTTTCATGTGTCTAGCCATAATCTCCTGAGTGAATTCTTCAATTGTTTTTGGCTTTTTCTTTGCAATGGATGGTTTGGGTTTTAGTCTTAACTTTCCTGCAGTATTTTGCCGAGAAGGCCTGTTATAGTTTTCGACATCATCTTCTGTCGCTTCCTTTCCGTCCTTTGTAATAATCGTTCCCCGTTTAAATTTGCTGAATTTGTTTCTGTCTTTAAGCAAGGATTTGGAAACTACATCTAGATTATGAACTGTCCGTATGTGCTTGTCTAAATTTCCTTTCAGTGAAGCCTTATAGTCACAGAATTGACAACGGATCAAACTCTGAAATAGAATCAAAGCACTGAGAGTACTGGTGGATTGATCGTGTGTAAATTGGGAAAATTGTTTGTTTGTTTGATTTGAGGTTTCACCCTTTAATATCTTGCTGTTCATGACAACCCCTATCTTTGCAAACAGTGTAGATCCAGATCAGATGGCTTCTTAAGAAGCCATCTGATCAGGATCTACAATGTTTGGCATTCAGTTTATGAATTTGTAGCAATAAATTACATCAAGTGATTTGATTGGTTGATAGACAGAAATGGATGTGGCTTAAATGAATATTCAGCAAGATAAGAGTTAATGTCCCCATCAACACTGTATAGGTCATTTTGGAGATGTTGCTTACAGATTTGTGGGACTTCTGCCCGACATTGAGATGAAATGTCATCTCAAACCCTATCACCCAATGAAACCAATAGGGTTTATAAGCATGGACGGTCTGACTCACACCGCTTTGCCTGGGCAAGCTTAGATGCTCTCTGTTTGTTTGATTTGATGTTTAACGTCCCCTTCAACACTGTAAAGGTCATTTTGGAGGCGTTGCTTCCAATTTTGTGGGGCTTTTTCCCGACATTGAGATGGAATGACATCTCGAACCCTGTCACCCAATGAAACCAATAGTGTTTTATTAGCATGGACGATCCGCCTCGCACCGCAGTTCCTGGACAGGCTTAGATCCTCTAAGCAGTTTACCAGTATTAGTGTGCGGGCCGGATTCAGCTCTGCATGGAAGCATCATGCAGCCCATATATTTCTTCAAGCCCCAATGGGCGAGGGCTGAACTTAGATGCTCTAAATGGTTTACCATTACTTGTGTGTGGTCGGTTCGTGGAAGCATCATGCAGCCCATCTACTTCTTCAAGCCCCGATCAATCATCTCTGAGGGTAAATTGGGAATTAGACTGTTTCGTTTAACCCTTAAATTCCTGTACTGTAAGCAAACCGTGCAAACCCTGATCAGATGCTGCATTTTTCGGCATCTGACCTTAAATTCCTGTACTGTAAGCAAACAGTTTAGATCCTGATCAGATGCCGCATTCTCCGGCATCTGATCTAGGTCTACACACTGTTTGCCAAGCTCAACCCATGATTCCAGCCCAGATTCTACAGATAACCCTTTTATGCAACACGCTGACCTCACTGTGATGAAATTAATACTGCTGTTTTCTATAAATAAATTACATGAATTCCCTACAAATCAGTGATAGTCATGTGGACTATGCACTAATAGAGGTTTTGTCCTTATTACTTTGGGTCGACTGATAAACGATCAACCCAGAAAGTGACAGGGAATCAATACGCCTGTCAGTTATTTGAGCCAGTACATGATCAGGGCTTGAAAAAATAGATGAGCTGCATGATGCTTCCACGCAGAGCTAAAACCAACTGCACACCAGTACTGGTAAACCCTTAGAGGATCTAAGCCTGCCCAGGCAAGCGGTGCGAGTCGGACCGTCGGTGATTATAAACCCTATTGGTCTCATTGGGTGACAGGGCTTGAGATGTCATTTCATCTCAATGTCGGGTAAAAATTCCACAAAATTGGAAGCAACGTCTCAAAAATGACTTGTGGTGGGGACGTTTAATCTCAAATCAAATAAACAAAGGGAGTTGTGCACAGAAGATAAATAATCAAAAGCAGAATTATTGTATCCGAAAACACTGAAAACTTTGCTCCCTAACTTTTCTTTGAAAAGGCCAGGGACAATAACTTACAGTCTGAAGGTCAATTATAAAGTAGAGCAAATCATGAGTGTGTGTATGTGGGTTTAACGTCGCTTTCAACAATTTTTCAGTCATATCACGACGGTGTCTGGTTGCGACAGGGAGCTCAATGCTCACTTTTATAGTGCTGCCTCACTGAAGTATCATGTCCCAGACACATTACATGATACCACACCCAGTCACATTATCCTGACACTGGGTCCTAGCTCTACCCCGTAAATCTGAGTGCCAAGCGAGGAGCAGCTAGTACCATTCTGAACGACTAGTATGTCGCGGCCCGGGATCGAACCCGTGACCTCCCGTTCCCCGGAGCGGACACTCTACCAACTGAGCTATCGGGGCCGGTACAAATCATAAGTATGTAACAGGAGTGATTTGTCCACTTACAGCTGACATCCAACCTGCGATTTATATAACAATTCATACACTAGATATAACACCAAAAACTGACTATGATTTTCTTGTTGTTTTTTTCAAATGCAGCCAACCTTTTGCCATTGATAGAAGAGATCCTACAAATACTTCTAACTGTAACACATGCATTTATGTCCCATTATAGCGATCTTGGAAGATTTAGCTCAACCGAACCCTTGATTCGGGAAGAGAGGTCATTTGAAGAATTTCAGGATGATCGCATAAGCGCCATCTTGGATATTGGAACAGAACAATTTCAGCAAATCTAAATTTCCACTTCGCCCTGATGCCTTCCATGAAGTTTCAACTTCATCCAACCTCTGCATTACGATAACACACCCGTGCGACATAGTGCATTTTTACACCTCCAAAATGACCATTTGTCTGATGAAAATCCTAGATATTTTTCTTATAAATACTCCAAACATAGGTTTTGGGTGCTCATTAGAACCGCCTCATTGAGGCGGTTCTAACGAGTACCCACAACCTATGTCTTTGAGCAGAAATAAGGAGAATAATGTTTATCCCCGTAAACCCCAGTTTTCTCTATATAAAGTGGGGTTTAGGGGGGTCTTCATTTCACGGACTTGTTCACATGATGGGTTCAGGAAGAGATATCTATTGAAGAATTTTAAGATGGCTATCATGGATATAGAGAATCTTACATGAGTGCTCATGTATTATTGAATTTATTAAACGAGTTGAGGAAAAGGGATAAAATGCGAGGCTTTGCCAAGCATTTTATCCTTTTTCCTCAACGAGTTTAATAAATTCAATAATACATGAGCACGAATGCAAGATTCTATTTATCATATGACATTTAAAACGCATTTTATTCACGATTGTTTACAAAAATATCAATATTCTGCCATTAGTAAACGCGACGTCGTTAAGGATGTCGTACATGTAATGTTACGGGACGTATCTAGCTAATTTGCATATTTAATCCACTAGTGGATTATCGAAAATATTACATGGCGTTATAACACTCTCAGACGCGACGTCATATGATAAATCAGAATGGAATGATTTTAGCAAATCTGAATCTCCATGTCACCCGGATGCCTCCAATCAAGTTTCAGCTTGATCATACCTCTGGTTCAGGAGGAGATGTTGTTTGAAGAAAAGAATGATTTTAGCAAATCTGAATCTCCATGTCACCTGGATGCCTCCCATCAAGTTACAACTCAATTCGACCTTTGGTTCGGGAGATGTCATTTGAAGAATTTCAAGATAGCCACATGATGGCTATCATGGACATCAGAACGGAGCAATTTTTGCAAATTTGAATCTCTATGTCATCCCGATGCCTCCAATCAAATTTCAGCTCATTTCGACCTTTGGTTCAGGAGATGTCATTTGAAGAATTTAAGAATGGCCGCCACCTTGGATATCAGAACAGAACGACTATAGTAAATCTGAATCTCCATGTCACGCCATGCCTCCCATCAAGTTTCAGCTCAGTTTGACCTTTGACTTGGAAGCAGATGTTGTTTGAACAATTTCAAGATTACAGCCACCTTGGCTATTGGAACAGAACAATTTTAGCAAATCTGAATCTCCATGTGACCCCAATGCCTCCAATCAAGTTTTAGCTCAATTTGACCTTTGGGTCTGCAGGAGAATGTCATTTGAAGAATTTCAAGATGGCCACCATGGCAGCCATCTTGCATATTAGAACGGACAATTTTAGGAAATCTGAATCTCCATGTCACCCCAATGCCTCATATCAAGTTTCACTCAATCCGACCTTTGGTGTGGGAGATGTTGTTTGAATACATGTAATTTAAAGATCGCCGCCATTGTGGCCATCTTGGAAATCCAAAAGGAACCATTTATAGCAAATCTGAATATCCATATCACAAGGATGCCTCCCACCAGATATCAGCTTCATGTGATTGTAGGTACCTTGTGAGCACAACTCCTCCTACATTTTAATACCAATCCTTCTGAAACCTAAGAGGTGTTTGAAATATGGTCCATCATGGACCTCTTGTTTACAGGTTTCAGATAAGTGATACCAAGGGCCATCTGGTCCACATTCATTTTTAACAGCATAGATAAAAATAAGGCAGGGGAAATAAATTCCCTATGGAATTTGCTTGTTTTTCATTTTGGTTTTAGTCCTTTCAAGATTTTTTTCCTCTTATAATAAGCTGATCGTGAATAAGAGGTGGGCAAAAACTGGACTACTCAGAGGACAAACCACCTGACCTCCCATTGTAGAACTTGGAATCTCACATGCGACAAAGCCCACAGTGCTGAGATATCACGAAATTATTCTCCATACTCCTGTTACTGCAATGATCCTAAGTATCGGGACAAATAGACCTGAGCAAACAGTGCAGACCCAGAACAGACTGCTCCTTCAGGAGCAGATCAGACGGAGCAGTCTGATCAGGGTCTACACTGTTTGCCATTCTGCCTGCATCTTGTGAACTTCTTGCTGGATCATGAAACAAATTTGTTCAAATTTTAGGAGAATTAAAGCAAATCCTTTAGGTGTCCGAATTTTTAGGATTTTTATGGGTCTCTAGAGCTATGCTATACCTTCTCCTTGGAGTGTTTCAACTGTATGTGTTGCTTCAAGCCTCTCATTGCTGCAGTGCTGAAGTCGCATCCTTCTTCCCCACACTTGTAGCGCCCTTTAAATTCTGAAAAATAAAAATACATGTATAAATACAGTAATGGTCCTAAGTGTTGGGATAGACAGGCCAAAGCAAACTGTGAAGACCCAGATCAGACTGCTCCTGCAGGAGCAGTCTGATCAGGGACTTCACCATTTGCCATTGCTACATTTATAACGTCCTTTAAATTCTGAAAAATAAAATTATAATACTGTAATGATCCTAAATACTGGGACAGACAGGCCCAAGCAAACTGTGCAGTCCCAGACCAGACTGCTCCTGAAGGAGCAGTCTGATCAGGGTCTTTACCGTTTGCCATTCTATCTGCACCTTTTGGACTCCTTGCTGGATTGTCAAACACATTTAATAATATTTCAGGAGAATTTCAGCAAGCTTTCAAGGGGTCCAAACGGCCCCCGCCCATCAGGGCTTGAAGAAATATATGGGCTGCATGATGCTTCCAGGCAGAGCTGAAACCGGCCCACACACGAGTACTGGTAAACCGCTTAGAGGATCTAAGCCTGCCCAAGCAAAGTGGTGCGAGTCGGACTGTCCATGCTTATAAACCCTATTGGTTTCATTGGTTGGCAGGGCTTGAGATGTCATTTCATCTCAGTGTCGGGTAAAAGTCCCACAAAACTGGAAGCAACGTCTCCAAAATGACCTTTACAGTGTTGACGGGAATGACCTTTACCGTGTTGACGGGGACGTTAAACCTCAAATCAAACAAAACTAGAACTGTCAGAGGATCTGACTATAGCCCCGCTATAGCCCTGTCAGAGGAGAAAGACTCTTGAATTAAAGGTAAAGACTTATGAGAGGGTTAAATCCCTAACAACATACCTACGCCTTATAGACTTTTCGCGTTATTAGATCTGAAAAACAGTCTAAGTTAAAAAATAGGTTTTGGATAATAAAAAAAGCATATGCACATCTTCAGACCTATATGAAAACACCTGTTAAATTTCAAAAGGATTGACTAGAACTGTAAGAGGAGTTGCGACCACAAGGTAGCAACTCCCTATACATTTTAACATTAGTAGATCTCAAAAATTGTCTAAGTTAAAAAAGGTGAAACTAGAGCTATCACTAAAGGTGATGAATACCCCCACAAAAACTGCCTTGATAGTACATCAGGGCCATTTGGCAATTTTTTCACTTGAAAGGGGCCATAACTATGTCGAAAATTGACGAATTGTAGTGGAAATCGAACTTGACCTGTATTTTATGATGTTACATCAGTGTACCAAAAATTATAAAAATCGGTGAAGCGCTTTTTGAGTTATCGTCTGGAAACCAAGTCAACAGACCGACCGACAGACCGACCGACCGACCGACAGACCGACAAGCTCACTCCTATATACCCTCCCCCAAATTTCATTTGTGGGGGTATAATAAGTGAAAAAAATTATTTAAGGATAATGAAAAAAGAATATGCACATCTTCAGACCTGTATGAAAACACCTGTAAAGTTTCAAAAGGATTGACCTAGAACTGTAAGAGGAGTTGTGGTCACAAGGTAGCTACTCGCTATACATTTTAACATTAGTAGATCTCAAAAATTGTCTAAGTTAAAAAAGGTGAAATAAGTGAAAAAAATTATTTAAGGATGATGAAAAAAAAAATATGCACATCTTCAGACCTATATGAAAACACCTGTAAAGTTTCAAAAGGATTGACCTAGAACTGTAAGAGGAGTTGTGGTCACAAAGTAGCTACTCCCTATACATTTTAACATAAGCAGATCTCAAAAATTGTCTAAGTTAAAAAAGGTGAAATAAGTGAAAAAAATTATTTAAGGATAATGAAAAAAGAATATGCACATCTTCAGACCTATATGAAAACACCTGTAAAGTTTCAAAAGGATTGACCTAGAACTGTAAGAGGAGTTGCGGTAACAAGGTAGCTACTCCCTATACATTTTAACATTAGTAGATCTCAAAAATTGTCTAAGTTAAAAAAGGTGAAATAAGTGAAAAAAATTATTTAAGGATAATGAAAAAAGAATATGCATATCTTCAGACCTATATGAAAACACCTGTAAAGTTTCAAAAGGATTGACCTAGAACTGTAAGAGGAGTTGTGGTCACAAGGTAGCTACTCCCTATACATTTTAACGTAAGCAGATCTCAAAAATTGTCTAAGTTAAAAAAGGTGAAATAAGTGAAAAGTGAAAAAAATTATTTAAGGATAATGAAAAAAGAATATGCACATCTTCAGACCTATATGAAAACACCTGTAAAGTTTCAAAAGGATTGACCTAGAACTGTAAGAGGAGTTGCAGTAACAAGGTACCCACTATCAAATATTACAGACAGACAGACAGACGGAATTCCGGACAAATTACAGACAGACAGACAGACGGAATTCCGGACAAGCCAAATCCAATATAGCCCCCACTTTTTCAAAGCGGGGCTATAATGAAGGAGTCCAAAATTTTCAGGATTTTTACGGTAAATAAATAAATATGACTTGCTCCAAAGGCTATATATAACACTTGTGACTGTAGTACTTGTTTCTGTTGATGCTAGAGCTGACACAAAATGTTGACAGACTGATAATCAGACTCCTATATTGGGCCATGCCTTTAGGAGACAGTTAATCAGACTCAGTAGACTGAGAACACCTCTCAGATTTTTCCGCCATTTTTCAAAGGGAGACAACTTTTTGGACTTCCTCGACCTGTTCGATTTTCTGTAAGCCCTGTCACACTGAAAAAGGGGTCTACTCTTAAAGGAAAGCATTTGCTCCTCAGGAGCAAATTCTTTCCTTTAAGAGTTGACCCCTGTTGACATGAGAGACAAAAATACTTTTGCAGGAGTTGCCTCCCCTGAAGATGTATCCATTCCCGTTAAGCAGGAGTAACAATAAATAAACCAGTGTTTCAGCTGAAGTGCGCGACCCGCCTGATGCTTTCAGCTTTATGAGTGTTACCATATATGGGTATGGCGGCCATTTTGGTCATCCAACCTGGACCTAAAACGGTTCCCCCAATAAATGCGCCTTATCGTAAGGAGCAAAAATATATCTTATACTTTAGTACTGTATTCTGAATCGTTTGCAGGATAAAATGCATTCTCACTTTTCCAATACAAAAGCATATGTGTCAAAGTTTTACCTAGGCACAAAGAAGGTCAAGGTCAACCCAGGGTAACCATTTTAGCAATTTATGATGGGCCTTCTTCCCAGATGCTATTTATCAAGTTTCGTGGAAATCTGCCCAGTGGTTCTGGAGAAGACTATTTTTGCAGGGTTTTTACCATATATGGCTTGGCAGCCATTTTGGTCTGTGACCTGGACCCCATGAGCAAATTTTGGTTTCCCCCATCCCTTAGAGGCTCCATATGAAATTTGACTTCAATCGGCCCAACGGTTTCCGAGGAGAAGCAGTTCGAAAATTTTCACATTTTTCGCCTTGGCGAGGCTATACTAAATGGAATGTAATATTTCGCAAGTTCATTGGTTAGATCTCATTGATATCTATCAGTATGCCAAAAATTGTTTAAATATTCCAGGCGGTTAAGTCACTATCACCAATTTTCACAAACGGGTTACGGACGGACAGACAGACCATATACGGCTTGGCGGCCATTTTGGTCATGTGACCTGGACCCCATGGGCAAATTTTGGTTTCCCCTATCCCATAGAGGCTCCATATGAAATTTGACTTCAATCGGCCCAACGGTTTCCGAGGAGAAGCAGTTCGAAAATTTTCACATGTTTCGCCTCAGCGAGGCTATACTAAATGGAATGTAATATTTCGCAAGTTCATTGGTTAGATCTCATTGATATCTATCAGTATGCCAAAAATTGTTTAAATATTCCAAGCAGTTAAGTCACTATCACTAATTTTCACAAACGGGTTACGGACGGACAGACAGACTGACAGAATGACACGGTGATTTTAGGGCACTCTTAGAAAATCAACCGACTTCAGTTGGTCACTTTTTCTGCGGGTCGTGCAATAAATATCTGGAATTGTCCAACGTTGTTTTGGCAAAATGATAACTAACAACATGATAACTAAGGTGGATGGTAATGGTAACAATAATGGGCCTCCCTGGCCTAATGGATAAGAGAGCTGACTCTTAAACATTAGGTCTCTCACCGCTGTGGGTTCGAACCTTGCTCGGGTCACATGTGAGACACCAAGTTCTGCAACAGAAGGTCAGGTAGTTTTTCTCCGGGTAATTTCGCCACCTCTCATTAACGAGTGGCTCAATATGAGTGAAATAATCTTGAAAGGGCCATAAAACCCAAACAAAAAAATAATGGTAACAGAAAGGACTGACAATCCTAGCTTCATGTAAGGAAGAATCCTGAGAAGAATTTAAGTATAATTTTTCTCAATTCTTCATGAAAATGTTGTGAATACTTTTCAGATTTGTTTGATCCGTACTTCATCAATAGTACTGTTTATTAACTAAGTTTATATAACTTCGAAGTTGAAAAAATGTTACCAGCAGCCGGATAGCTCAGTCGGTAGAGCACTTGCCTTGTAAGGGAGGGGTCGCCGGTTCCAGCAGGTTCTGATCGCATTTTTTCAACATCATTTCTTAAAGATTTATGTATTTGTTAGATTTGTTTGAATTGAGGTTCAACGTTCCTGTCAACACTGTATAGGTCATTTTGGAGATGTTGCTTCCAATTTTGTGGGTCTTTTACCCGATATTGAGATGAAATGACATCTCAAGCCCTGCTACCCAATAAAACTGAAAGGGTTTATATGCATGGATGGTATGACTCACACCACTTTGCCTGAGGCTCATATTTGGAATCCGGATTCTGATTCATGCTCTTTTACCCATTTCAAATGAAACTCCATGGGAAACGGGATGTTTTCAAACAATGCAGGGCCAGATACATAGGGCTCTTGTTACAACAGTATTCATTACCAAACACTTTGCCATTATAAAGAATTTGCCAACATAAAGAATCTCAGATAGTAGTAGTAAAATTTGAGGTATTAAAGTGCCTTTTCTGCTCATTTACTCTACTCAAAGAATTAAATGTTGTGGGTATTTGTTAGAACCACCTCACCAAGGCGATTCTAACAAATATTTTCAACATTACTTTTTTGAAGCAACAAATTCTACATTTATCAATAATTCCATTAACACATCTTGTGCTTAATAAATAGATCAGTTCTAGCAGGGATTTGTTGAGTAATAAATCACTGGTTGGAGGTTAGTTGTACAGCAGACAAATCACGAGCATGTAGCGTGAGTGATTTATCTACTTTTAACTGACTGACAAACTGTGATATATTACTCAACAAATCACGCAACAGAGCTGATCTATTTCGATTCTAACAAACTGAAAAATCGATTAAATGATGTTGCTTCCTTCATATTCTCTCAACATTCCGCCACTGTTTGAACAAATCCTGCCAACATGTTTGACTGTAACACATGCAGTTACCTGTTTTTGTAGCGAACTTGATGCGTGAAAAAGACTTTAGGCATCTAACGTCAGGGAAACTATTGATAACATCGCCAAGTGTCATAGAACAGCAGCTCTTCGCATCACACTTTTTCGTCTAGTGATTTGACACTCAATATATCACTGGATTTAACTATTGGATATATTGATTGGGCGGCAGGGGTTGAGATGTCATTACATCTCAATGTCAGGTAAAAATCCCACAAAATTGGAAGCAACATCTCCAAAATGACCTTTACAGTGTTGACGGGGACGTTAAACCTCAAATCAAACAAAACTATTGATTATATAGGCGACCAGTATTAGAGTAAGGTTTCATTCCACAGAAATTGTCATTGTGACGAGTTTTGTCGATACATCAAATGTTGGTATGAAGAGGGTTATCTACAAGACACCACAGAATGCTGTGTCCGATACTGAAGATCAGGATACTTACTTCCATGAACCATTTTGATATGCCTGTTGACATCATACTGTGTGAGGAACATCTTTTTACACTCTGGACAAGGCACATCTTTCAGACCTGAATCAGAATAAATAAATCACAGCTTCAGA
Organism: Lucinisca nassula; assembly: GCA_963580285.1. Lineage (NCBI taxonomy): Eukaryota > Metazoa > Mollusca > Bivalvia > Lucinida > Lucinidae > Lucinisca > Lucinisca nassula. The sequence goes on from OY757022.1 coordinate 74,524,438, forward strand.
CAAGTAAGCATTATAGCACTGAATTTCATTTTTGTGGATTTTATTGATGTGTTAACCCTTATCTTGCTGAATATTCATCTAAGCCACACCCATTTCTGTCTATCAACCAATCAAATTACTTGATGTAATTTATTGCTACAAATTCATAAACTGAATGCCGAACAGTGTAGATCCTGATCAGATGGCTTCTTCAGAAGCCATCTGATCTGGATCTACACTGTTTGCAAAGACAGGGGTTGTCGTGAACAGCAAGATAAGGGTTTACTCCTGCCTTCAACTTCATGCTAAGTTTGTGAGTGATTCGCCGGAGTTTACACATCAATAAAATCTGCAAAATGATAATTTATTCCTTATAATTCCAACTATGTCATCAAAATATTAAAATGCCACAAAAATGGCAATTTTTCAGGAATTATTTCAAAAGCGTAAGAATGAACTTACCAACGGCCTCGGCGGAATGACTATTCGATTAGAAGCTGTCATCTTTGAAAGAAACCCAAGCGAAGAAAACATCAAGTCTATAAACTGAGTTTATTTGTCTTCTAACATTTGCGTTTTCAAGTGTTTTCCATCTTTTAATAAATGCTGTTGACGTCGTTTATTTACAATGACGTAACAAGCGGCTTCTAAACACGCTCTTTCACGCCATGTTATATTACTACCTGTGGCTATGTGAATGAAATCTGAGATTCTTGCTCATGGAACTTATCGAAGTATAAAACTTTTATTTCAACCAATCAAATTGCTCGAAATGATGGCGAATTGGAATTATACTGGTTTGGAATTCAACACTATTTTAACCCTTGTCCTGCTGAATATTTTAATCTGCCACACCCACTACCGATTAGCAACCAATCAGATTACTTGATGCAAATTATTGCAACAAATTCACAATCTGAATGGCAAACAATGTAGGTCCTGATCAGATGGCTTCATCAGAAGCCATCTGATCTGAATCTTCAATGTTTGGAAAATAAGGCATATCCGGGCTCAACAGGACAAGGGTTAAGTAATGTAGAGCAGGTCACTTAATTTAACCAAATTTTTCCTGTGCAGGCTTATATGTAAGCCGGTAACCAGTACAGTGCACATTTCTAGACTTCTAGTGCCAGAAACTAACAATTGTCTTTCTTGAATCAGCAGAAGGGAGACAATGATCACAGAAAAGATGTTAACCCTTCTCTTGCTGAATATTCAGTTTAGCCACACCCATTTCTGATTTTGAACCGATCAGATTACTTGATGTAATATATTCCTACAAATTCAAAAATTGAATCTAAAACTCAAACAGTGTAGATCCTGATCAGATGGCTTCCATCTGATCTGGATCTACACTGTTTGCAAAGATAGGGGTTGTCGTGAACAGCATGATAAGGGTTAAGCTAAATCTCCATACAAGAGGGCCATGATGGCCCTGGATCGCTCACCTGATCCATAGAGTAACAAGTGGGACCCGGGGAGGGCCATTATTAACCCCAGGGCTATAATGTGCATAATGTTCAGAGACGTCTAAAAAGGTGAAGCTTCATACCAAATATTAAAGACCTGGGCCTTGCTGTTACAGAGAAGAAGATTTTCAAAGATTTTTCCTATATAAGTCTATGTAAAACCAAAGGGCCCCGGGGCGGGGGCATTTGTGGCCCGAGGGCTATAATTTGAACAATCTTGGTAGAGGTCCACTACATGAAGCTCCATACCAAATATCAAAGACATGGGCCTTGCAGTTTCAAAGAAGAAGATTTTTTTAGATTTCCCTATATAAGTCTATGTAAAACCAAAGGGTCTCGGGGCAGGGGTATTTTTGTATCCCAGGGCTATAATTTGAACAATCTGGATAGAGGTCCGCTAGATGAAATTTCACACCAAATATCAAAGACCTAGGCCTTGTGGTTTCAAAGAAGAAGATTTTTAAAGATTTTCCCTATATAAGTCTATGTAAAACCAAAGGGCCCCTTGGCGGGAGCAATTTTAGTCTCAGGGCTATAATTTGAACAATCTTTGTAGAGGTCCACTAGATGAAGTTTCATACCAAATATCAAAGACCTGGGCCTTGCGGTTTCAGAGAAGAAGATTTTTAAAGATTTTCCCTATATAAGCCAATGTAAAACCAAAGGGCCCCAGGGCGGGGGCATTTTTGGCCCCAGCACTATAATTTGAACAATCGTGGTAGGGGTCCACTAGATGAAGCACCATACCAAATATCAAAGACCTGGACCTTGCGGTTTCAGAGAAGAAGATTTTTTAAAGATTTTCCCTATATAAGCCAATTTAAAACCAAAGGGCCCCAGGGAGGGGCCATTATTGGCCCCAGCACTATAATTTGAACAATCTTGATATGGGTCCACTAGGTGAAGCTTCATACCAAATATCAAAGACCTGGGCCTTGTGGTTTCAGAGAAGAAGATTTTTAAATTTTTCGGTGAAAAAGATCTATTTTTGGCTCCTGTGACCCAGATGTGCAACGGACCGGGACCATTTGAACAATTTTGAAAGGGGACCACCTAAGGATCATTCCTGTGAAGTTTGGTCAAAATCCGATCAGTGATTTAGGAAGAGATGTCGTTTGAAGAAATTGTTTACGCACGGATGACAGACGAAAAGTGATCCTAATATAAAACACAAGAGGGCCATCATGGCCCTGGATCGCTCACCTGTTCCAGGGAGTAACAAGTGGGCCTCGGGAAGGGCCATTATTGACCATAGGGTTATAATGTGCATAATGTTGAGGGAGGTCTAAAAAGGTGAAGCTTCATACCAAATATCAACAAAGGCTATAATTTGAACAATCCTCGCAAAGGTCCACTAGATGAAGCTAAACAACAAATATCAAAAACCTTGGCCTTGCGGTTTCAGAGAAGAAGATTTTTTTAAAGATTTTCCCTATATAAGCCTATGTAAAACCAAAGGGCCCTGGGATGGGGGCATTTTTGGCCCAAGCACTACATAAGCCTAAGTAAAACCAAATGGCCCCGGGGCGGGGGCATTTTTGGCCTCAGGGCTATACTTTAAACAATCTTGATAGAGGTCCACTAGATGAAACTTCACACCAAATATCAAAGACCTGGGCCTTGCTGTTTCAGAGAAGAAGATTTTCAAAGATTATCTCTATATAAGTCTATTTAAAACCAAAGGGCCCCGGGGCAGGGGCATCTGTGGCCTGAGGGCTATAATTTGAACAATCTTGGTAGAAGTACACTAGATGAAGCTCCATACCAAATATCAAAGACATGGGCCTTGCAGTTTCAGATATATAAAAGTCTATGTAAAAACAAAGGGTCTCGGGGCTCGGGCATTTTTGACCCCAGGCTATAATTTGAACAATCTTGATAGAGGTCCACAAGATGAAATTTCACACCAAATATCAAAGACCTAGGCCATGTGGCTTCATAGAAGATTTTTAAAGATTTTCCCTATATAAGTCTATGTAAAACCAAAGGGCCACAAGGCGGGGCATTTTTGGTCTCAGGGCTTTAATTTGAACAATCTTGGTACAGGTACACAAGCGGAAGCTTCGTACCAAATATCAAAGACCTGGGCCTTGTGGTTTCAGAGAAGAAGATTTTTCAAGATTTTACCTATACAAGTCTATGTAAAACCAAGGGCCCTGGAGCGGGGGTATTTTTGGCCCCAGGGCTATAATTTGAACAATTTTGGTAGAGGTCCACAAGATGAAGCTTCATACCAAATATCAAAGACCTGGGCCTTGCAGTTTCAGAGAAGAATATTTTTAAAGATTTTCCCTATATAAGCCAATGTAAAACCAAAGGGCCCCGTGGCAGGGGAATTTTTTGTCCCAGCCAGCACTAAAATTTGAACAATCTTGGTAGGGGTCCACTAGATGAAGCTTCATACCAAATATCAAAGTCCTGGGCCTTGTGGTTTCAGAGAAATGTTTTTAAAAGATTTTCCCTATATAAGCCTATGTAAAACCAAAGGGCCCCAGGGGGGGGGCATTTTTGGCCCCAGCACTATAATTAGAACAATCTTGGTAGGGGTCCACTAGATGAAGCTTCATACCAAATATCAAAGTCCTGGGCCTTGTGGTTTCAGAGAAGAAGATTTTTAAAGATTTTCCCTATATAAGCCTATGTCAAACCAAAGGGCCCCGGGGAAGGGGCATTTTTGGCCTCATCACTATAATTTAAACAATCTTGGTAGGGGTCCACTAGATGAAGCTTCATACCAAATATCAAAGACATGGGCCTTGTGGTTTCAGAGAAGAAGATTTTTTAAGATTTTCCCTATATAAGCCAATGTAAAACCAAAGGGCCCCGTGGCGGGGGCATTTTTTGTCCCAGCACTAAAATTTGAACAATCTTTGTAGGGGTCCACTAGATGAAGCTTCATACCAAATATCAAAGTCCTGGGCCTTGTGGTTTCAGAGAAGAAGATTTTTAAAGATTTTCCCTATATAAGTCTATGTAAAACCAAAGGGCCCGGGGGTGGGGGAATTTTTGGCCCCAGCACTATAATTTGAACAATCTTGGTAGGGGTCCACTAGATGAAGCTTCAAACCAAATATCAAAGACATGGGCCTTGTGGTTTCAGAGAAGAAGATTTTTAAAGATTTTCCCTATATAAGCCAATGTAAAACCAAAGGGCCCCGTGGCGGGGGCATTTTTTGTCCCAGCACTAAAATTTGAACAATCTTGGTAGGGGTCCACTAGATGAAGCTTCATACCAAATATCAAAGTCCTGGGCCTTGTGGTTTCAGAGAAGAAGATTTTTAAAGATTTTCCCTATATAAGCCTATGTAAAACCAAAGGGCCCCGGGGCGGGGGCATTTTTGGCCCCAGCACTATAATTTGAACAATCTTGGTAAGGGTTCACTAGATGAAGCTTCATACCAAATATCAAAGACCTTGGCCTTGTGGTTTCAGAGAAGAAGATTTTTAAAGATTTTCCCTATATAAGCCTATGTAAAACCAAAGGGCCCCAGGGCGGGGGCATTTTTGGCCCCAGCACTATAATTTGAACAATCTTGGTAGGGGTCCACTAGATGAAGCTTCATGCCAAATATCAAAGACCTGGGCCTTGTGGTTTCAGAGAAGAAGATTTTTTAAGTTTTTGGTGAAAAAAATCTGTTTTTGGCTCCTGTGACCTAGATGTGCAACGGACCGGAACCATTTGAACAACTTTGAAAGGGGACCACCTAAGGATCATTCCTGTGAAGTTTGGTCAAAATCCGATCAGTGGTTTAGGTGGAGATGTCGTTTAAAGAAATTGTTTACGCACGGACGGACGCACGCACGCACGCACGGACGGACGCACGACGGACGACGGACAAAAAGTGATCCCAAAAGCTCACCTCGTCACTACGTGACGGTGAGCTAAAAAGAATGTTGCAAGCTAAACAACTGTTACCATGCTATGTCCAAACAAAATTGTATAGATTATATAGAATAAAAGTCGCAAGCATTGCATGATGCCATGCCATGCCATTACATCAAGCAAGTTCCATATCACAGTCAAAAAGGAATTCAAAAGAAGCATTACTCTTTCCCTTAATAAAGTTGACAGGAATATATGACTGAGATGACTATTTTCAGTGTTTAACGAGCCATGGCTCCAAAAGAAAGTAAACCAGGATTGCAATTCTCGTTTTCAGTTTTTGGGGGTCTGTGCCCTTTGAAATAAAGTCAAGGTCTTTAAAATCTAATTATCCCTTAATAAAGTTGATAGGAATACATTACTCAATGTTCAAAGAGCCATGGCTCCAAAAGAAAGTAAGCCAGAACTACAATTCTCATTTTCAGTTTTTGGGGGCCTGTGCCCTTTTTATTAAAGTCAAGGTCTTCAAAATCCGATCAAATCTTTGGTTCATTGCAATGATATATTGTAGGTTGCACTACAGTAAACAAGAGGCTCAATGAGCCTAAACCGCTCACCTGAGGAACTTAAGTTTTAACAATTCACAGACTTGACTACTAAATCTGCTAATAGAATCCAGCCCATTGACCCTTACAGGATATAAGTCATCATTATTGCATTGCATTCCAAGTTTGAGACTTCTAGCTTCTATAGTTCCTGAGAAATCTTTGACGAAAATTTAACATTGGTCAAAATGGAGAGAAAGAAGAATGAAAGAACAGATGAACAAATAAGCTGAGAAAGCCCAATGTCTCTTACACAAAATAAGTCATCATTATTCTATTGAATACCAAATTTGATGCTTCTAGCTTTTATAGTTCCTGAGAAATCTTTGATTAAAAATTTAACATTGGTCTATTATCTCTATATGGAGAGAAAGAAGAATGAAGGAACAAATGAACCAGACTAGCTCCAAAACCTAATGCAGCCTTTCCCCTTGCCCAATGGTGCTACACATAAAATTTAAACAAGATTGGTCAACTGCCTTCTGAGATATGTTTCATTGAAAGTGTGGACGACGGATGGACGGACGACAGACGACGGACTCCGGAGCCTTGGTATACTATCAGCTCACTGGAGCCTTTGGCTCAGGTGAGCTAAAAATTCAAGTCGCTATTTCTGTCACAACATTTTCCCTACATTAAGTCTATGGGCAAATTTTTTTGTCTCTCAAGGTCACGTAACTCCGAGGTCAATATTCCGATTCGGCCCTTAATCGAACTTAACCGAGATTTTATGCCTGTCCTCGTTACCTGCAAGTTTGAAGCTGATATGAATAAAAATAAAGTTGCTATCGTCGTCACAACGTATTTTTTATGCTCAAGGGCAGGTAACTCCAAGGCAAATAATCCGATTCGGCCCAAAATCTAACTTAACCGAGATTTAATGTCTGTCCTCGTTACCTGCAAGTTTGAAGCTGATCTGAAAAAAATTCAAGTCGCTATCGTAGTCACAACATTTTCCCTATGTAAAGTCTATGGGCAAATTTTTTGTCGCTCAAGGTCATGTAACTCCGAGGTCAATATTCCGATTCGAACTTAACTGAGATTTTATGCCTGTCCACGTTACCTGCAAGTTTGAAGCTGATCTGAATAAAAATAAAGTTGCTATCGTGGTCACAACGTATTTTTTTATGCTCAAGGGCAGGTAACTCCAAGGCAAATAATCCGATTCGGCCCAAAATCTAACTTAACCGAGATTTTATGTCTGTCCTCGTTACCTGCAAGTTTGAAGCTGATCTGAAAAAAATTCAAGTCGCTATCGTAGTCACAACATTTTCCCTATGTTAAGTCTATGGGCAAATTTTTTGTCACTCAAGGTCACGTAACTCCGAGGTCAATATTCCGATTCGGCCCAAAATCGAACTTAACTGGGATTTTATGCCTGTCCTCGTTACCTGCAAGTTTGAAGCTGATCTGAATAAAAATAAAGTTGCTATTGTGGTCACAACGTATTTTTTCATGCTCAAGGGCAGGTAACTCCAAGGCAAATAATCCGATTCGGCCCAAAATCGAACTTAACCGTGATTTTATGTCTGTCCTCGTTACCTGCAAGTTTGAAGCTGATCTGAAAAAAATTCAAGTCGCTATCGTAGTCACAACATTTTCCCTATGTTAAGTCTATGGGCAAATTTTTTGTCGCTCAAGGTCACGTAACTCCGAGGTCAATATTCCGATTCTGCCCAAAATCGAACTTAACTGAGATTTTATGCCTGTCCTTATTATCTGCAAGAATGAAGTCGATCAGAAAAAAATTGACGGAGCTAGAGTGATGACAAGCTTTTTCCTATGTTAAGTCTATGGGAGCTATATGTTGCCATGGTAACCAGAGTTCCACTCAGATCTGCATGAAAACCTTATGCAGTCTTTCCACTTGCCCAATAATGTTACACATGAAATTTGATCAAAGTCGGCCAAGTAGTCTTCAAGATATACATTTATGAAATTCACATTAACCCTTATGCAAAAATGCACAAGGGCAGGTAACTCCTAAGTGTATGATCCGATTCTGCCAATTATCGAACTTGACCGAGATTTCATGGCTGTGCTGGTTATCTGTAAGAATGAAGCCAATCCGAACAAAATTGAAGCAGCTACAGTGATGACAACATTTTCCCCATGTTAAGTCGATAGGCAATTTTTTGGGCGCTCAAGGGGACGTAACTTTTGAGTGAATTATCTGATTCGGCCCAAAATCGAACTTGACCGAGATTTTATGCCTGTACTGGTTATCTGCAAGAATGAAGTCGATCAGAAAAAAATTGACGGAGCTAGAGTGATGACAAGCTTTTTCCTATGAGAAGTCTATGGGAGCTAGATGTTGCCATGGCAACCAGAGTTCCACTCAGATCTGCCTGAAAACCTAATGAAGCCTTTTCACTTGCCCAATAATGCGACACATGAAATTTGATCAAAGTTGGCCAAGTAGTCTTTAAGATATACATTTTTGAAATTCCCATTAACCCTAATGCAAAAACACACAAGGGCAGGTAACTCCTAAGTGAATGATCCGATTCTGCCAGTTATCGAACTTGACTGAGATTTCATGGCTGTGCTGGTTATCTGCAAGAATGAAGCCGATCTGAAAATAATTGAAGCAGCTACGGTGATGACAACATTCTCCCCATGTTAAGTCAATAGGCAATTTTTTCAACGCTCAAGGGCACGTAACTCCTGAGTGAATAATCCGATTCAGCCCAAAATCGAACTTGATCGAGATTTCATGCCTGTCCTCGTTATCTGCAAAAATGAAGTCGATCAGAAAAAAATTGACGGAGCTAGAGTGATGACAAGCTTTTTCCTATGTTAAGCCTATGGGAGCTCTTTGTTGCTGTGGCAACCAGAGTTCTTATCCGATCTGCACGAAAACCTAACACAGCCTTTCCCCCTACCTGATGATGGTTTATATGAAATTTGATTAAGGCCGGCCCACTGGTTCCAGAGATATACTTCGTTGAAAGTGTGGACGACAGACGACGGACGCCGGCTCGTGGTATACTAGTACCTCACATGAGCCTTCGGCTCAGGTGAGCTAATAATTGGTCTTTATGAAAGCTGTACTTGCTTTGGGGAGAGCTTTCAATACAGAATTGAATATTCTGCTGCTTCTGATTGGATTTCGTGCTAAGCCATTGTTTTTCTGAGAAGTATTTTTGTTTATTAGAAGAAATATTAGTAGGTATTTACTATTATGAAAAGCAGCTGATTTAAATTGAACCAGAAAATTGTGCTGACTGGCCACTGGAAATGCCTGGATTTATTCGCTGCGGTATGGGTTTGTTGACACTGGCTGCCAAAAAGGCCAAAATATGCCGCACAGCACCCATATTTTTTAGCTGCTTCTGGAAGGTAAATGGTCAGCCTGTCAAATAACATGCCTCATAATGGAAGCATTAGACTTGATGAAATGTGGTAGAACATGGAATATGCCCCAATTTACATTGTGAGTAAGGGGATTTTTTTTACTGTAGCGCCACCTAAACCAAAAGTAGAAACATTAGCTCCACTGTTCCTTTTTCATTCATTACATAATATTTTCATACATAATAGGTTCCCTCCAATTCTGTATCTTAAAATGGATCTTCCTGGTATGTATTTTGTAACAGAAACTGTACAAATTGTTAGTTAGTGCTAATTTAGGACTAACTGGGTGTATTTTATCAGTTTTTGCTTCTGTTCCATGTAATTGGAGGGGGGGGGGTTACTTCAAAGCCATGTAAATCAGTTGCCATTGGTCTGTTTGGAAAGCAGCCTTGCAGTAAATGTATAAACAGGAACACAAGAAAAAGAATATACTCCATATTGAATATAACACTGAGGTTACTTGGCATTAGGCAAGGGTCTCAAGCCAATGCAAAATTGCAAAATTGTCTCTCCGAACAGCCCGCTGCAATATCGCAATGAGTTTTCTCAGCCATTGTAAGTTCTTATTGGTTGGGTTCATGTTACAAGGTTTGAACAGATATATTCAGCCATTTCTCATGGCATTAAGGCATTTATAATCATTTTCATCAAAGTTTTGTCTCCAAAATATCCTCAAAATGCCATTTTTTACTGAAATTAGGGGGTATAGGTGTGAGAACAGCCAAAATTTCTAGCATGTGTGCTAATAGGACATGATTTAGTGCATTTTAGGATTAAAGTATTCCAAAGACATCTGAGAAGAATCACTGATGCAAGCCGGTTTCTGGGTTCCATTCAGGAAAGAGGTAAACTTTGCGTTTTTTCACAAAACATGGTATGTTCGGCTTTCATCGTAGAATCTGGAAGCGATAACTTTTTTGCTAAGTTTAAAGATTCTTTGTCACTGAACATTAATTATGCATGACTATATTATTAGATATGGTCTAAACTTGTGTTTGGCAATTCTTTTGATGGATCATAAAGAAATTAGGGTTTGGTATAGGTTGCACTACAGTAAATAATTGGTCTTTATGAAAGCTGTACTTGCTTTGGGGTGCTTTGGGGAGAGCTTTCAGTACAGAATTGAATATTCTGCTGCTTCTGATTGGATTTCGTGCTAAGCCATTGTTTTTCTAAGAAGTATTTTTGTTTATTAGAAGAAATATTAGTAGGTATTTGCTATTGTGAAAAGCAGCTGATTTAAATTGAACCAGAAAATTGTGCTGACTGGCCACTGGAAATGCCTGGATTTATTCGCTGCGGTATGGGTTTGTTGACACTGGCTGCCAAAAAGGCCAAAATATGCTGCACAGCACCCATATTTTTTAGCTGCTTCTGGAAGGTAAATGGTCAGCCTGTCAAATAACATGCCTCATAATGGAAGCATTAGACTTGCTGAAATGTGGTAGTACATGGAATATGCCCCAATTTACATTGTGAGTAAGGGGATTTTTTTTACTGTAGTGCCATCTAAACCAGGGCTCTAGAAACTGAAGAATCCAAATCGGTTCAGCCCGATTTCGCCAAAAAATTACGGAAATTGCCAATCGGTTTCGGTAATTTCCGTAAACCTCCTTGGTGATTTGCAATTTCAAAATGTGTTATTAGCGTAACGAATGACATACCAATATTGCTCTTACACTTGTCAACGAATATAAGCACCAGTATTTCGATTATAAACAGCAATTATTGTTCACATAGTTCACATTTCATCTACTTTCATTTTCTACGCAAGATTTCATCTACTTTCAGTTTCCCAATATCCGGGTCACTCAGCACCTGAAGACCGCTGGCATGGTGCAGTCAAAGATCAGCTCGATGGTCACTATAATTTTTGCCCCTTTTTAAAACCTTTAAAATATTTCTCTTATTTCATGGATCTTTATTTTGCCCAAATTGCTTTGTTTACAAAGGCGACCGATATTACAGCCACGTGGTCGGAAAATGACGTCATACCGTTTCCTTTTACACAATACACATTAATACAGTCACGGACGTAACACACACACCTGTTCTATGTCATTGATTTTAATAGAACAGATTTCTAAAAAAAATCGTTTTGAACAGGTTAAAAAATTGAAAAACATTTCTTTACTCTCAAACCAAAACATGGCCGAACGAGAGTCATTGAAAATCTTACGTTGCTGAACCGAGTTCTAAAGAATATAAATACATATTTCACGATAACACAAGCCTGAAAGAAATCGCTTTGTCTACAAACGGTGACCGATATTGACGCCACGTGATCCGAAAATGACGTCATGCGGTTTCATTTTAATTCATTCAAAGGCGTAATACACACGTGGTTTATGTTATTGGTTTCAATGGACCGTATTTCTTAAATAGAAATATTGTTTAGAATGGGTGAAAAAAGGCATTTTCTCTGGAAGGCTTAACAGACATGACAGGTGTATATTGAAAATTGCGCCCTGTGAAAAAAAAAACAAGAGGGCCATGATGGCCCTGGATCGCTCACCTGATCCGTAGTGTAACAAGTGGGCCCCAGAGAGGGCCATTATTGGCCCCAGGGCTTTAATGTACATAATGTTGAGGGAGGTCTTAAAGGTGAAGCTTCATACCAAACATCAACAAAGGCTAAAATTTGAACAATCTTGTCAAAGGTCCACTAGATGAAGCTACACATCAAATATCAAAGACCTGGGCCTAGCGGTTTCAGAGAAGAAGATTTTTAAAGATTTTCCCTATATAAGCCTATGTAAAATCAAAGGGCCCCGGGACAGGGGCATTTTTTGCCCCAGCACTATAGTTTGAACAATCTTGGTAGGGGTCCACTAGATGAAGCTTCATACCAAATATCAAAGTTCTGGGCCTTGTGGTTTCAGAGAAGAAGATTTTTAAAGATTTTCCCTATATAAGCCTATGTAAAACCAAAGGGCCCCGTGGCAGGGGGGGGATTTTTTGTCCCAGCACTATAATTTGAACAATCTTGGTAGGGGTCCACTAGACGAAGCTTCATACCAAATATCAAAGTCCTGGGCCTTGTGGTTTCAGAGAAGAAGATTTTTAAAGATTTTCCCTATATAAGCCTATGTAAAATCAAAGGGCCCCGGGACAGGGGCATTTTTTGCCCCAGCACTATAGTTTGAACAATCTTGGTAGGGGTCCACTAGATGAAGCTTCATACCAAATATCAAAGTTCTGGGCCTTGTGGTTTCAGAGAAGAAGATTTTTAAAGATTTTCCCTATATAAGCCTATGTAAAACCAAAGGGCCCCGTGGCAGGGGGGGATTTTTTGTCCCAGCACTATAATTTGAACAATCTTGGTAGGGGTCCACTAGACGAAGCTTCATACCAAATATCAAAGTCCTGGGCCTTGTGGTTTCAGAGAAGAAGATTTTTAAAGATTTTCCCTATATAAGCCTATGTAAAACCAAAGGGCCCCGGGGCAGGGGCATTTTTGGCCCCAGCACTAAAATTGGAACAATCTTGGTAGGGGTCCACTAGATGAAGCTTCATACCAAATATCAAAGTCCTGGGCCTTGTGGTTTTAGAGAAGAAAATTTTTAAAGATTTTCCCTATATAAGCCTATGTAAAACCAAAGGGCCCCGTGGCGGGGGCATTTTTGGCCCCAGCACTATAATTTGAACAATCTTGGTAGGGGTCCACTAGATGAAGCTTCATACCAAATATCAAAGACCTGGGCCTTGTGGTTTCAGAGAAGAAGATTTTTAAAAATTTTCCCTATATAAGCCAATGTAAAAGCAAAGGGCCCCGTGGCGGGGGCATTTTTGTCCCAGCACTAAAATTTGAACAATCTTGGTAGGGGTCCACTAGATGAAGCTTCATACCAAATATCAAAGTCCTGGGCCTTGTGGTTTCAGAAAAGAAAATTTTTAAAGATTTTCCCTATATAAGCCCATGTAAAACCAAAGGGCCCCGTGGCGGGGGCATTTTTTGTCCCAGCACTAAAATTTGAACAATCTTGGTAGGGGTCCACTAGATGAAGCTTCATACCAAATATCAAAGACCTGGGCCTTGTGGTTTCAGAGAAGAAGATTTTTTAAGATTTTCCCTATATAAGCCTATGTAAAACCAAAGGGCCCCGGGGCGGGGGCATTTTTGGCCCCAGCACTGTAATTTGAACAATCTTGGTAGGGGTCAACTAGATGAAGCTTCATACCAAATATCAAAGACCTGGGCCTTGTGGTTTCAGAGAAGAAGATTTTTAAAGATTTTCCCTATATAAGCCAATGTAAAACCAAAGGGCCCTGTGGCGGGGGCATTTTTTGTCCCAGCACTATAATTTGAACAATCTTGGTAGGGGTCCACTAGATGAAGCTTCATACCAAATATCAAAGTCCTGGGCCTTGTGGTTTCAGAGTAGAAGATTTTTGAAGATTTTCCCTATATAAGCCTATGTAAAACCAAAGGGCCCTGGGGCGGGGGCATTTTTGGCCCCAGCACTATAATTTGAACAATCTTGGTAGGGGTCCACTAGATGAAGCTTCATACCAAATATCAAAGACCTGGGCCTTGTGGTTTCAGAGAAGAAGATTTTTAAAGATTTTCCCTATATAAGCCAATGTAAAACCAAAGGGCCCCGTGGCGGGGGCATTTTTCGTCCCAGCACTCAAATTTGAACAATCTTGGTAGGGGTCCACTAGATGAAGCTTCATACCAAATATCAAAGTCCTGGGCCTTGTGGTTTCAGAGAAGAAGATTTTTAAAGATTTTCCCTATATAAGCCTATGTAAAACCAAAGGGCCCCCGTGCGGGGGCATTTTTGGCCCCAGCACTATAATTTGAACAATCTTGGTAGGGGTCCACTAGATGAAGCTTCATACCAAATAACAAAGACCTGGGCCTTGTGGTTTCAGAGAAGAAGATTTTTTAAGTTTTTGGTGAAAAAAATCTGTTTTTGGCTCCTGTGACCTAGATGTGCAACGGACCGGAACCATTTGACCCATATTCAAACTTGACCGAGATATTGTCATGATGATCATTCTGAGCAAGTTTGATTAAGATTGGACCAAAATTGTGGCCCCTAGGGTGTTCACAAGGTTTTTATATGATTTGACCCGCTGACCTACTTTTTAACCCGATATGACCCATATTCGAACTGGACTGAAATATTGTCACAATGGTCATTCTGAGCAAGTTTCATGATAATTGGACCAAAACAGTGGCCTTCAGAGTGTTCACAAGGTTTTTCTATGATTTGACCTACTGACCTACTTTTTGACCGGACATGACCCATATTCGAACTTGACCAAGATATTGTCATGATGATCATTCTGAGCAAGTTTGATTATGATTGGACCAAAATTGTGGCCTCTAGGGTGTTCACAAGGTTTTTCTATGATTTGACCCGCTGACCTACTTTTTAAGCCGACATGATCCATATTCAAACTTCACTAAAATATTGTCACAATGATCATTCTGAGCAAGTTTGATGATGATTGGACCAAAACTGTGCCCTCTAGAGTGTTCACAAGGTTTTTCTATGATTTGACCTACTGACCTACTTTTTCACCCGACATGACCCATATTCGAACTTGACCGAGATATTGTCATGATGATCATTCTGAGCAAGTTTGATGATGATTGGACCAAAACTGTGGCCTCTAGTTTGTTCACAAGAAAAAGTTTACGCACGACGGACGACGGACGACGGACGACGCACGACGACGCCGGACATCTTACGGTCACAAAAGCTCACCATGACCTTCGGTCAGGTGAGCTAAAAAAAACAAACAAAAAAACAATTATATATTTAAATACCGGTTCTATAGTAAGCCATAAATTAATGACGTGTAAACAAACTAGCGTATATCCTGCATTGATTGACCTAATTTTCTCACCCTGCTAGCATGCCGATAAGGCCTGAGGCCATTGTTCACGGTTGAATAATTTTAACACACAGGTCAAATTTCGCTGCGATAAGATCAAAGAACCCGACGTGGACTTGTCCGATTTTCACCTAGTTAGATAATGAACCGGTCTAACACCTTGTGCTGCAGGCAATTTTTGTATACATGCTTGGATTATCAGTAGCAAACGGTCAGCTTGTTTTTACAACAATGATTTAGCGAAAATTTTCGAACCGATTTTTTGAAGATTTTATTGAATTACCGTATGAACAGATTTTGTAAACTTCTTTTTCAGTTAAAATCGGTTCAGTAAACCCAAAAGCGGTTCAGAACCGGAAAACCGACATTTTCTCGAGCCCTGTATTGTACCATGTTAGACCACATTTCATTGATGTGTTCATGAGATTGGATGCAGACAAGTCAGCTTTGGCCCAATATTGAGTTTTTCGGGCCGGTGCCTTTGAAAATAAGATCAAGTTCATCAAATATTGGTTGCAACGTCTCCAAAATGACCTTTACAGTGTTGACGGGGATGTTAAACTTCAATTCAAACAAACAAACAAAGGCCATCAAAACCTAATGGCTGTTTTCCCCCCATCCTAGTGATGCAACTATGGGAGTATGGTCCACATTTAAACATATTTTTGCATACAGACAGTGTGGACCCTGATCAGAGTCTGATCTGGATCCACATTGTTTGCAACGGGAACAAGACAGTTCCCCGACAAGACAGTTCCCCGACACGGTTTTTGGAGACAGTTCCCCGACACATTTGAAGACAGTTCCCCGACATTTTTGAAGACAGTTCCCCGACACTATTGTTCATAGTTAAATGACCTGTGACTGCAATTAGAATTGGCAATTAGTTCCCAGACACTTTTGAAGACAGTTCCCCGACACTATTGTTCATAGTCTTAATGACCTAATTGACAATTAGGGATAAGATATATTAGTTATAATTTTGACGTTTCTTGCTATGGCAACTATATTTGAGCCCCGCCAAGCGAATTTGTGTCTTCGAGCATTCCGTCATGACAAATTTTAACTACGCATGCCCAGCCATTCAGAGATGCCAGGGATATGCCTTTCTGTCTGAAGGTTCCTCTTGATTCAATGCTTGTATGAGCGAGCAGCGAAGGTTCTGGCGAGACTGCGCGGATGCGCAGGCTCGCCTGAACCTTCGCAGCTCGCATAGGCGATAAGTACCAAAATCGCTTGACGGGGCCCATTTATGAGTTGCCTGAAATTTCCTCGTTGATTTCAAGACAGTTCGAATAATTATCATTATTGTTCGCATAACAGCGTTAGATATCTATTTCATATTCTTATACTTTAATAATATTTATTTAAAACAAAAACTTTGAATTCATTTTCATTTTTCAAATGTTTATTATATGGAAAAATAACAATTAGAAGTATACTATTGCGTTTCCTAGAATACATTTTTGTTTTGTTTAAATGTGTGCATGTTCATTAACTGAACATGCTAGTTCGCTTAATTTCAGGTGTATTCATTAAACTTATTTATAATGGTATCAAGTATAATCTTTTATTTTACATCGGGGAACTGTCTTCAAAAATGTCTATGAACCCATAATTTAATATTTCTAAACGTCTGTCGGTGAATTGTCTTCAGAATATTGAACACATAATAACTATCAATTATGATAATCATCATAATCAGTAACAGGTCATTTAACTTTGAACAAAAGTGTCGGGGAACTGTCTTCAAAAGTGTCGGGGAACTGTCTTCAAAAGTGTCGGGGAACTGTCTTCAAATGTGTCGGGGAACTGTCTCCAAAAACCGTGTCGGGGAACTGTCTTGTCGGGGAACTGTCTCGATTCCGTTTGCAACAATGACTTTAAAAGTAACCAGCAGATGACAATTTTTGTGATTGGCATCTTAAGGGTTATTTACCTGAATGACCTTTCATATGTAAATCCAACAGCCTCTGGGACCAGGTAACAAAAGAACAGATATTACACTGGAACCTGAAAATAAAGGAAATATTTGCTGCATTCTATAACAGGGTTTTGTTTGTTTAATCTCGTCAACACAGGATAGGTCATTTGAAGACGTTGCTTCCAATTTTGTGGGACTTTTACCCGACATTGAGATGGAATGACATCTCAAGCCCTGTTGCCCAATGAAACCAATAGGGTTTACCCAATGAAACCAATAGGGTTTATAAGCATGGACGGTCCGACTCGTACCACATTGCCTGCGCAGGCTTAGCTCCTCTAAGCGGTTAACCAGTACTCGTATGCTGCCGGTTTCAGCTCTGCATGGAAACATCATGCAGCCCATCTATTTCTTGAAAGTCAATAGTGTTCATTGTCTCTCCATGGGGAATATTTGTGGAAGGCTTGAAGCTTCTACGATGATAACTGTGTCTTCTATCCTGTTCACAAGGTTTTTAAAGATCAAGTGCATTGTGACCTTGACCTTTGACCTTTCATCGTCTTTCCATGGGGAACATTTGTGGAAGGTTTGAAGATTCTAGGATAATCTGTTTGTCTTCTATCCTGTTCACAAGGTTTTTAATGTCAAAGCCATTGTGACCTTGACCTTTCACCCTTAACCTTGAAAATCAATAGGGATCATCCTCTTTCCATGAGGAACATTTGTGGATGGTTTGAAGCTTCTACGATGAAAACTTTGTCTTTTACCGTGTTAACAAGGTTCCGGATGGACACACTAACATACACACACACGGACACATGGCACCGATGCTACGAGTATCCCCGTCACAACGTTGTTGTGAGGGGATAACAAACTCATCAAAATACATGTACTATTATCGCGATACCTGATCACTTTCCAATATTTACTCCAATGTACAAGTACAAAAGCTCAATGGCACATTCAAAAGTGTAAAATAATACGAAGCTACTACAGCTGCAACTGCACTGAGACAACATTTCATACATAGCTCCAGATAAGTTTGTTTGTTTTGTTTGATTTGAGGTTTAATGTCCCCGTCAACAGTGTATAGGCCATTTTGGAGATGCTTCCAATTTTTTGGGACTTTTACCCAACATTGAGATGAAATGACATCTCAATCTCTGTCGCCCAATGAAACCAATAGGGTTTATAAGCATTAGGCGGTCCTAACGAGTACCCACAATCTATATTTTTGGACAGAAATAAGAACCAGAGGACCAGTGGTCCTGTAAACGCTCACCTGACACCTGGTCCTGGTGTACATTTTAATGCCAGCAGTTTCTGAGAAAAAAATGTTTGAAATATGAAACCTGGTTAATCTTGGTCCCAGGTCACTGAATGATGACTTTTCTTACCCATGAATCTTCATGTATTCATTTACTTTACCTGATCTACCAATTTGGTGACATTGTCTTCAATTGTTTCCTAAAAATCCATTATTTTCACTTTTTTCCTATGCAAAAGCCTAAGTTGACAAATTTGACACTGCCATAAAATAGCTCAAGGTCAACCCAGGGTCAGCATTTGTAAAAACTATGACGAGCCCGAGTACCATATGATATATGCCAAGTTTCAAAGCCATTGGCCTTACGGTTCTGGAGAAGAAAATTTTTGAAGGCTTTTTACCATATATGGGCGTGGCGGCCATCTTGGTCATGTGATCTAGACCGTACTGGCAACTTTTCATTTGTTCAACTCACAAAAGCTCCATATTGAATTTCACTTAAATTGGCTCACTAGTTTCTGAGAAAAAATGTTTTTTTTTGAAATATGAAATCGGAGTGACCTTGGTCTAAGGTCAATGAATGACCTTGACCTTTCTTACCCATAGATCTTCATGTATTCAGTTACTTTACCTAATCTACAAATTTTGGTGACACTGTCTTCAATGGTTTCCCTAAATATCCATTATTTTCACTTTTTCCTATGCAAAAGCCTAAGTCAGCAAATTTGACATTACTGTAAAATAGGTCAAGATCAACCCAGGGTCACCATTTGAACAAATTATGATAGGCCCGAGTACCATATGCTACATGCCAAGTTTCAAGGCCATTGGCCTTACGGTTCTTGAGAAGAAGAATTTCGAGTTTCTTTACCATATATGGGCGTGGTGGCCATCTTGGTCATGTGATCTAGACCATGTTGGCAGCTTTTCATTTGTTCAACTCCCAAAGGCTCCATATTGAATTTCACTTCAATTGGCTCAGTAGTTTCTGAGAAAAAATGTTTGAAATATGGAACCTGCGTGACCTTGGTCTAAGGTCAATTAATGACCTTGACCTTTCTTACACATAGATCTTCATGTATTCAGCTACTTTACCTTATCTACTAATTTTGGTGACACAGTCTTCAATGGTTTCCTAAAAATCCATTATTTTCACTTTTTCCCATGCAAAAGCCTAAGTCGGCAAATTTGACATTGCTGTAAAATAGGTCAAGGTCAACTCGGGGTCACCATTTGTACAAACTATGATGGGCCTGAGTACCATATGCTACATGCCAAGTTTCAAGGCCATTGGCCTTACGGTTCTGGAGAAGAAGAATTTTTAAGGCTTTTTACCATATATATAGGCGTGACGGCCATCTTGGTCATATGATCTAGACCGTATTGGCATTTTTTCATTTGTTCAACTCACAAAGGCTCCATATTAAATTTCACTAAAATTGGCTCAGCAGTTTTGGAGAAAAAAATGTTTGAAATATGGATCCTGAATGACCTTGGTCTAAGGCCAATGAATAACCTTGACCTTTCTGACCCATAGATCTTCATGTATTCAGTTACTTAACCTGATCTACAAATTTTGGTGACACTGTCTTCAATGGTTTTCCTATAAATCCATTATTTTCACTTTGCCCCATGCAAAAGCCTACTTCGGCAAATTTGACATTGCTGTAAAATAGGTCAAGGTCAACCCGGGGTCACCATTTGTACAAAACATGATGGGCCCGAGTACCATATGCTACATGCCAAGTTTCAAGGCCACTGGCCTTATGGTTCTGGAGAAGAAGATTTTTGAAGGCTTTTTACCATATATGGGCATGGCGGCCATCTTGGTCATGTGATCCAGACCCCGCGAACAAACTTTCGTTCCCCCATCCCACTGAGGCTCCATATGAAATTTGGCTTTGATTGGCCCTGCAGTATAGGAGAAGAAGATCTTTGAAAATGGTGGACGGACGGACGGACGGACGACGGACCATGGCTATACTATAAGCTCACCTATGAGCCTAAAGGCTCAGGTGAGCTAAAAATACGGTATACCCCTATAAATCCCAGTTTTACTACATAAAAATGGGGTTCAAGTGGGGTAAAAATTATATAGACATGTTTTTGTGATGATAAGCAGTTTTAAAACCAGAACTGTGCATATTCTTTAGTCATAAACTAAAAACTGCCTAAAACAATCAGTGGAAGGGAGAGAGCATGATCAATCTCCACAAAAGAATGTTGCCTTCCTGGGGCCAGTTGTTCAAATCCTTGTTAGCTTAACAAGCTCGTTAGTGGTCATTTTGTTGACTATTTCAGCAAGTACATTATCTAAAATTTTGGTATTTTGGCTGAGAAAATGCAAGCAGCTTTCGTTTGCATTTGCAAAAGCTGCTCACATTTTTCAGCAAAAATATTAGCATATTTGCCATATTAAATCAACAAAGTAATAATGATAAGTTAGCTAACGACATCATTAGTTTTGAACAACTGGCCCCTGGTGGTGGATCAAACCAAAGTTTACCTGATCACGTCCAACATGCATCCAACTGGGCTACCAAAGCAGATTATTAGAAAAATTATTACGAGTTTTGATGCAAATGGTTTCCCTACAGAACTTAAAAGAAACTGCTTTGTGTAAAAATTCCAGTTTACACACAAACATGTTTGAGGACTTCGGATAAAACATTTACCTCCGCCAACATGAGAATTGAAGATTTTTTCAGAAAATGTTGCTTATGCCATTGCAATACATTTGTTTTTACCCTTTTTGTACCAAATGGAATCTTCCTCTTTATATATAGCAGGAGTCCACTTCAAAATTTAGGGGTGTCAGGTTGTGTTTTCTTCAAAATTTATTTGGAAAATGGCTGAACTTTTAGCAAACAGTGGTGGTCCTGATCAGACGCCGCATTCTGCGGCGTCTGATCTGGGCCTGCACTGTTTGCCAGGGTACCCGTTTTGGGGTTTCTGGTACTAATTGGGTTAACAGGGTGGTGCAAATACCAAGCCCAAATTGTATGGCTTATCCTATTTCACCAGGAAAAGTGAAAAGTTTAGTTTACTTGTCCTGGTACAACGACTGACAATTCTTAATGGTCAGAACTGCAGAAACTGTCTTCATGCATTGAATTGCTACTTGTAAAGCAGAGACTTCTCTTCTGAATCAAAGCACTGAGCACTGAAAGTACTGGTTGGGTTGATTGTCTCTGTGTAGGCTGGGGAAATAGTCCTGGACCGAGACTTGAACTGTTTTGTTTAACCCCTAAATTCCCGTTTTTAAGCAAAACGTGTAGACCCTGATCAGATGCTGCATTTTATGGCGTCTGACCCTTAAATTCCTGGGCCCAGTTGTTCAAAGCATCGTTAGCTTAATGAGCTCGTTAGTGGTCATATTGTTAACTCTTCTAGCAAGTACAATATCGTAAAGTTTGGTATTTTTGCTGAAAAAATGTGAGCAGCTTTTGCATCCGCAAAAGCTGCTCACATTTTTTCAGCAAAAATTTCAGCATATTTGCCCTATTTAATGCTCAAAGTTTTAACGATACGTTAACTAACAACATCGTTAGTTTTGAACAACTGGCCCCTGTACTGTAGCAAATAGCATAGATCCTGATCAGAAGACACCACATTCTGCTGCATCTGATCTGAGTTTACACTGTTTGTCAAGCACAACCCATGATTCTCTCCTAGATTCTACATATAACCCTATTAGATAACCCTATTATGCAACACCCTGACCTCACTGTTATAAAATTAACGCTGCTATTTTCTATAAATAAGTTACCTGGATTTCCTACAAATCTCAGTGAAAGTCACATGGACTTTAGCACTGCAGAGTATCTGTGCTTAGTAGTTTCGGGTCAACTGATAAACAAGCAACCCCAAAATCATTCATTTCCATTCCTCTTATGGAAAAACATTTGCATGATTTCCTGTAAGAGAAAGTCCCATTTTGAAAGTGATTCAAATTCCACAGAAGCTCTCCAGAGAATTATCCTTTTTTATCATATGATGTTGCATCTAAGAATGTAATAACATCATGTAATAAATTGATAATCCACAAGAGGATTAAATACAGTATAGCTCCAATATATCGCATTCCGATATTTCGCGATGTCCAATATATCGCGGTCGCGCTGTGGATCCTGTTTTTTTTCCCTTAAAAATTCTTTATTAAAAAAAAATAGAGTTTTAAGTTGTTAAAATTTATTTTAAAATATCGGAACGCGATATATTGGAGCTATACTGTATTTAATCCTCTTGTGGATTATCAATTTATTACATGATGTTATTACATTCTTAGATGCAACATCATATGATAAAAAAGGATAATTCTCTGGAGAGCTTCTGTGGAATTTGAATCACTTTCAAAATGGGACTTTCTCTTACAGGAAATCATGCAAATGTTTTTCCATAACGTTACCCATATGATGTATCTAAGGACGTTGCATTTACTAATGGCGGATTTTGACATCTTGAATTAAATGCGGTTAAAATGTCATATGATAAATGGACTCTTACATTTGTGCTCATGTATTATTGAATTTATTAAACACGTTGATGAATTTAATAAATTCAGTACTACATGAACACTCATGTAAGATCCTTTATTTCTTTGACATACCATAAAAATCCTAAAAATTAGAACACCTTGAGGACTTGCTGTAATTCTCCTAAAATTTTAACGAATTTGTTTCATGATCCAGTAAGGAGGACAAAAGGTGCAGTCAGAGTGGCAAATAGGGTAGACCCTTCAGGAGCAGTCTGATCTGTGTCTGCACTGTTTGCTCAAGCCCATGTGTCCCAATACTTAGGATCATTATGGTACCTGTTCATTATCTCCTTAGAAAAGCAATTCAAATTCTGCTTTTGAGTTCTCAATTTCCTGATCATTTACTGTGTACCTCTGCCCTTTTTCTGTAAAAGTGAAGTAGATTTTTATTATGCACTGGTCTTTGGACATGCATGAACTTTTTGGTACATTCAACGGTCTGTGTTTTATGCAACATGTTTGAATTGAATTTTTTGCTGAGGCTATTATAAAAATCTTAAAAATCCGGACACCTCGAGGACTTGCTGTAGTTCTCCTTAAATTTCAACAAATTTGTTTCACGATCCTGCAAGGAGTCCAAAAGGTTAAAAACGGAATAGCAAACACTGTAGACCCTGATCAGGAGCAGTCTGATCTGGGTCTGCACTGTTTGCTCATTATGGTAATGCATAATATTATTGGGCAGATGTCAATAATAATTCACCTCTGGATAAGTCACTGTGAATAACTATTTTACAATTTGCTCTCTAATTCTGTATGTTATGCCCAATAGAATAATGCAGGGAAAAATGTTTTCTTAAATACAGTGCACTTCCATTTAATATTAATACCAGATGAAATTAAGACTTATTGTGCTTTGAAGAGCATATTTAAAATATTTCATTGGTTCTTTCTAAAAGGTGGTCTGAATAAACCATAGTGAGCCTAAGAATTGCAGACCAAGATCAGATGACTCCTACATTCTGATCAGGATCTACACCATTTGCAATTCCATTTGCACCTTATAAACTCCTTGTAGGACCATGAAACAAACTGTTTAAATTTTAGGAGAGTTACAGCAAGTCCTGAAGGTGTCCTAATTTTTAGCACACTTTATTGTAATAATATGGATCGAAGCACAGTGTTATAAAGAGATCGAGCAAGCATTATAGCAACTTACGTTTTCAGTTCTTTCTTCCCACCTTCTATTGGTGTGCCATGGAACTTGAACATGTGTTTGCGCTGATCTGTCCTTCTAGAGAACGATTTGTTACATATAGAACATACCAATTCAACAGATCTCCGCTTCTGCGATGTTACATGAATCTGAAAAAAAATCATGCATAGTTCCAAGTAAGGTGTAATGAGGATAATTTGGGACATTTCTTTCTTACCATATCTAGAACTGTCAGAGGATCTTACTATAGCCCCACTATAGCACTATCAGAAAAGAAAAATACAAGAAAAAAAATGTTTTTAGCTTTCAGCTTGTAATTAAAGGTGGTAAAAAGGATTGAAATTTATGGAATGGACACGAATTATTACTGAGTTTAGTCCAAGTGCCATTTTTCCCCAAAGGGCAATAACTCCAAAAGTAGGCAAACCAGAGTTATGGTTCATGCGCTCTGCACATCGTCTCATAGTGCTTTATTTTTGTATGAAGTTTCATGGAAATACATGTACCGCAAACGGTTTTTGAGTTATCATGAATAACGGAATTACGGAACCACAGAAGGGCAAGGCAAATCCAATATAGCCCACAGGGCTATGAAAATCCTAAAAATTTGGACACCTTCAGGACTTGCAGTAATTCTCAAAAAAACAAAACAAATTTGTTTCACAATCCAGCAAGGAGTCCAAAAGGTGCAGACGGAATGGCAAACAGTTTGATTTGAGGTTTAACATCCCCGTCAACACTGTAAAGGTCATTTTGGAGACGTTGCTTCCAATTTTGTGGGACGTTTACCCGCCATTGAGGTGAAATGACATCTCAAGCCCTGTCGCCCAATGAAACCAATAGGGTTTATTAGCATGGACGGTCCCGCCTCGCACCACGGTTCATGGACAGGCTTAGATCCTCTAAGCGGTTTACCAGCACTAGTGTAAGGGCTGGATTCAGCTCTGCGTGGAAGCATCATGCAGCCCATATAGAAATGGCAAACAGTGTAGACCCTGATCAGACTGTTCCTTCAGGAACAGTCTGATCTGGGTCTGCACTGTTTGCTTACGTCTATCTGTCCCTTTACTTAGGATCATTCTGGTATTTCTTGATTTAAACATATACAGTAAAATTCCAATATTAAGACCACCTTTGGGACGGTTCAAAAGTGGTCTTTAACACCACTTTTGAACAGTCCCAAAGGTGGTCTTTAAAACAAGGACACTGGATGCATAAAACACTAAGAAAGAAGAACAGAAACTCTTTTACCCATGAAATGCCAATGTCGTCTGCTTTGCCGTCTGCCAGTTACCTTAAAAATAATTTTTTGCAAACAATGTGGACCTGTAGGAGCAGTCTGATCTGGGCCCACGATGTTTACCTGTAGCATAAATATTTTTAAAAAGTTTGCAAAAATATTCAGCAGACGACATAAGCAGACGACAATTTTCAGATGTTTTTTTCTCGGCGTCCTAAGGGTTAATTATGTTTGAACAGGAAGAATTTTGTTTGTTTGATTTGAGGTTTAACGTCCCGGCCAACACTGTATACGTCATTTTGGAGACGTTGCTTCCAATTTTGTGGGACTTTTACCCGACATTGAGATGAAATGAGATCTCAAGCCCTGATGCTCAATGAAACCAATAGGGTTTATAAGCATGGACGGTCCGACTCGCCCCGCTTTGCCTGGGCAGGCTTAGATCCTCTAAACGATTTTCCAGTGCTCTTGTGCGGTCAGTTTCAGCTCTGCATGGAAGCATCAGGCAGCCCATCTATTTCTTCAAGCCATATGAAAAGGGGGATTAAGGCTCCATTGCAGGTGGGAATAATAGCGGAATTTTAACGCAGTGTATTGTGTGTTCACCACAAACTTTTTTTATAACACCACTGTTTGGGTCCAAAACGGAAACTGGGTTTACTGTTAGTAAACGTGTTATATCAAAACAAAAAAGTATAGATTATACGAAAAATGACATTCTTTTAATCCACCTTTAACCCTAAAGACACTGAGGAAAACTACATTTGAAAATGTCGTCTGCTTATGTCGTCTGCTGAATTTTTGGCTGATGTTTTGAAAACATTTTTGCTTAAAGACAAACAGTGTGGATCCAAATCAGACTGCTCCTAGAGGAGCAGTCCGATTTGGGTCCACACTGTTTGCAAAAATGACTTTTAAAGTAACAAGCAGACGGCAAAGCAGACGACAATTATCATGACTGGCATTTTATGGGTTAAACTGTGTTAAATCCAAAACCATGTTATGATGAAAATTTTATAGAGCTTATGGTATTCTTGTTAGAATGGCCTCTATGAGGTGATTCCAACAAATACCTACATATTTTTGTTTGCAAGAAATCAGGAAAGTTTTACTATATTAGTTTTGGTCAAATGAAAGTTTTCATTAGATTTTGTGTTCAATTTTCTAACCCAGTCAGACCAATATGAATATTTGCCATCACCTTTCAAGTAAATCTGAATTTGAGGCCCCTGCCCATAGGGGCTTGAAGAAATATATGGGCTGCATGATGCTTCCACGCAGAGCTGAATCCGGCACGCACACTAGTACTGGTAAACCGCTCAGATCTCAGGATCTAAGCCTTCCAGGAACTGCGGTGCGAGGCGGACCGTCCATGCTAATAAACCCTATTGGTTTCAATCGGCGACAGGGCTTGAGATGTCATTTCATCTCAATGTCGGGTAAAAGTCCCACAAAATTTGAAGCAACGTCTCCAAAATGACCTTTACAGTGTTGACGGGGATGTTAAACCTCAAATCAAACAAACAAACAAAGTAAATCTGAAATAAAACTCATAACTTAGCTTCATATACATGTACATGTAGTACAAGCAAGATCATTTGTGTACATGCTTTCGAACACAAGATTCTTGTCGCCCAATGAAACCAATAGGGTTTATAAGCATGGACGGTCTGACTTGACCCCCTTGCCTGGGCAGGCTTAGTTCCTCTAAGCAGATCCTCTAAGCTGATTTTTCCATCCACCCCTCATACCAGTATAAGATTCTTATAATATCTCCTAAAAGGGGGGAAACATAATGAGCCAGGACACTTCACACTCAATTTGCAGCCTTACTTTATCTCTCTAAAACATGCCTGCTCTAGACAAGCTGGAATAGATACCATAAAATCCCAAGAATTCGGACACCTGTAAGGCTCATATAGAGGATCTTACATGAGTGTTCATGTATTATTGAGTTTATTAAACAGTTGATGAAAAGGAATAAAATGCGAGACTTTGCCGAGCATTTTATCCCTTTTCCTCAACGAGTTTAATAAATTCAAAAATACATGTGTATTAAACGAGTTGATGAAAAGGAATAAAATGCGTGGCTTTGCCGAGCATTTTATCCCTTTTCCTCAACGAGTTTAATAAATTCAATAATACATGAGCATGAATGCAAGATTCTATTTATCATATGACATTTAAAAAGCATTTTATTCACGATTGTTTACAAAAAATGTCAATATTCCGCCTTTAGTAAACGAGGTGTCGTACATGTAACATTACGGGACGTATCTAGCTAATTTGCATATTTAATCCACTAGTGGATTATCGAAAATATTACATGGCGTTATTACACTCTCAGACGCGATGTCATATGATAAAAAATATTAACTTATTACCGTAATGACCCTAAGTATTGGGACAGGTAGGCCAAAGCAAACAATGCAGACCCAGATCAGACTGCTACTGAGCAGTCTGATCAGGATCTACTCTGTTTGCCATCCTGTTTGCACCTTTTGCACAACTTTTTTAAAATTTTAGGAGAATTATAGCAAGGTCTCAAGGGTCCAAATTATAAGGAGTTTTAGGGTAGTTTCACGATCCAGCAAGGAATCAAAAAAGTTTCAGACTGAATGGCAAACAGTTAAGACCCAGATCAGACTGCTCCTCCTGTCTGATCTGGGTCTGCATTGTTTGCTTAGGCCTATCTGTCCCAGTACTAAGGATCATTACGGTAGAAATCCAACTGAATTCCGTACTGATCTAATCAAATAGTGTACATACCGACTTTTTTCTGCTTTCAATTTTAAACCAAATATACACCACAACCTCGTTATAAAACAGTTTGTTATAACACGGTTGTGGATATAACACGGTTTCGGGATGGATCCCAAAAATGTATAGATTATATAGAACAAGAGCTATCGCCAGACAGCATAGCTCGCCTGTTTCGTGACTTCAAGATATAAGGAAAAATTTATGAACCATGAAATATAGGTCACACTCACCTTGATATATTTGAGATCAATAATCAGGTCACATGGAACATATATTCCAGATATTACATTATAGGATCAAATTGTATCTGAATTATAAGGCAAAATCATTGAACCATGAAAATAGGTCACAAGGACCTATATATATTTCCATGTCAATCATCGGGTCACATGGAACTAATTATCCAGGTAAGACATTTCTCCATCAAATAATATTCAAGATAATAGGAAAAATCACTGAACCATGAAATATAGGACACACTGACCTAGATATTAATTCAAGCTCAATAATGGGGTCACATGGAATAAATAATCCAGGTATGACATTTCTCCATCAAATAGTGTTCAAGATAATAGGCAAAATCACTGAACCATGAAATATAGGTCACACTGACCTGGATATATCTTGCGGTCAATTATAGAGTCACATGGAACTAATAATCCAGGTATGACGTTTCTCTATCAAATTGTATTCAAGATAATAGGCAAAATCACTGAACCATGAAATATAGGTCATACTGACCTAGATATATTTTGAGGTCAATAATGGGGTCACATGCAACTAATAACCCAGGTATAACATTTCTCCATCAAATAGTATTCAAGACAATAGACAGAATCACTGGACCATGAAATGTAGGTCACCATGACCTAGATATATTTTGCAGTCAATTATTGGGTCATATGGAACTAATAATCCAGGTATGACATTTCTCCATCAAATAGTATTCTAGATAATAGGCAAAATCGCTGAACCATAAAATATAGGTCACAGTGACCTAGATATATTTTGAGGTCAATAATGGGGTCACCTGCATTCAATAACCCAGGTATAACATTTCTCCATCAAATAGTATTCAAGATAATAGACAAATTCACTGGACCGTGAAATGTAGGTCACCATGACCTAGATATATTTTGCGGTCAATTATTGGGTCATATGGAACTAATTATCCAGGTATGACATTTCTCCATCAAATAGTATTCGAGATAATAGGCAAAATCGCTGAACCATGAAATATAGGTCACGGTGACCTAGATATATTTTGAGGTCAATCGTGGAGTCACATGGAACTAATATCCCAGGTATGACATTTCTCCAACAAATAGACTTCAAGATATAAGGCAAAATCACTGGACCGTGAAATGTAGGTCACCATGACCTTCACCCTTTTACTCTTGAACCAATGTCACTTGATTGGCTGATGTATAACCAATTGTGTCTATAACTCGTTAGTATAATGGAAAGGTATACAACAAATTACAAAGGTGTCCTAGATTTTGACCCCCAGCCCCACCCCATCCCCAATCGTGGAGTCACATGGAACTAATATCCCAGTTATGACATTTCTCCAACAAATAGACTTCAAGATATAAGGCAAAATCACTGGACCGTGAAATGTAGGTCACCATGACCTTCACCCTTTTACTCTTGAACCAATGTCACTTGATTGGCTGATGTATAACCAATTGTGTCTATAACTCGTTAGTATAATGGAAAGGTATACAACAAATTACAAAGGTGTCCTAGATTTTGACCCCCAGCCCCACCCCATCCCCAATCCCAGGCATGAACCCAGGGGTGTGTTGACTTGGAATCTCAGAAGACACTCCCAGGTATCCAAGTTGTAAATATGAATGCTTTGTGATGAGTGACTGTTGAGATATAAGCATTTCAAAAACTTTAACACAGAATTACAAAGGTGTTCTAGATTTTGACCCCTAGCCCCACCCCGGGGCATGAACCCAGGGGTCTGTTCTCTTTGAACATCAGAGGACCCTCCCAGCAGACCTGGGGTAATCGTATTCTGTATTCTTATTCGAATACTATTCGAATACATTTCTGAGTATTCGTGAAGTATTCTGTATTCGTGGATTTTTTAGAATAAAAGTATTTGTATTTGTAATCGAATACATTTCAAAAGTCATGTATTCATGAATAGTTTTATGAATACATTATGAATACTTTGCTCTTTACAGGGAAAAAAAATTATGAAACAATACATAAATGTTTTAATTGATGTCACTAAAGTCCTTGACTGCTCATGTAGGAACTTCTGAAATTACTATTAGATGGTTTAACACAATACATAACAGAAATCCAAGAATATTAATTGATTTATTTTGACTGCATTGGTGCAAATAAAAGCTTTTAGGATGACAAGCATTTCATTATTATGACTATATTACTTTTAAAGTGACAGACATTATAATTTGTTGACTGAGAGGTGTGAAAAACAGAAGAAAATAAAATCTGTTTTCAATTAGATATTTTTTTTATTCAGAGGCACTTCAATCACAAATAACTCACAATCATGGCCCACCACTGTGGCACATGACTATTTCTAGTCTGTTCTTACAAATGTATCCATATGTTAATACATGATATTTTAGACTGATTTGTGCTGATTGCATAAAATAATTTCTGCTACCCATTTATGCCCAGTGAACTCTTCAATTTGTATTATAAGACAGGTCCATTTCAATTTAAGAGGAGTACTGTACACTTTGATCAGACACTATATTCTGTGACATATGATCTTAATCTACACTGCCAAGGTCCCTTTTTAAGGCATTGATGTGTAAATCTGTGAAGTTACCTGCATGTCATCTTCCAATAGATTGCCTCAGGATAGAAAGATAGGGACAAGACTTTGTGTTTTTACAACTGAGCCATATGCATGCCAAAGTAAAAACCTACAAATTACCCACATGTATGTAATTCTCAATACTGGTAAATTGATGAGCTTTGTTTGATAAGAACATTCTCCCTGTTGATAACATATTAAAAATCATACACCAAAAAAAAAAATAAAAAAAAATGCCTAAGTTGTAAAATGAAAGTGAAGGCAATCTGAAAACTGAAATCCCAAAAGTTTAAACAGAAGGCAATAGGCAAACTGATTAATTTATTATGTGCTGGCCACCTTTGACACTTGTTTCTCACAAGAAACAGAACACAATAATGACCCTTATTTAGTTTCAGCAGTATATGAATTGATAATACGAAAACATGCTGCCTATACAAATACTTTGTAAATTTTATCGCCAAAAAATCACAAATTTAAAGATGAAAAATTGTGATATTTTTCTTATTTCTGCTCAAAATATAGATTGTGGGTACTTGTTATAACCGCCTCATTTTAATCACAGACAAAATCCCCCATCCCCCGACAAAATCCCCCTGACAAAATCTCTCCCATCATTTGTTTAGGTGGGCAAAATCCCCTTTGGACATAATCCCAGCTGCTGTTTGTGAAGGTGGACAAAATCCCCCACACCTCCACATGCACAATTACTGATTTTTGAAAATCAATTTGTATGTACATGTATCGTTGTAAAAACTGCAGATTCCAAATCATATTTAGAATATCATAGCTATATTGGTGCTATTAATGGAGAAATTAGTGCAACAAGCAGCTACAACAGGTCACATTATATAAATACAGAACCGTAAAATCATCAATATGACTAAATTCTAACAATGAATAAGAACATTAAAAATGAAACAAAGTACTTCTTTAGTCATGGCAAGAGATTTAATTAATTGAACTGACTTAATAGCATAATGTGTATTTACATCATGAAATTTATAAAGAAATGTGTCAAAAAGTCTTCGCAATAATCAAGCAGAATTTTCAAAAGTGATACATTGTCCTAATGAGGTTTTAATGAGTACCCACAATCTGTATGTTAAAGCTGAAATTAGAAAAATTGGGTTTACAGTAAACCCCAGTTTTACAGTATAAAATTGGGGTTCAAGGGGGTCAGAATTATATACGTGTTTATGTGATGTAATGTAATTCATCAATCATTAGCTTTTGATTGATAAATGCTGCAGACACTACAAATGACCTGTGCCATACAAGATCCTGCACACCTTCATTGACTGTGTCTTTCTAGAGAAAACAAAGAGATGCGTTTCTGGCTATGACCCAAACATTACTACAGTCACCAGGTGTTTTTGTTTTGTATAAGTCCTTCATTTACTATACATATATTTCCATTTTGATGGAAATGTATTCAAAAGTATTCTAAAAGTATTTGAATACATTTGCAAAGTATTTGTATTCTCATTCGAATACATTCATAAAAAATGTATTTTTATTTGTATTCTGTATTCGTGAAATATAAAAGTATTTGTATTTGTATTTGAATACTTTTGAAAGTATTCGACCCCAGGCCTGCCTCCCAGGTACTTAAGTTCCAAATATGAGTGGTCTGTGATGAGTGACTGTTGAGATATAAGCATTTGAAAAACTTTAACGCAGTGTGACGGGAACGCAAACGCACACGCGCACGCCATCCGAGTTGACAACAATAGCTCGCCTTGTACTTCGTACAGGCGA
This sequence comes from Lucinisca nassula, assembly GCA_963580285.1. Taxonomy (NCBI): domain Eukaryota; kingdom Metazoa; phylum Mollusca; class Bivalvia; order Lucinida; family Lucinidae; genus Lucinisca; species Lucinisca nassula. Next base: position 74,556,975 of record OY757022.1, read on the forward strand.
GCTAAAAATGACCATAAATGGTCATTTTTCTATATAATCTATGCATTTTTGTTTGGATATAACACGGTTGTTTAACTAACACGGTTTCTGCTTTGGACCCCATTAATAGTGTTATAAAGAGATTGTGGTGTTCCCTGTTGGACGGACAGGACCAAGCAAGCAGTGTAGATCCAGATGAGACACCACAGGATGCGGCATCTCTTCTGGGTCTACATGATTTGCCATTCATCCAGCTATTTTTAGACACAACATCGGGTAGTAAAATTTTTGAGCTAAAATTTAGATGAGGTGTCCAAATATTTAGGGAAAGATGAGGTGTCCGAATATTTAAGGTAAGATGAGGTGTCCAAAATGGTATGTACCAAAATTCAAAATCACTGGTTTCAGTTAACCCATTGTCTGCTAGTGGACTCTTCCATGGCTATATGTTGGACAAGTCCATTTGTCATATACATGTAAGGGTTGTCAGGCCTATTTTCCATTTTTATTCTATTTTTGACAGAAAATTCTGTTACAAATAGTGCAGGCCCTGATCAGATGCCGCATTCTGCGGCGTCTGATCTGGGCCTGCACTGTTTGCCAAGGTACCCCTTTAGTGGTTTTCCCGCAAGCAATGGGTTAAAAAGCAGCTGGTCCTGGCTTCGGACACACTCTTATTTCAACACCGGTACATGTGCTTACCTTATATCGTCTCATATTCTGGAATTTCACATTACAGCAACTGCATGTGAGGTCGTGGGTACTCTGATGCTCCTTCAAAGCCTTCTTTGAGGGACACACCACCTCACAAACAAAACATTTCAGTATTTTCTTCACTACTTCTGGCCGACCTTTCTTGTCCTTAAATCCACCTGGTTCCTTTTTCACTCTATTTTTACCATCTTTCTTCTCTTTCGACTTGTGTTTCCTCTTATTATGAGAAGCCAGATCTTTTTTAGTCTCAAATATTAAATTGCAGGTAGTACACACCAGGTCACATTGATGATCTTTGAAGCGAGCTTCGGAAGTAAAAAACATTCCACATGCTGTACAGGCTTTCTTGATCCTGTGAGTATTTTGATGTTTGGAAGCATCTGATGAGCTTTCTGTAGTGAAATTACAGTCCTACAAAACAAAATCTCACTTCACTGAGGTGGTTCTAATGAGTACCAACAGTCTATACAATATGTCCTTCTTCAACCAGCTCAACCCTTTTTTTACCAATGGAATCTTCTTCCTTATATATCATAGGAGGTCATTTCAAAATTTAGGGTTGTCAGGTTGTGTTTTCATAAAAAAAAATGGAAAATGACTGAACTTTTAGCAAACAGTGGAAGCCCTGATCAGACGCCACGTTCTGCGGCGTCTGATCCGGGCCTGCACTGTTGCCAGGCTACCCGTTTTGGGGTTTCTTGTGCTAAATGGGTTAAGGGAGAGAATGGCAAATAACATGATCAATCTCTACAAAAGGATGTTGCCGGATGTGGCGTGGATCAAACATGCAGCCTCATCAGACAGACAAGATACCGAAGGAGACAAGACAGTGCCATGCAAGCCCAAACTACGTAGTATGACCCATCTTCTTTCTTATGAATGTTTTCATTGCTCTTAAAGGAACTCATTTTTGATTTTTTTTTTTTGTAGTCTGGTTTGCAGTCTACGTGTAAGTTAACCCATTGTATAATGGTGGACTCTTCCATTGCTATATGTTTGACAAGTCCATATATTCTATTTTTGACGGAAAATTCTGTTAGCAAATAGTGCAGGCCTTGATCAGATGCTGCATTCTGCGGCGTCTGATCTGGGCCTGCACTGTTTGCCAAAGTACTCCTTAGGTTTCCGGCATGCAATGGGTTAAGAGGAATGGGTACACCTTCAGGGGAGGCAACTCCTCCAATATTACCCTTGTCTCCTATGTCAAGGGGGGTCAACTCTTAAAGAAAAGAATTTGCTCCTAAGGTGCAAATTCTTTCCTTTAAGAGTAGATCTCTTTTTCCGTGGGACAGAGCCTATAGAAAAGCAAACAGGAAGTTCCGAAAGTTGTCTCCCTTTGAAAAATGGCAAAATGGCAGAAAAATCTGCCAAGTGTTCCCATTCCCTTTAAGGGTTTTGCAATCTGACTTTGGCTCAGTGGTATCAACCTTCACCATGGTGAACCTGGATACATGTATGTCCTTTTTTGAAAACAGCATAGATCCAGATCAGCTGGCAGCCCAGGATCATTACTTTTCTGTTCTACTTCTGATATAATAACTGGAATATTCAGCATGTTGAGGGTTAAAGCAGTCTATCACTGTGGTAGAAAGTTAGTTTAATATGCAAAAAGTACAAGGGAATTTAACTCTTAAAGCACCAAGCGAATTTTAAGAGCAGGTGGCAATTTAACCCATTAAATGCCATCACGACAACTGTTGTCTGCTTTTTTGTCTGCTTGATGCTTTATAAGTCATTTTTGCCAAAAGTGTGGACCCAGATCAGACTGCTCCTATGGGAGCAGTCTGATCTTGGTCCACACTGTTTGCCTGAATGCAATTTTTTTTTTGAAAAGTTTGCAAGAAGAATCAGCAGACATAAGCAGACGACATTTTCAGATGTAGTTTTGCTCGGCATCTTAAGGGTTAGCTTTGTAACAAAACAATATTTGAAAATCATGTCTGCAAAGGTCATGATTGGCAGTTTAAGAATATCCATAATGCACTTCATAACTGGAATGATATGGATGACACAAATGTACACCGCAACCTCATTATAACATGGTTAATTATAACACAGTTTTGGATATAACACAGTTTTAAGATGGATTCCAAAACTTTATAGATTATAGAGAAAAATGACCATAAATTCTATATAATCTGTACATTTTTGTTTGAATATAACACGGCTTTTTAACTAACACGGTTTCTGCTTTGGACTCCATCAAAAGTGTTATAACGGCCCCCGCCCATCGGGGCTTGAAGAAATAAATGGGCTTCATGATGCTTCCACACAGAGCTGAAACCGACCGCACACAAGTATTGGTGAAACGCTCAGAGAATCTAAGCCTGCCCAGGTAGAGCGGTGCGAATTGAACCATCCATGCTTATAAACCCCATTGGTTTCATTGGGCAACAGGGCTTGAGATGTCATTTCATCTTAATGTTGGGTAAAAGTCCAACAAACTTGGAAGCAACATCTCCAAAATGACCTATACAGTGTTGATGGGACCGTTAAACCTCAAATAAAACAAACAATAGTGTTATAAAGAGGTTGTGGTGTAATTTGTGTATCATTTTGCAAAACCTCACAAACAGCTTGGAATAAACTGGCTATTGTAGCTGCATAAAATAATCATACAGGTATACAGCTGATCTCTTCCATTGCTATGTCATTATGTCCCGTTTTCATAACTGAATCACATTGGCCACCTTATATACTGCATCCATAAAAAGTAGGGAAAAATAAAAACTTACCTTTTCTTGACAAAGGTAAAGTTTTCCAGTTAAACGTTCATCTGTGTCTGTCTTGGACAGCTTCTCAAGTGTTTCTCTGTCTGCTTTATTAAATGGAATAATTTCAAAAGTGACACTGCTCACAGAGACTGGAGTTCCACTCCGACTTCTTTCTTCAATAGTCTCAGTATCTGGACTGGCAGCACTGCCTTGAAAAGCTGTGAATATATTTCTGCCATTACTAATGCCAGAACTTTTTTTTTTGCAGTTTTTACTGTGTTTCTTCAACTGAATTCTGTATTTAAATGTTTTATTACAGCTTTCACAAAATATTTGTGGTGTAGACATGACTGGAGTTCCATCTATACTATCTTCCAGGCTAATTGTTTCTTCCTTGGGAGAGAGTGGATATACCATTTCTTCATAATCATCATCGTCACTAGCTTCATCAGCATCATCACTTTTTTGTCTGTTTTTCAAAGAAGAGGCTGGTGTCTGTTCTGTGGGTTTTCTACTTTTCTTTTTAAATGATTCACCTGTATCTGTTTCAATTTCAACCTCAATTTTTTCAATTTTTCGTTTTTTAGGTGATCTGGAGGCAGCTATTTCTCTTGCCATACTCATAATTTCTTCTCTGGACTGTTTTGTAAGTTTGACAACAGGCTGAAGGTTTCTTTTACAAGTTTCCTTTCCTGTAACAGGTATAGCCAAGTCTATTTTTGTTTTTTCGGTATCTTTACTCTTTTTGCTAACATTCTTTTCAGCTTTATTATTGTTTTTCTTCACATAAACAGCAGAACCATTTGATGCACTTTCTTCGGCCTTGTTCCCTTCATTTTTACTGTACCGTCTTGTTCTGGCCATAGGTATGTCTTGATTTAAACTGGATTTAGTTCTTGTGTTATCAGTGAGACGTCTAGGTGCTTTTGTCTTTCTCTTTGAAGCACTTGATCTTATGTCTTCCTTACTGCTTCCACCCTCCTCAGTGCCATCAACATCTTTTGTGGCATGACCTATTACTTTTGGTGTTTCAAGCAAATCTGAATCTTCAATATTGCCTTTTGCACCCACATCTACTGTTATTTTTTCTGGTGTTTTATTGGTATTTATAGCTGGCAGTTGTTGTTTAGATTTACTTTCTTTTCCTCTGGTCACCATTTCAGATTGCTTATTACTTTGTGTTTTATGCATTGCAGTTTCATCTTCACTTCCCACTTTTGTTTTGGGGGTTTCTTTCTCTGAGCCTTGATGTTCTTCTGTAGTGACCTGTCTATTCTCTGTGCTTTCAACAGGATCTGGAATTGATACTTCAGTTTCTTCCCTTCCTGCTTTTCTTTTCGTCGATTCTTTCTCTGTGTCTTGCTTTTCTTCCACAGAAGCCCCTTTATTCTCTGTATTTTTTACTAGATTCAGTTCCTGTTCAACTGCCGTCCCTTTGGTCTCAGGTAAAGTTGGTGTCACCAATCTGTCAACAATATTTTCAATATTACCATTCAGAACTATCTCCTGAATGTCATTAGAATCATCATCATCATCACTATCAAAATTAACACACTGTCCAAAATCTTCAACACAACTACTTTTTGAAGGCTCTGCCTGAACTACACTATTTTCTGGGGTTTTGGCCAGACCATCACCAGCTTCAGAAACTTTTATCTTAAGGTCTTCAACAACTTTATCTAAATGGGCATTTGGTTTTGAATTAACATTATCAATTAAAAGTGGCGATTCTGACTTTTTCTTTGCTAAAGCCAATTTTCTTTTTGGGTCTTCAGTTGTACTGCCATTTTCTTTGTTCCTCTGAGGTGATTTGTGCCACAGAGGTGAAACAATTAGCCTTCCAGATCTGGAAGTTCTGACTGGGGCTGACACAGCTTCATCATTAGTGTTTTTCTTTGGTCTGCCTCTCTTTTTTTCACTTTCAGTTTTCGGTAACTGCTCCTTGTGCTCAATAACATCATTTGAAAGCACAGCCATTTGAGAGAGGGGAAGGGACACCCTATAAACAGGTATCTGACCTTTAGGTCCTTTACTAGCAGGTAGAATTTCATCTTCTGGTACGCATGGATTACCAGTATGAATATGATTGGTTGACACAGAAGCTGTTGCATTTACCACCATGGCAGTAGGGGTAGCAGAAAAGCACCCTGGGGTTTCTAATGGCTGGCTCAGGTAGGATGTAGTTTCTGGGCTTGAAATACCACTACTGGCAGATGTAACCTGATTGGCTAATGTGGTATACACATTCCTTAGCTCCTTGCTTGGTGTGGAGGCTAGATAATTTGCATCTGTTAATGTTTCTATGGCAACAGAGAGAAGATCCTGATGTTGTGCCTGATTCTCACTACTCATAGTACACGTCATTTTCTGCAGAGTTGGTAATGTGTTGACCTGAAAAATAGTCATAATTATCATTTCACAATAAAAGAAAATTTTATGGTAAATACTCTTTCAAAAAAAAAAAATTGTGACCAATCCTGAGAAAACCTTCCCATTATGAAAACATGCCTATACAAATACATTGTAACAGTAAACTTTACCAGCCGAACAATCAAAAATTTTAAAATGAAAAATTGTGATTTTTTTTCTTATTTCTGCTTCTAATGAGTACCCACAATCTATGTTTTTGAGCAGAAATAAGAAAATGATGTATACCCCTGCAAACCACACTTCTACTATATAAAAGTAAGGTTTAATGGGGTCAAAATTATATAGGTAAGGTATGTTTTCGTTATGCCAATAAGTAAACTAAATAATTTTAGAAAGCTTGTTACATAAATTTAAATTTAACTGTGAAATGATGGAACATTTTCGACTGTAACCCATACATGTATATGACAATGGAATATTCCACCTAATGAGTTTGGAGTCATCCACTTTCAATTATATGGGTGTCAGGTTTATTTTTTTGTTTGTGGTAAATTTTACAAAAATGAATGTTTTGCAACATCTGATCTGGGTCTACACTGTTTGCCAATGTCCCACAAATGGGCCACTAGGCATATATGGGTTAAAGTTCCATTTCCAGTATGGCTGCGGCATGAAAAGCAAGTCTCAGAGTAGTGGGGGCTGATTATTTAGAGAAAGATAATTGTTTGTTTGATTTGTGGTTTAACATCCCTGTCAACACTGTAAAGGTCATTTTGGAGACGTTGCTTCCAATTTTGAGGGACCTTTTCCCCGACACGAGATGAAAAGACATCTCAAGCACTGTCATCTTATGAAACCAATAGGCTTTATAAGCATGGACGGTTCGACTTGCACCGCTTTGCCTGGACAGGCTTACATCCTCTAAGGAGTTTAACAGTACTCGTGTGCGGTCAGTTTTAGCTGTGTGGAAGTATCGTGTAGCACATCTATTTTTTCAAGCCCCAATGGGCGGGGGCAGAAAAAAGATATTCAACAGAGGTTAAACAAAAGTGCGAACCCATATGAAAGAGCTGGGACTTGAAAGACTCGAACTCATGACTGAGTCCCTAGGAAATTCTTCCAGAAGTGTCGGGTAATAAATATCATAAATCCATACACAGTAAAATTCCTATATTAAGACCATCTTTGGGACTGTTCAAAAGTGGTCTTAAAGACCACTTTTGAACAGTCCCAAAGGTGGTCTCTGTCCCAAAGGTGGTCTCCTAGGCCCCTGCCCATCGGGGCTTGAAGAAATAGATGGGCTGCATGAAGCTTCCACGCAGATCTGAAACCGGCCCGCACACGAGTGCTGGATAACTGCTTAGAGGATCTAAGCTTGCCCAGGCAAAGGGGTGCAAGTTGGCCCGTCCATGCTTATAAACCCTGTTGGTTTCATAGGGCAGCAGGGCTTGAGATGTCATTTCATCTCAATGTCGGGTAAAAGCCCACAATTTTTGGAAGCAGCGTCTCAGAAATGACCTTTACAGTGTTGACGGGGATGTTAAGCCTCAAACAAACAAACAAAGGTGGTCTCTGACCACAGGACATAGTACAATGTACGCAGAAAACACAACGACAGAATTACTGCACCCTTCTAAATCAGCTGTTTAAATCAGAATTAGTCTTAATTTTAGGTGGTCTTAATAGCGGAATTTAACTGCATTTGTAAGGAGGACCAATGAGGAGACAATACTATAAATATCCTCAAGTAAACCATGATCAGACTGCTCCTTCACAAAAGTGAATTTATGACCATCTGAAGCATAGTGCCCCCTTATCTATTTCTCCAAGCCCCTATGGGTGGGGGCCTAACAGTTTGTCAATATCAACATTTATGCAAAATATGATGATTCCTAATATTATTAAGCAAGACAGTTTTTGTTTGATTTGAGATTTAACGTCCCCGTCAACACTATTAAGGTCATTTTGGAGATGTTGCTGCCAATTTTGTGGGACTTTTACCTGACATTGAGATGAAATGACATCTCAAGCCCTGCTGCCCAAAGAAACCATTAGGGTTTATAAGCATGGACCGGCCGACTTGCATCGCTTTGGCTGGGCAGGCTTAGATCCACTAAGCGGTTTACCAGTACATGTGTGCGGGTCGGTTTCAGCTCTGCGTGGACGCATTATGCAGCCCATCTATTTCTTCAAGCCCCGATGGGTGGGGGCCGAAAGATAGACAGGAACAAGAGGACCATGATGGTCCTAAATTGCTCACCTGAGGTGAGAGATTTACATCCTTAATATTTAAGTTTGACAAGGTAGATGCTACGAGTTTTTTGACGCTTTTATCTGAACAATATTCATAGAGATTGAAGCAAAAACCATGGCCTCTAGAGGCTGTACAAGGTTTTCAAGGAATTTGACATAGTGACCTAGTTTCTGACCTGACATGATCAATATTCCAACTTGCCCCAGACATCATTCTGTTAAAGTTTCATGAAGATGGAAGTGAAATTGAAGTCTCTAGAGGTCGAACAAGGTTTTCAAGGAATTTGACCTAGTGACCTAGTTTTTGACCTGACATGACCCATATTCAAACCTGACTCAGATATCATCAAGTCAAACATTCTGGTAAAGTTTCATGAAGCTTGAAGCAAAACTACTGTCTCTAGTGGGTGAACAAGGATTTCAAGGAATTAGACCTAGTGACCTAGTTTTTACCTGATATGACCCATATTCGAACTTGACCCAGATATCATCAAGACAAACATTCTGGTAAACTTTCATGAAGACTGAAGCAAAATTGTGGTCTCTAGAGGATGAACAAGGTAAATGTTGACGATGCACGTCACATGATGAATGATGCACAACGCACTTACGACACACAAAAGGTGATCACAAAAGCTCACCTTGAGCTTTGCTCAGGTGGGATAAAAACTGAGGTCTCTAGAGTGTAAACAAGGTTTTTCTATGATTTGACCTACTTTTTGAACCCACATGACCCATATTCGAAATTGACCTAGATATTTTAGAGATGATCATTCTGAGCAAGTTTGATGATGATTGGACCCAAACTGTGGCCTCTAGAGTGTTAACAAGGTTTATCTATGATTGGACATACTGACCTACTTTTGGATCCCACATGACCCATATTTGAACTTGACCGAGATATTGTCAGGATGATCATTCTTAGCAAATTTAAGGATGATTGGACCAAAACTATAGCCTCTAGAGCATGTAGAGTGTTAACGAAGTTTATCTATGGTTTGAACTACTGACCTACTTTTTGATCCCACATGACCCATATTCGAACTTCACCAAGATACATGTATTGACAGGGTAATGATTCTGAGCAAATTTGAGGATGATTGGACCAAAACTGTGGCCTCTTGAGTCTTACCAATGTTTTTCTATGACTTGACCTACTGACCTACCTTTTAACCCGAAATGACCCGTATGAGAACTTGACAGAGATATTGTCAGGATGATGATTCTGAGCAAATTTGAGGATGATTGGACCAAAACGGTGGCCTCTAGGGTCTTAACAGTGTTTTTCTATGATTTGACCTACTGACCTACTTTTTGATCCCATATGACCCGTATTCGAACTTGACCGAGGTATTGTCAGGATGATCATTCTGAGCAAATTTGAGGATGATTGGACCAAAACTGTGGCCTCTAGAGCATTAACAAGGTTTTTCTGTGATTTGACCTGCTGACCTACTTTTTGACCCGAAACGACCCGTTTTCGAACTTGACCGAGATATTGTCCGGATGATCATTCTGAGCAAATTTGAGGATAATTTGACCAAAACTGTGGCCTCTAGAACGTTGACAATGATTTTCTATGATTTGACCTGCTAACCTACTTTTTGACCTGATATGACCCATATTCAAACTGGACCGAGATATTGTCAGGATGATCATTCTGAGTAAGTCTCAGGATGATTGGACCAAAACTGTGGCCTCTAGAGTCTTAACAAGGTTTTTCTATGATTTGACCTACTGACCTACATTTTGACCTGACATAACCCATATTCGAACTTGACCCAAATATCATTAAGACAAACATTCTGGTAAAGTTTCATGAAGACTGAAGCAAAATTGTGGTCTCTAGAGTCTTAACAAGGTAAATGTTGACGACGCACGTCGAACGACGCATGTACAACGGACAAAAGGTGATCACAAAAGCTCACCTTGAGCTTTGCTCAGGTGAGCTAAAAACAAATGTGTTATTGACACTTCAGAACTACAAAGGGGAATAACTATAACAGTACTGATCCCTTGACCTTTCTTTTTCTGTAGTAACATCTCATGAGTATCAACTACAATGCAAAATATGTTAACCCAAAAGATGCCAATCACAACAATAGTCGTCGCCTTTGTTGTCTGTTGGTAATTTTGAAAGTCATTTTTGCAAACAGTGTGGACTCAGATCAGACTGCTCTTTGCCGGTGTAAGAGGCCAGTTCTTCCCCCAGTCAGTTTCTGCCCCGGGGAAGAACTGGGCCGGAAACTGACTAGTCAGTTTCTTCCCCGCCCAGTCAGTTTCTTCCCCACCTGAAATTTTTTTAGAACCATAGAGAACGAGTAATTTATGCCTCACAAATGGTTAAAAATTCATAAAAGAAACCATTCTGAATTAGTTTATAGACTTTACAGCTTGAATGGCAAAATTTTCTCTATGTCATTAATTGGTATCAACTAAACAGATATAATAAGCAACAACCCTTTAGTGCTCCAAACTAAATATAATTTGGAAAGTGGGGGTGGGGAAGAACTGGGCCGGCCCATTTCTTCCCCACCCCAGATTTTTCTGTTTACTAAAAATTCTTGTGATAAATGTTCTTCACTTTTAAAGATATAAATTGGGATTAACTACAGAGCTATAATAAGCAACAAAATTTTGGTTCTCAAATTTCAATAGAATTCAGAGACTGGGGGGTAGGGAAGAACTGGGTCGGCCCAGTTCTTCCCCACCCCAGATGTTTCTGTTTACTAATAATTCTTGTGATAAATTTCCTTTGCTTTTTAGGACAAAAATTGGTATTAACTAAAAAGATACAATAACCAACATGTTTGGAGCTTTATTATCAAGAGAATTTGGAGGCTGGGGTGGGGAAGAACTGGGCCGGCCCAGTTCTTCCCCACCCTAGATGTTTCTGTTTACTAATAATTCTGGTGATAAATTTCCTTTGCTTTTTAAGACATAAATTAGTATAAACTAAACAGATATAATAAGCAACAAATGTTTGGAGCTCAAGATGTCTTGGGTGGGGAAGAACTGGGCCGGTCCGTTTCTTTCCCACCCTTGGTAAGTATTGTACTGTAAAGTCAATTATGACATTGAAGGTGTCGGGTGGGGAAGAATAGGGCTGACCCATTTCTTCCCCACCCCTGGGTAGTGTTGTACAGTTAGGTCAGTTATATCGCTGAAGACGTCTGGGGTGGGGAAGAACTTGGGTGGCCCATTTATTCCCCCACCCTTGGGTAGTGTTGTGTTATCACAAGCACTTTTTGCAAACAGAAAAATCTAGGGTGGGGAAGAAACGGGCCAGCCCAGTTCTTCCCCACCCCAAGCCTCCAAATTCTATTTAGATTTGAGCTCCAAACATTTGTTGCTTATTATATCTTTTAAGTGTATACCAACTTTTGCCTTAAAAAGAGAAGAAAATTTATCACAAGAATTTTTTGTAAACAGAAAACTCTGGGATGGGGAAGAAACAGGCTGGCCCAGTTCTTCCCCGCCCCCAGTTTCTAAATTCAATTGAGATTTGATCTCCAAATATATTTGTTGCTTATTATATCTTTTTAGTTTATACCAATTTATGTCTTAAAAAGCGAAGAAAATTTATCACAAGAATTTTTTGTAAAAAGAAAAATCTGGGGTGCGGAAGAAACGGGCCGGCCCAGTTCTTCCCCACCCCCTGTCTCCAAATTCTATTTAGATTTGAGCTCCAAACATGTTTTGTTTATTTGATCTTTTTAGTTTATTCCAATTTATATCTTAAAAAGCGAAGAAAATTTATCACAAGAATTTTTGCAAACAGAAAAATCTGGGGTGGGGAAGAAACGGGCCGGCCCAGTTCTTCCCCATCCCTAGTATCCAAATTCTCATTAGATTTGAGCTCCAAACATTTTTTGTTTATTTGATCTTTTTAGTTTATTCTAATTTATGGCTTAAAAGGCGAAGAAAATTTATCACAAGAATTTTTGTTAAAAAGAAAAATCTGGGTTGGGGAAGAAACAGGCTTGCCCAGTTCTTCCCCACCCCCAGTCTCCAAATTCTATTTAGATTTGAGCTCCAAACATTTGTTTCTTATTATATCTTTTTAGTTTATACCATTTTTTTGTCATAAAAAGCAAAAGAAATTTATCACAAGAATTTTTGCAAACAGAACAAGAGGCCCATGGGCCACTATGCTCACCAGAGCTCAGAAGGCACTGCCCACTGGCAGCAATGTATTTTAATTAACCATGGAAGCCCTGCGCCCAAGGATACTACAGATAGAATTTGGACCCAATCAGCCTAGTGGCTTCAGAGGTCTGATGTAGCTTGAATGTGTTGTTGCAGGACAACAGATGACAATTGACAATTTCCCATCTGTGGCAACTAATAGGCCTTAAAGAACATTATTAAAGGAACATTTCTATGTAAGTTTGACAAAATATCTTGAAAGGCATAAATGTCATTTTTCAATTTTCCCCATTTATAAGTCAATGGAAATTTTTAACTTGCCATAGCAAACAAACCAAAGACCCAAATTTCATAAACCAGAGCTCAGGTGGGCACTGCCCAAGACATTGTATTTTAACAGGATATGATTTTAATCTACCAATTATAAAGTCTCCCAAACAAACCCCATACCCAAATGAGCACTCATGTGGACTGTATCTGAAATATCAGGTGTTTTATAAAGTAGAAAGGGTGGGGCATGAACCCAATGGAGCCCTGGTTGGTGTCACTAAATGCATCTTATCAAAAGGAACAGAGACATTATGGTTTAGCGGTGGGGATATGTATGGCTCCTGAGATGTAAGGCTTTTTAAGCAGTGGAGGGATTTGGGCATGGTGGATCCCAGAAAAGCCCAAGATTGCTGTCACTGAATGCTGAATGGTTTCTGAGATATGAGGCCCTTTTATGAAGTGGATGGGAGAGAAATGGCCCCTGCGACCCCCAAAGATGGGGGGGGGGGGGGGGGGGGGACTGAATGTGTCTAATAACAATGAACAAGAATATATGTGATTATAGGGTGGGGATTTGAAAGGTTTCTGAGATATATGGCCTATTATGAAGTGGGGACTTATCATAAGGAAGAAGAATATATATGGTTAAGGGGTGGGGATCTGAACAGTTTCTGAGATATATGGCTTTTAATGAAGTAAAGGGGTGGGACATGGCCAGTGGCACCTCGGGAGTCCCCCATCCTGGTGTCACTGATTGCATCTTATCATAAGGAACAAGAATATATTATGGTTTAGGGGTAGGGCTCTGAACAGTTTCTCAGATATATGGTCTTTTGTGAAGTTGAGGGGTGGAGCATGGCCCGGGCATGCCCTGGGTGACTCCTAGGTTGGTGTCACTGAATGTGTCTTATCATAAGGAACAAGAATATATATGGTTTAGGGGTTGGTTGGTTGGTTGATTTGAGGTTTAATGTCCCCGTCAACACTGTAAAGGTCATTTTGGAGACTTTGATTCCAATTTTGTGGGACTTTTACACGACATTGAGATGAAATGCCATCTCAAGCCCTGTCGCCCAATGAAACCAATAGGGTTTATTAGCATGGACGGTCCGCCTGGCACTGCGGTTCCTGGACAGACTTAGATCCTCTAAGCAGTTTACCAGTACTAGTGTGCGGGCCGGATTCAGCTCTGCGTGGAAGCATCATGCAGCCCATATATTTCTTCAAGCCCCTATATGGTTTAGGGGTGGGGATCTGAAATGTTTCTGAAATATTTGGCCTTTTATGAAGTGGAGGGGATGGGGCATGGCCCCGGCACATCCCAGGGGACCCCCAGGTTGGTGTAACTGAGTGTGTCTTATCATAAGGAAAAAGAATATATATGGTTCAGGGGTGGGGTTCTGAATGGTTTCTGTGATAAATGGCATTTTATGAAGTGGAGGGGGTGGGGCATGTCCCCGGCACATCTGGGGGAACTGGTGTCACTTAATGCATCTTATCATAAGGAACAAGAATATATATGGTTTAGGGGTGGGGATTTGTAAGGTTTCTGGAATATTTGGCCTTTTATGAAGTGGAGGGGGTTGGGCATGGCCCCAGCACATCCTGGGTGTCTCCCAGGTTGGTGTCACTGAATGCGAATTATCATAAGGAACGAGAATATATATGGTTTAGGGTGGGCATCTGTAGGGTTTCTGGGATATTTGGCCGTTTATGAAATGGAGGGGGTGGGGCATGGCCCCGGCACATCCCGAGGGACCCCAAGGTTGTTGTCATTGAGTGTGTCTTAACATAAGAAACAAGAATATATATGGTTAAGGGGTGGGGATATGAATGGTTTCTGAGATAAATGGCATTTTATGAAGTGGAGGGGGTGGGGCATGTCCCCGGCACATCCGGGGGAACCCCCAGGATGGTGTCACTTAATGTGTCTTATCATAAGGAACAAGAATATATACGGTTTAGGGGTGGCGATCTGTAAGGTTTCTGAGATATAAGGCATTTTATGCAGTGGAGGGGGCGGGGCATGGCCCTGGCACAACCTACAGGACCCACAGGTTGACATAAAAGCATATGGCTGAGAGAAGTTTACTCAAGGAACGTTTCTATGAAAATTTTGTCAAAATATCTGCAAAGGCTTGGTAGTTAATGCCATTTTTCAATTTTCCCCATTATAAGTCTATGGAAAATCTAAGTTGCCATAGCAACCAAACTAAAGAGCCAAATTTCATAAAAAACACAAAACCTGTAAAGGCAAATATGGTGAATATTTCCATAAACTCTCAGCCTCATAGAGCATACGGTTTCTGAGGAGATGATTTTTTTAAGTATTTTTTTTTTTCATTTTGTTTCCATGGTAACCAATACAAATGAGCAGCAGCCCTAAATTCATATGGCAGAGAGTAGATTGTCTAAGCAACATTTCTATGAAAGTTTTGTCAAAATATCGGCAGAGGCTTGGTAGTAAATGCCATTTTTCAATTTTCCCCATTATAAGTCTATGGGAACTCTAAGTTGCCATAGCAACCAAACTAATGAGCCTATTTTCATAAACAACACAATTTCAATCCCCCCCACCCAAGGATGCTACAGATAAAATGTGGGCCCAATCAGCCCAGTGGCTTCAGAGGAGAAGTCGTTTGAAAGTGTTGACGACGGACATACGACGCAGACGACGACGACAGACAACTGCCTATCCTATAAGCTCCCCCGGAGCCTTCGGCTCTGGTGAGCTAAAAATCTGGGGTGGGGAAGAAACGGGCCGGCCTCGTTCTTCCCCACCCCCAGTCTCCAAATTCTGATTAGATTTGAGCTCCAAACATTTGTTGCTTAGTACAGCTTTTTAGTTTATACCAATTTTTGTCTTAAAAAGCTAAGAAAATTTATCACAAGAATTTTTTGTAAACAGAAAAATCTGGGGTGGGGAAGAAACGGGCCGGCCCAGTTCTTCCCCACTCATAGTCTGCAAACTGTATTTAGATTTGAGCTCCAAACATTTTTTTCTTATTATATCTTTTTAGTTTATACCATTTTTTGTCATAAAAAGCAAAGGAAATTTATGGCAAGAATTATTAGTAGACAGAAAATTCTGGGGTGTGGAAGAAACGGGCTGTCCCAGTTCTTCCCCACCCCCAGTCTCCAAATTCTATTTAGATTTGAGCGTCAAACATTTGTGGCTTATTATATTTGTTTAGTTAATACTAATTTATGTCTTAAAAAGCAAAGAAAATTCATCAAAGATGCTTGAATTGGGGTGCATATTTTATTGCATCTCCATGAATTGTGTAACATAGAGCAAATTTTGTCATTCAAGCTGAAAGTACTCAGAACTTATTCAGAATGTTCTCTTTTCTTATTTATAACAAATTGTGAGCTGAAAATTATTCGTTGACTATGGTTCTGAAAAAAATTCAGGTGGGAAAGAAACTGACCGGGTGGGGAAGTCTTCCCCCGGGGAAGAAACGGGCCGGCCCAGTTCTACCCCCGGGGAAGAAACGGGCCGGCCCAGTTCTTCCCCGGGGAAGAACTGGGCCGGGGGAAAAAACTGACCATTACACCGGTATGCAAAAATATTTTTCAAAAGTTTGCAGACGGCATTAGCAGGCAACATTTTCGGATGTAGTTTTTCTCGGCACCTAAGGGTTAAGACTTAAGATTCCTCATTGCAGGAAAAACAAGTTTTCAAGAACTGCAAAGGGGAATAACTATATAAGTATTGATCCATGGACCCTGATTTTTCCCTAACAAAAAAATCATTTCAATATCAACATTTATGCAAAATAGGATAAGATTCCTAAAATTACTAAGCAGGAAAAACAAAGTGTTCAGAA
Organism: Lucinisca nassula; assembly: GCA_963580285.1. NCBI lineage: Eukaryota > Metazoa > Mollusca > Bivalvia > Lucinida > Lucinidae > Lucinisca > Lucinisca nassula. The sequence continues at coordinate 74,573,254 of OY757022.1, forward strand.
ACCAGTGTCACAGACAGAATTACAAAAGGGATTTTGCAGAAAACAAGAATTCCGCCGAAGGCTATGTCACGTCTGTAGGGAAGCAAAGTCACCGAACCATGAAATCTAGGCCAAGGTCAAACATTGATGCTTCCATAAAAGTTGCCATTTCTAAATGTAAGCTTGTACCAAGTATCATTAATAAAGCTCTAATAGTTCTTGAGAAATGAACTTAAATATTAGGTTGAACACTAGTGTCGAGTTGTTGCAATAGTTAACTAGGTCAGTGAACCATGCAATTTAGGTCAAGGTCAAATATGGATGCCTCAGTTATAGTTGTCATCCATTGATACAAGTATATATCAAGTATCATTAATGATAAAGCTCTTATAGTTCTTTTGAAATGCACTTGACCATTACGGTGAACGCTAGGGTGGTTGCAATATTTTACAAAGTCAGTGAACCATGAAATGTAGGTCAAGGTCAAATATGGATGCTTGCATTTAAGTTGCTATCCCTAGATACAAGTTTGCACCAAGTTATATTAATGAAGCTCTTAATAGTTCTGGAGAAATTAACTTGACCATTAAGGTGAATGCTAGGGTGGTCGCAATATTTTACAAAATCAGTGAACCATGAAATGTAGGTCAAGGTCAAATATGGATGCTTGCATTTAAGTTGCCATCCACAGATACAAGTTTGTACCATCTATCATTAATGAAGCTATTATAGTTCTTGAGAAATAAACTTGACAATTAGGGTGAATGATAGGGTGGTCGCAAATGTTGACGCCTTGACAAACAGACAGATGGATGAACAAATGGACGAATGAACGGATGGAAAACCGGGTACCAATATCACGCCATGCTAGAAGCAGGCATGACAAAAAATAAACAAGAGTGTGCAGCCAATGGCATGCCATCGCAAATCCCCATGCTTCTGGCAGAGCCAAATATAATGCTGTACTCTCATGCCCCTGTTTAGCTGTATAGCATGAAAAAAGGTTTTATGACCTTAGTTGACAATTACCTGACTTTCTGACTGGATGTTGACAGTGGAACCTACACCAACATCGTAATACTGGTCCTCAAATAGATTTGTCTCAAAAGAGTAATCATTGGATGTATTCAGACTGGTTGTCGGAACTGAGCTCACAGTCTCAGTGGTTACCACTGTTCCAGGATTCTCTATCTCTGTAACTTCCTGAAAACCAGTCTGCATCAAAGATTGGCTGGAGTCAGTGAACTGCTGTTCCTGGGTCACAGGAGTCTCTGTAACCTGTTGTACCTGAATGTTGTATTCGTTATAACTGTCGTTATCCCTTTTTACAACTTGACCCATTTCCGTAACTTTGTTGTCGCTGGAAGACTGACCACCCTTAAGGTGTTCGTAGGCCAGTATCTCTTTGTAGCCATTAATCACGCCATTTAGCTGCAGAATCTCTGCAACCTCCAAGGTAATATCCATGGTTTCCTTGGCAATGAGAAGTTTTCCTGTGTAGATGTACTTCACCAGGTTGGCCAACTCAATCACCGGTATCCCTACAAAACCAAGTAATAAGTCCAGCTGTTTACACAAACTTTCATAAATGCATAAGATGCTAATCACGACAATTGTCATCTGCTTTGTTGTCTGCCGGTCATATTTGCAAACAGTATGGATCCAGATCAGACTGCACCTGTTGGAGCAGTCTGATCTGGGCCCACACTGTTTGCCTGTTTGCAAAAATATTTTTCAAAAGTTTGAAAAAAGCGCAGCAGACGACATCAGCAGACAACATTTTCAGGTGCAGTTTTTCTTGGCATCTTAAGGGTTAAAACTTTGGCAAATGCACAAAGCCAGCAATATTTTTGCTTAAAAAATATGAATACCATTATGTGATTTTGAGCTTGTTAAAAATGTTCGTACACGTATTTTGGCTACCGGTGCTTATAGCTTTTTAAGCTAATAACGCTTCAAACAACTGCAGCCACTTCTTAGCAGGAATATGAAGGCTATTTTTTCTTATTTCTTGCCGGAAAAACTTACTGCAGAGTACTACATGTAGTAGGATCTGGCTCACTGACAAGGGCAATTGTTTAAATGGTGGCTAAGCCTCACTGAGGTTTAAACAAACAACCACAATATACATGTACATGTTTTGTTTGTTTGTTTGATTTGAGGTTTAACGTCCCCGTCAACACTATTTAGGTCATTTTAGAGATGTTGCTTCCAATTTTGTGGGACTTTTACCCGACATTGAGATGAAATGACATCTCATTTCCTGCCGCCCAATGAAACCAACAGGGTTTATATGCATGGACGGGCCGACGCACCACTTTGCCTGGGCAGGCTTAGACCATCTAAGCGGTTTACCAGTGCTCATGTGCAGTCGGTTTCAGCTCTGCGTGGAAGCATCATGCAGCCCATCTATTTCTTCAAACTCCAATGGGCGGGGGCCATACATGTACATGTATGTTTCAATGGAAAAATAAAAAACAAAGAAGAACAGATATGGTTTTGTATGGAATTGTCGCAATACCACTAAACACAACTTACGTTGGGCATTTGAAATGACGACTGGGTATCTCAGGTTCTGTTATCAACTTTATTGGAACTTAATGGGTCACTACACCACAACGTCCTTATAACACTGTTCATTATAACATGGTTTTGGATATAACACAGTTTCAAGATAGATCACAAAAATGAATAGATTATACAGAACAAGAAAGATGTGTTTGTGAAACACGAACATGTCCCCGGGCAAGGTTTTTTTTCGAAGTTGGTCACACATCAAGGTCAAGGTAAAATTTTTTGCATGAATGTGAAGCTCTTGTCACAAGGAACCTGCATGCCAAATATGAATGCTCTATCTCAAACAGTTGAAAAGTTATGACCAACGTTAAAGCTGTCCACGTACAAACAAACAAACCAACAAACAAACAGACAGGGCAAAAACAATTTGTCCCTGCTGTTGCTACCGGGGACATAAAAATTGTCATAAATGGTCATTTTTCTATATAGTCTATATATTTTTGTATATTATCTATACATTTTATTTGTATACAACACAGCTGTTTAATTATCATGATTTCTCCTTTGGACACCATTAACAGTGTTATAAAGAGGTTTGGTGCAATATAGATTTTTTGCTTATCATTCAAGCTTACATGTACATGTAGCTTACAACTTGACAAAGGCACACAGTTTTGTGCTTAAACAGTTGTGTACAATCCTTGTGCAGTTGTTCTATGGCTCAGTGGTTAGAGCATTGGACTTTCACCCGGGTTCAAATCCCACCATAGGCGGATTTTCCTTCAGCTATGCTTCTTTCCTTTGTAACAGCTTTTAGTCGTAAATAATCTAAAGGATATTTAATAACAGAGCTGAGTATTTGTTTAATTAATAACAATAGGTTAAAATACATGTAGCTTGTAAATAAATTTTTTCAATTTGTCGAAAGGCTTGTTTGCTTTTCCTTTCTGCTATGCTTGGCTCATAACACCAGAGTTTACGTTATCATTTTATTTCTGCTCCAAGATAATAGTTGTTGGAACTCATTAGAACAGCCTCAATGAGGCGGTTCTAACGAGCATACATAACCTATGTTTTGGGTAAAAATAAGAAAAATGTCACAGTTTTTTTTTAAAATTAACTGTTTCTTATACAGTAAAATCCCTATAATAAGACCACCTTTGGGACTGTTCAAAAGCGGTCTTTAAGACCACTTTTGAACAGTCCCAAAGGTGGTCTCCTTCTAGAAGACACTGAGTGGTGGTCTCCTTCTAGAAGACACTATTAATATTTGGTGTATGGCTAACCTTGAAACTTTACTCACACGTCCACCTCATAGTCTTACTATCTTCAAAGTTTCAGGTTAATCGGATGGAAACTGTAGGAGGAGTTATCCGGAAACGAAAATGTTTACCGCAATTTTCAAAGGGGCATAACCCTATTAATATTTGGTGTATGGTTAACCTTGAAACTTTAGGCACATGTCCACCCTGTAGTCTTATTATCTACAAAGTTTCAGGTTAATCGGATGAAAACTGTAGGAGGAGTTATCCGGAAACGAAAAAGTTTACGGACGGGCGGACAGACGGACGCCGACCCCATAACATAATAGGACCGTTTTTTTCAAAACGGGCGTATAAAAAAGACTGAAACCCTGTAGTGTAGAATATGCTTTCGAAAGGAGAATCAGTCTTAATTTTAGGTGGCCTTAATAGCGGAATTTTACTGTATATGAAAGAATGCACTTTGTCGCATGGATGTGTTATCGCAATGATATTAATCACAGAAGTAATACCTTTAAGGAATATTCTAGTTGCAGTGGCTGAGATAACTGGTGACAGTTTTTCTCTGAAGTACTTGCTGACTGCCATGAGGATGACCTTATGCGCCATCACTTCCCCATCTTCTGCCGCCAAGATCACGTCACACATCACACCCTGCTTCTGGAGGGCGTGAAGCTGCGTAAACAGTGAAGAGTGGTGTTCTGGGGTCTGTATCGTGTAATAGTCCTCCATAGCTACCACTCAACTGCTCAGGTCCACCTTAAAAGGAAAATAGAGACGAATACACCACAACCTCATTATATTATATAACACAGTTCATTATAACACAGTTTTTGATATACATGTAATACGGTTTCCAGATGGATCCCAAAAATGTAATGATTATATAGAAAAATGACCATAAATAAAATCTACCGTATTCGACCTATTTACCGCACTGTGCGCTTACTTTTTTCAAAATTGTATGAAAATATTGTGGTGAAAAATCTACCTAATAAGCGCACACTCAATACAAAAAATATACGAAAAAAAGCTTCCGATATGATTATTTTATAGACTTGAATTACAGCATAGGGGTTCACCACATATACATATGATTGTCCGGGTCAAAGAAGCAGCAAAACTCAATATGAATTTGTTGGGAGGTTACTGTAAAGTGTGCGCCTGTCTACTTTTTCCATAAAAAGCTTGGGTGTACGCTTATAGGAGCATGTGAGGTAAATAGGTCGAACACGGTATATATTTTTGTTTGGATATACATGTAACAAAGTTTCACTTTGGACTCCAACAATAGTGTTATAAAGGGGTTGGGGTGTAATATGCATCAACGTCTTAATAGCAGTTCACAGTTACTGATACAGGGAGACTCATGAGTCAAAATTTCAACCACTTTCCCCTAGTGATGCCAATGCAGCCCTTTTTTTTTTACACCGAAAATTTATTCCTCCTTGCCCAGGATTGCATTCAGACACTCTAGCATAAGAGGCAAGTACACTAACCTACCATGCTTGAAGCTGATATACTGCTTACTATTTATAAACAACAATTCATCCTTCAAATATGCTATTAAACTGGAAACATTTGCATGCAAGAACTGGTTTTAGGAGTTTTTTGGGTGTTTCAATGGACTTGGGAACGGGCTCCTTTACAGAACCAGACACATAGATATGTACAGCATTGACCTCAAGGTAGGGAGATAGCAGGTTTGATCCCCACGAGCATCAAGTAATGTGTCCTTGAGAAACAAGGTTGGGCGGTCAAAACCAGGGCTGGTTTTACCCAGCGGTTTTAACCGGCCCTGTTAAAACTGCCCTGGTCAATAGTCAATACGCCTAGAGTGGTCAATACCGGTCAATTGAAATACTGATTGGTCAATTGCATATTTTTAGTGTTGAAATGCCAAAGCTACTCAAACTAGTCGGTTGAAGTTTTGGTCTCTTTGCTAGAGGCTGATCATTTGATCTAGAGTTTCAGGTTCAGCTGTTATTTCTACAGTTTTTTTAGCCCTAGGCATTTTTTTCTAATACACATCAGTATTTACTCTTATCATGCTGTTCACGACAACGGTCAACCCCTATCTTTGGAAACAGTGTAGATCCAGATCAGATGGCTTCTGAAGAAGCCATCTGATCAGGATCTGCACTGTTTGACATTCAGTTTATGAATTTGTAGGAATAAAATACATCAAGTAATCTGATTGGTTCAAAGACAGAAATGGGTGTGGCTAAAATGAATATTCAGCAAGAGAAGGGTTAAGACCTTAGCACTAACTTCAATATTACAGTATTTTGCACATTGCAGTGTCTTTTGTTGTTTTTTTTTTTTTGTCTTTAATGAAGAATTTCCAAATTAGTTCATGTTTCATTCATTTTTAACATCTCCGGTAATAGCTTGATGATAAGACACTACCTAGATTGCAGGTAAACAGAAAACCTGGAATAAAGCCTGAAGTCAGTTTATAATATCCCTATTAGGGACAAGCGATCGGTCACTTTGCCAATTATATCTTTGCCACACACACTGCAGTGCCATGGGGCAGCTTTTACACCTTTTATTCTGTTTTGACAGCAATTTATAGGTGTTGCAGTTACTTAAATTTACTTCAAAGACACCAGTGACTCTCAGGGGTAGCCCCTATGTGCTTTTAGTGCCCGGTTACCTTACAAAATCTATCAAGTCAAGACCAGTGAATCTCCAAATAGTGTTTGTTTAATTGTAGCCTTTTACAGAAGAACTACTTCACAGGCCTAAAGATTAATCACAGGTGTATTTCACGTTTGTAAATATGTGTATGTGACAATTTTCTGCAATAACATAAAAATTATCTGCAATAACATCAAAATTATATGTAAAGTGCTTTTTGATGTAACCTTTTAAATTTTATGATCAAAGATTATATTAAAAAAAAAATCTTTTAATATCCGAATGATCAAAAATTATTTTGGGTCAGAATAAAAGCACCACAGACACTGCATAATACCCCGTCACTGCTAAGCAATGTAACTTATTATACCCCCACAAATGAAATTTGGGGGGGTATATAGGAGTGAGCTTGTCGGTCTGTCTGTCGGTCGGTCGGTCGGTCGGTCGGTCGGTCTGTTGACTTGGTTTCCAGACGATAACTCAAAAAGCGCTTCACCAATTTTTATAATTTTTGGTACACTGATGTAACATCATAAAATACAGGTCAAGTTCGATTTCCACTACAATTCGTCAATTTTCGACATAGTTATGGCCCCTTTCAAGTGAAAAAATTGCAAAATGCGCTGATGTACTATCAAGGCAGTTTGCAAAATGCGCTGATGTACTATCAAGGCAGTTTTTGTGGGGGTATTCATCACCTTTAGTGATAGCTCTAGTTTGAAAATATATCAAGGCTAAATAACTAGAAAGGGGATAGCAGAGATATGATCCGCAAGTTTAATCCAAATATTTCATATAGTAAGGGAACTAGAGGCCAAAAACTATTTTTCAGATACTGAAAAGGGACAGACAGACAGATGGACAGACATACAAATGGATGGACAGACAGACAGATAGCAGAGGGTGTAGAAGTTTTATCCATATATTTCAAATAATAAATGAACTATAGGCCAAAATCCCTTTTTTATATATTTCAAGGGCAGATAACTCAATTGCTGGGAAAGCCAGAGTCATGTTCCTTTGCCACAGTATGTAACATTTAATCTACTACATATCTATGAAGTTTCAGCAAGATATTGCTGGTGGTGGAATGAGGATGTTAATAAGGTCATAGCAGCCAAGCGGCAAGCCTTTAAAGCTTGGAAGACTGGTAAGGGCACCCGTGCATCATATCTTGCGGCCAAACGCATAGCCAGACGTGCGGTGCACCATGCTCGCCAAGAAGCTGAGAAGGAGATCTACAAGAATATTGACCCTAAGTCCTCAGAAGTATACCGCCTTGCTAACCAGATGAGAAGAGAGAATACCGATGTTGTAGGTGACAAACCAGTAAAGAATGATGCAGGGGAGATGTCGATGAGTGATGACTCAAAGCAGAGGGCCTGGTTAGAACACTACCAAAGGCTACTCAATGTTGAGTTCGACTGGGACCCAGACCACCTGTCTGATGAACCACCAGTGGAAGGGCCACCCATCCCAATCACTATTGATATGGTTAAGAAGGCTATCTCTCAGATGAAGACTGGCAAAGCACCTGGTCCCTCTGGCATAGTGGTGGAGATGATAAGAGCTGCAGGTGATGCGGGTGCCTCGATGATCCGTGACCTTGCAGCTGCAATCATCCGTGATGGGAAGGTACCTTCTGACTGGGAACAGAGTTTCATTGTCTGTCTCTACAAGGGCAAGGGCGATGCATTGGAACGGGGCAACTACCGTGGTCTCAAGCTGACAGAACAGGTCATGAAAGTCCTGGAAAGGATTGTGGATGGCCTCATTAGGCAGTTGGTGTCCATCGACGATTCCCAGTTTGGCTTCGTCCCAGGAAGAGGCACAACAGATGCAATTTTTGTTGTCCGACAGCTGCAAGAGAAGTATCTGGCGGCCAACAAGAGACTCTACATGGCTTTTGTAGACCTGGAGAAGGCATTTGATCGAGTGCCTAGGAAAGTCATCTGGTGGGCACTAAGAAAACTTGGAGTGGACGAGTGGATTGTGAAACTGGTCCAAGGGATGTACGCAAATGCTCGGAGCCGTGTCCGCGTTGGTGATGGTTACAGTGAAGAATTCGAGGTGAAGGTGGGTGTTCATCAAGGCTCTGTTCTCAGCCCACTGCTTTTCATCATTGTGCTTGAAGCCTTGTCATGCGAGTTCCGCTCTGGAGTCCCCTGGGAGGACCTGTATGCTGATGACCTTGTCATCATAGCTGAATCCCTTGAGGAATGTGTCAGGAGGCTCTTAACTTGGAAAGACGCAATGGAGGCGAAAGGGCTGAGAGTGAATGCAGGAAAGACAAAGATCATGATCTGTGGTACAGGTCTGGACCTCTTGCAGAGTACAGGCCAGTTCCCATGCGCTGTATGTCGCACTGGAGTGGGCAGCAACAGTATCTTTTGTAATGGCTGCAAGTTCTGGGTGCACAAGAAATGCAGTGGGCTCAAACGCTTGATAGAGGACCCTGAGTACAGGTGTACATGGTGCCAAGGAACTGCACGCCCCTTAGATGGCAGACCACAGAGGGAAGTTCAAGTCGGATCAGACAAGCTGGAGGTTGTAGCTTCCTTCTGCTACCTAGGTGATATGCTCTCTGCAGGGGGTGGTTGCGACCTTTCAACTACATCACGTGTGAAAACAGCCTGGAAGAAATTCAAGGAGTTGCTACCAGTTCTCTCTTCCCGCCACCTCTCGTTCAAGACACGTGGCCGTGTGTATAGCTCTTGTGTGCGGAGCGCAATGCTCCATGCCAGTGAGACATGGCCATTGACAAAGCCAAACCTCCAACGTCTACAGCGAAATGACAGGGCAATGATCAGACAGATCTGCAATGTCAAGCCACAGGACACTGTCACCATCAGGTCCAGTGAGTTACTTGAGCGTCTTGGCATTGAGGACCTGGACCTCATCCTGAAAGAGAGAAGACTTCGCTGGTATGGACATGTGGAACGCTCCAACGGTGCAATCAAGACTGCCTGTGACATACAGGTAAGTGGAAAGCGGGGGCCAGGCAGGCCCAAGATGACCTGGAAGCAACTAACAGAAAGAGATTGCAGAGAATGGAAGCTCTCTGCTATCGATCCTCATGATAGACAAGCCTGGAGATCTGGTGTAAGATCTGCCATGCGTGCAGCAAGCCAGCTACCTGGAAGGGGGCCCACTTATGTGGACGTTGCACGTTAATCAAAAATCCGTTGATGATGATGATGATGATATTGCAAATAATAAAGGAACTACAGTCTAAAATGCATTTTAAATACTTCAAGGGCAGATAACTCAAGAACTGGTACAGCCAGAGTAGCGGTCCTTGGCCATGATATGAACCATTAAGTCCTCTATATATCTGTGAAGTTTCATCGAGATATTCCATATAGTAAGGGAACTAGAGGCCAAAAACCATATTTCAGATATTTCAAAGGCAGATAACTCAATCGCTGGGAAAGCCAGAGTCATGTTCCTTTGTCACAGTATATAACAATTCATCTGCTACATATCTATGAAGTTTCAGCAAGATATTGTAAATGATAAACGAACTACAGTCTAAAATGCATTTTTTAAATACGTCAAGGACAGATAACTCAAGAACTGGAACAGCCAGAGTAGCAGTCCTTGGCCACAATATGAACCGTTTAGTCCTCTATATATCTGTGAAGTTTCATCCAGATATTCCATATAGTAAGGGAATTAGAGGCCAAAAACCATTTTTCAGATACTGAAAAGGGCAATAACTCTGCTAAAAATTAACGGATTTTGCCCATTAACAATCCCAAACCACTCATCCCCGATACCAATATGTATGCAAAATTTGAACAAAATCCGTGAAAAAATACTCAAGTTATCGATCGGAAACGAAGTGCAGATGGACGGACGCACGTCCTCACAGATGGACACTTGTTGGGTACTTCCATGTTAAAAACTACCCAACAAGACACAAAAATACCCCTAAACTACCCAACAAAGCAATAAATCTTGTTGGCTACTTTTTTCGGACACTAACAGAATAAACGGCAAATACTCAACAACGTCCTACCCAACTAGTGCCCATTCGTGTGCCCGGACAGACATACGGACGGACGGACACCGGAGGGTATAACATAATACCCCGCCACTATCGTGTGGCGGGGTATAATAATACATATTTTCAAAGTTTAAGAGGGAAAAAGATTGGGACCCGGGGGAGGGAGAGAGAGAGGTGAGTGGTACAATCTGGAACAACAATTTTTTTCTGACCTTTCATAAATCCTTAACAAGAAAAATGCCTAATGGCATTATGGACGGGTTTTTTTTTCAGTATGGTTAGGATGGTGGTGGCATGGGTGGGGTAGGGTGGGGTGTGCTGGTGTGGGGTAGGGTGGGGTGGAATGGGTTAGGAGTCGGGTGGGACGGGGTGGAATTTGTGGTGGGGCGTGGTGGGGTTGTGGGGTGGGGTGGGCTTGGGTGGGTGGGATGGGGTGAGGTCGGGTAAGGTGGGGAGTGGTGGGATGGGGTTGGGTTGGGGGTGGATTGGGGTTGTTTTGGGATGGGGGTGGGGTGGGGTTGTGGGGTAGGGTAGGGTATGCTAGGGTAGGGTGGGGTGGGTAGGGTATGTATGTAAAACTAAGTATGCATGTATGTACAGAACAAATGCAATATCCTAACCCAGTAACAACTTTTTATGTGTGTGTGTGGGGGGGGGGGGGGGATTTGTTTATGTGTTTTACGAAGAAAAAAAAATAAAGTTTTTTCTATTTTTAGCTCTATTTTTAGCTCTAGTGGCCACTGATTTTAGCAATTTTGAAAAAGGGTCACCTAATGAACATTTCTGTAAAATAATTTTGTAATCGGGCCATTATCCCAGGAGGAGATGTCGTTTAAAGAAATTGTTGACGGACGACGGACATCAACTCACCTTGAGCACGAAGTGCTCAGGTGAGCTAAAAAAAGAACGAAAAAAAAAAAAAAAAGAAAATTCCATGCCTGTGCATGCATGTATGTATTATTACTAGCAACTATCAGGGGAGGAAGATAATAATTGTTCATATGTGTTTATGGAGAAATAAAGAAAAAAAAGAATGAAAAAAGAAAGAAAAAAAAAAAAAGAACAGAAAAAAAAGAACAGAAAAAAAAAAAAAATGTCTCCACCGGGGTTTGAACTCACGCCCCTCAGATTCATAGTCAACAATAGGATCCGTAGTCCAGCACTCTATCCACTACACTGGCATTTGAAAAAAGGTTAACCAAAAGGTAAACCTGAAAAACGCAAGTTTGAAAAATGACAATTTCCGCCAAAATTTTAGTCTTTTGCGCCATTTATGGATAATACATGAAAGCGGTACCTCCACTTATGCATCAGTCCTGGTATTAAAACAATCTGCTGCAGAATAGATGAAAAATATCACTTTGAAAAAAGGTTAACCAAAAGGTAAACCTGGGACGCCCGCCCGCCCGGACATCGCTATTTTAAAGGACGGATTTTTTTTAAAAAACCCGTCCAAAAATCCATGATAAATTCAGCTTATTCATATTCCTGTAAATCAAAATACGAACAATTTGTCTAACATACAAAGGAATAAAGGATAATTACATGTATAAAGATTGATTGAAGGGAACGGATCTGTCTACAGTTCTGTTAGTAAATCCAACCTCTCCAGTTGACCAGCAATAATGTCTTTTGACTTCTGATCAAATATAAAAAGATCTAAAATAATTACTGTTATTAACCCTTTTGTAACAAATGGAATCCTCCTCCTTATATAGCAGGAGTCCATTTAAAATTTAGGGGTGTCAAGCTGTGTTTTCTTCAAAATTTATTTGGAAAATGACCAAACTTTTAGCAAACAGTGGAGGCCCTGAACAGATGCCGTGTTCTGCGGTGTCTGATCTGGGCCTGCACTGTTTGTCCGGGTACCTGTTTTGGGGTTTCTGGTACAAAATGGGTTAACTGATTAATAACAAGAGGCCCATGGGCCACAATGCTCACCAGAGCTCAGGCAGGCACTGCCCACTGGCAGCCATGTATGGTTTCAGGTTTTAATGTATTGATTATAAAGTCTCCCAAACAAATGCCCATTTCCAAATGAGCACCCATGTGGACTCTGTATCTGAAATATTAGGCCTTTTATGAAGAGGACTGGAGGGATGAGACATGGACCCAACAGAGCCCAGGCTGGTATCACTGAATCCAACTTATCATAAGGCACAAGAATATATAGGGTTTAGGGGTTGGGATGTGTACTGTTCCTGAGATATAAGGCCTTTTTAAGCTGCGGAGGGGGTGGAGCATGTCCCTGGCAGACACCAGGAAAGCCAAGATTGTTGTCGCTGAATGTGTCTTATAATAAGGATCAAGAAAATATATTGTTAATGGGTGGGGATATAAACAGTTTCCAAGATATGAGGCCCTCTTATGAAATAATGAAGGGAGGAATGGCCCCTGTGGACCACCAAGTTGGTGTGAATGAATGTGTCTAATCATAAGAAACAAGAATATATATGATTATAAGGTGGGGATCTTAATGGTGTCTGAGATATATGGCCTTTTATGAAGTGGAGGGGTGGGCCATGGCATCAGCATGTTGCCCTAGCACATAGAGAACCCACGTTGATGTGAGTGAATGAGTCTTATTATAGGGAACACAAATATACATATTTTAGGGGTGGGGATCTGAACAGTATCTGAGATATACGAAGTGTAAGGGTGGGGCATGGCCCCAGCACACCCCCAGAGACCCCTAGGTTGGTATCACTGAAATTGTCTCATCATAAGGAACAAGAATATTTATGGTTTAGGGGTGGGGGTTCTGAATGGTTTCTAAGATATTGAGCCTTTTACGAAGTGGAGGGGGTTGGGCATGGCCCGGGCACATCACAGGGGACCCCCAGGTTGGTTTCAATGAATGCGTCTTATTATAACAAACAAGAATATATATAGTTTCGGGGTGGGGATCTGAATGGTTTCCGAGACATATCACCTTTTATGAAGTGGAGTTGTTGGGCCCAGCCCCCGTGTGGCCCGGGAGACCCTTAGGTTGGTATCACTGAATGCATCTTATCATAAGGAACAAGAATTAATATGCTATAGGGGTGGGGATCTGAATGGTTTCTGCGATATTGGGCCTATTAGGAAGTGGAGTGGGTGGGGCATAGCCCGGGCACATCATAGGGGACCCCCAGATTGGTGCCACTGAATGCATCTTATCATAAGAAACAAGAATATACATGGTTTTGGGGTGGGGATCTGAAGGGTTTCCAAGATATATCACCTTTTATGAAGTGGAGGGATGGGGCATAGCCCTGGTGTGGCCTGGGAGATCCTTATGTTGTTATCACTGAATGCATCTTATCATAAGGAACAAGAATTTATATGGTTTAGGGGTGGGGATCTGAACAGTTTCTGAGATATTGGGCCTTTTATGAAGTGGAGGGGTCGGGCATAGCCCCCGTGCAGCCAGGGAGACCCTTAGGTTGGTATCACTGAATGCGTCTTATCATAAGAAACAAGAATTTAAATGGTTTAGGGGTGGGGATCTGAAAGGTTTCTGAGATATTCAGCCTTTACGAAGGGGAGGGGGTGGGGCATAAGCCCCGCCACATCCTAGGAGAAGACCCAGATTGGTGTCACTGAATGCGTGTTATCATAAGGAACAAGAATACATATGGTTTAGGGGTGGGCTCTGAACAGTTTCTCAGATATATGGTCTTTTGTTAAGTCGAGGGGTGGAGTATGGCCCGGGCCCAACCTGGGTGACCCCTAGGTTGGTGTCACTGAATGTGTCTTATCATAAGGAACAAGAATATATATGGTTTTGGGGTGGGGATCTGTAACGTTTCTGGAATATTTAGCCTTTTATGAAGTGGAGGGGGTTGGGCATGGCCCCACACATCTCGGGGGACCCCCAAGTTGGTGTCACTGAATACACCTTATCATAAGGAACGAGAATATATATGGTTTAGGGGTGGGGATCTGTAAGGTTACTGGGATATTGGGCCTTTTATGAAGTGGAGGGGGTGGGGCATGGCCCCGGCACATCCCGGGGGACCCCCAGGTTGGTGTCACTGAGTCCATCTTATCATAAGGAACAAGAATATATATGGTTTAGGTGTGGGGATCTCAATGGTTTCTGTGATAAATGGCATTTTATGAAGTGGAGGGGGTGGGGCATGTCCCCGGCACATCCCGGGGGACCCCAGGTTGGTGTCACTTAATGCGTCTTAGCATCAAGAACAAGAATATATATAGTTAAGGGGTGGGGATCTGAATGGTTTCTGAGATAAATGGCATTTTATGAAATAGAGTGGGCAGGGCTTGTCCCCGGCACATCCCGGGGGACCACCAGGTTGGTGTCACTTAATGCATCTTATCATAAGGAACAAGAATATATATGGTTTAGGGGTTGGGATCTGTAAGGTTTCAGAGATATAAGGCACTTTATAAAGTGGAGGGGGCGGGGCATGGCCCCGGCACAACCTAGGGGACCCCCAGGTTGACAAAAGCATATGGCTGAGAAAAGTTTACTCAAGACACATGTCTATGTAAGTTTTGTCAAAATATCTGCAATCACTTGGCAGTAAATGCCATTTTTCAGTTTTCCCCATTATAAGTCAATGGAAACTCTAAGTTGCCATAGCAACAAAACTAAAAGGCCAAATTTCATAAAAAAACACAAAACCTGTAAAGGCAAATATGGTGAATATTTTCATAAAGTCTCAGCGTCCTAGAGCATATGGTTTCTGAGGAGATGATTTTTAAGTATTTTTTTTTCTATTTTTTGCATTTTGGTTTCCATGGCAACCATTAAAATTGAGCAGTAGGCCTAAAATCATATGGTAGATACTAGATTGCTTAAGGAACATTTCTATGAAAGTTTTGTCCCAATATCTGCAAAGGCTTGGCAGTTAATGCCATTTTTCAATTTTCCCCATTATAAGTATATGGGAGCTCTAAGTTGCTATAGCAACCAAACTAATGGGCCAATTTTCATAAAAAACACAAACTTTCAATCCCCCAGCCCAAGGATGCTAGAGATGAAATTTGGACTCAATCGGCCCAGTGGCTTCAGAGGAGATGTCGTTTGAAAATGTTAACGCCAGACGACGACGACGGACAACTGCCTATCCTATAAGCTCCCCCGGAGCCTTTGGCTCTGGTGAGCTAAAAACTATCTTGTCTTGTTCACTGATGAAAATATAGTTTAACCTTGTGTACATGATGTATGGGGGAAAACTTTTAAGACCAGATAGCAACAGGACAGAGGCATATACTCCAGTGATTTAATCGACCCAACTGACCACCAATTGACCAGTTAAGACTGGTTTTAACCACTGGCCCGGCCAATACTCATACTGACCAGCTTTTTGCCAACCTTGATGAGAAAGACAGACTCTATAATCATTGCTTTGTACTTGTTCCTGACAAAAAAGCATTTGAAAACAGAATCACCATTGCTACTGGTCATCACGAAAACATGCCTATATAATTTTGACCCTCTTGAACCCCACTTTTATATAGTAAAACTTGGGTTTCCAGGGGGTATACCTTATTTTTCTTATTTCTGCTCTAAAATATAGATTGTGGGTACTCGTTAGAACCGCCTCGATCTTTTTTTCGGCGATAAAGATGGCAATGTTTTTGTATAGGCGTGTTTGCATAATGTGACACGCCAAATGACAAACTGTACATACACCAGGACCTGTGATATGGGAAGTTAGTCCATATATATATATACTTCAGGGGAAATTTCAGGTTGGGCTCCTGTTTTGTCCGGTGTCCCAGGAGGGACTGTTCTGAGTCCCTTGTTGTTTTCTTTGTGTACAATACATAAATGACATAATTTCTACTGATATTGATTCCGAAATAAGACAGTTCGAATATGTCAGACTGTGTTTGTGAAATTAAAAACGCGGGGACTCATTGAAACTCAGAGGGATATAAATATTTAATAGGGTGTTGGTCTAGAAAATGGGGTATGAGAGTTCAGCCAGTCAAATGCAATATCATTTCGATAACTAAGAAAAGAACAAATAAAATTGAGGCTTCTTACACTTTAGAGGGAACGGTCCTCGAAAATGTGGATTCAACTAATTACCTTCGTGTGATTATCTCACATGACCGGAGATGGAATACTCATATTAGCAACATGTGTATTAAGGCTAATAGAACACTTGGCTTCTTGAGGCAAAAATCTTTATTAATCATGTTAATGCCCCAAAGATGTTATGTACTGTAAAAGTCCTAAAAATTTGGACACCTTGAGTCGAATTGAGAACTCTGTAATTCTCCAAACCTTTTAACAAATTTTGTTTCATGATCCAGCAAGGAATCCAAAAAGGTGAAGACGGAGTGGCAATCAGTGTAGACCATGATCAGACTACTCCTTCAGGAGCAGTCTCACCTGGGTCTGCACTGTTTGCTTAGGCGTGTCTGTCCCAATACTTAGGATCATTATTTATTTGGCGCCTATTTATTTACAACTACTGAAAATAGAAACCCATTTTATGGTACTTTAGTTTATACTAATTTATTTTAGTTCGATTGCGACGGAAGCTTCAAGCTTATTTAATCGCTCTGGAACACTAATTCCCGATGTTTTCGCATGCGAGAGAGAGGCAGGGACTATTACACCACTGCTACCCATTTACACCTGGGTGGAGTGAGGCAGTGTCATTATGTGTCTTGCCTAAGGACACACCTCAATACTGTGTGCCAGATTCGAACGCACAACCTCTCGATCATGAGTCAAACACGTTAAACACTGCGCTATCGCGGCTGACTGGTACATGTGTTTAACCCATAAAATGCCAATGAATCACGACGATTATTGTCTGCTTTACCGTCTGCTGGTTACTTTTTAAGTGATTTTTTGCAAACAGTGCGGACACAGATCAGACTGCTCCTGTACATAGGAGCACTCAGCCGTCTGATCTGGGTCCACACTGTTTGCCAGTATGCAAAAATATTTCTAAAAAGTTTGCAAAAATATTCAGCAAACGACAGAAGCAGATGACATTTTCAGATGTAGTTTTTCTCAGTGTCTTAAGGGTTAAAAAATGGATTTTGATAACTGTGGTGGCAGAATTCCAACTGGACCATTCGGGCCAGCCAGCCACTGACCATACTAACCTGACAAGCTTTTCACAATGTCCATCGGTCTTGGGTTAATGTCAAACCATGACGTCCTGGTGAATGAATGGGCACCAATGAATGTCATTTGACGTGTAACCAGTAACGATTCTGATTCAGAAGTCCCTAGCTCTCACCAATGTTTAGCAATGCATTGACTGATGCACATGGTTATCTCCCTTGGAACTACATGTTTTGGTGAACCAGAAGCAAATGAAATGGAAATAGGTCCAAAGAAAACTTTATGACAACATAAACAGCACTCACCATGTTCACGGATCAAAACAAAACAAGGCAAAAATAATTGTCAAAAATGGCGACGACGCCTATGGAAACATTGGGATAATGTGGATGGGCCTAGTTGAAGTTAAAATCAATGACTTTACTGTGTCTCCCATAATGAACATGCAATAAAGACTTGAAATAAGGTTCGTTTGGAGACCAGTTATTACCTTTCAGCGATATTCACTTGCTGAAATCTTTCGTTTCATCGGAATTTATCAAATGTTTGTGACCTCTGCCTTGCGCCAAAACGCAACACGCAACGACATTGGTACTCGGTTTCGTCAATAAATCCGCCCTTTCGCAAATGGCGATTTGTTGAGTTTATATTTACGAAATGGCTAGAACAGTGGAAAAATTAATGGGTTTCAGTGTTCAGATTTGATTTTCGTTCTTCTTGTTCATTCATTCGCTTTTAAATGGCCATATTGTCATTATTTTGACTGCATAGAGCGGAAACCAGCTAACTAAAAAAACAGTAGCAGGTCATGCGAGGTAACTCTTTATCATGCAACTGCAGTGACTCGCGTTCTGTACATTTTTTATGCACTGGGCCGACATGACTGTGTTTGAACTGACTTTTTGGTGTGTGTGTGTGGGGGGGGGGGGGGGGGATACGACCCTTTCAAGATTATTTAAATGGCCCTGGAATGGCCACAAACAGACTGACTTCTTGATCATCATGGACTTCACTAAGGCCTTTGACAAGGTACCGCACAGAAGGCTATTAGGTCTATCTATCTTCTCATACTGATATGGAGCGTGATAGCTCAGTGGTTAGTGTACTTGCCTCTGATGCTAGAGGTCCCGGGTTCGATCCCCGGCAGCGGCGATAAAATTTCGGTGTCCGAACACGCTCCATTGGC
Source organism: Lucinisca nassula (assembly GCA_963580285.1). Lineage (NCBI taxonomy): Eukaryota > Metazoa > Mollusca > Bivalvia > Lucinida > Lucinidae > Lucinisca > Lucinisca nassula. The sequence continues at coordinate 74,591,892 of OY757022.1, forward strand.
ATCATTTGCAGGGATGAATGTCATAAAGTGCACCGTCCTTCGGATCGGGACGTTAACTGGAGGCCCCCCTGTGCAGGGAGAACCATCCCCTGTGCAGGTTAAAGATCCCTACCGTAATTACATGATTACTGTGTAGACTTTCATCCTGCAAATCCTGGAGTGTATGTAATATACACCTGCGGTAATGGTCAAATGTGACCGACGCAGTATCAGAAGATAGATAGATAGATAGACGCAGTATCAGAAGATAGATAGATAGATAGTGTCATATTTGGCCATTACCTCAGCTATTTTATAGGCCTAAACTGGAGTACTATGGGATAAGAGGATCCACACATAGGTGGATTAGCTCATGGCTCTCTGGGCGCTCACAACAAGTTGTAGGCCTACTTGATGGCCAAGCGTACGTCTGATCCAGTCCCTGTTTTATCTTGAGTCCCAAAGGTTTGGTCCTTGGACCGGTCCTCTATCTATCTATCTATCTATCTTCTTATACTGAGTCGGTCATATCTGCCCATTACCTCAGTTGATTGGGTGGCTAAATTTAGAATTTAGCTGATGAAAAAAAAAAAAAAAAAAAAAAGAGAGGCACTGGATGCGTCCTTAAAACTATTTACAATCTGCATAACAGAGGTATCCTAAAACGCATACCTCTGAGACCCAATCTTACACTGTGCGGGCTTTGAACTCTTCTGCGGACTTGGCATTCACCGCAGAGGAGGGAAGACTATTCCATTGGGGAATAGTTCTAGGAAAAAACGAGTTCTTCAGGGCATCACTATAGGACTGGTATCTACGATATTGTGAGTCGTTTACTTTTGATGCCCTTGTTTGGGTCGACAGTGTTACAGGGGTCAAGTACCTATCTTTATCAATAGACACTGAATCGGAGTGTATCTTGTAGAAGAAGGTTAAAGAGGACTGCTCACGACGGGCCTCCAGGGACGGCCACTCTAGCTCATTAAGCATGTCACCGACGCTACTTCTATTTCGCCATCGCCTACAGGTCCATCGAGCAGCTGTCCTCTGCACCTTCTCCACCTGCTGAGTCTGAGTTTTAACATAGGGGTGCCAAATGGGTGATGCATATTCGAGTTGAGGGCGAACCAATGTTTTATATGCAACATCCTTTGTCTGCCTAGGTGCAAAAGCCAAGTTCCGTCTAAGGAATCCCAAAGTCCTAGTTGCTTTAGATGTAATCTCTGAAATATGTTGACCCCAATCAAGATCGTCAGTGATGGTGATACCAAGATATTTGGTGGATTGAACATGCTCCAAAACTTGCTGGTGAAGAGTATAGTCAAACTTAATTTGCTTGTCCGGAGGGTGTCGTGACACTCTCATTGAGTGACATTTGGCCACATTGAACTTCATTTGCCAATCGGCCTCCCACTGTGCAAGTTGATCCAGGTCATCTTGTAAAATAAGACAGTCAGAAGGAGAATATATGTTCCTATACAGGACACAATCATCAGCAAACAAACGGACCGATGACCTGATATTATCGGGGAGATCATTAATGAAAACCAAGAAAAGGACCGGTCCAAGGACCGAACCTTGGGGGACTCCAGATAAAACAGGGACTGGATCAGACGCTTGGCCATCAAGTACAACTTGTTGTGAGCGCCCAGAGAGCCATGAGCTAATCCACCTATGCGTGGATCCTCTTATCCCATAGTACTCCAGTTTATGTAATAGCCTTCTGTGAGGTACCTTGTCAAAGGCCTTAGCAAAGTCCATGATGATCAAGTCAGTCTGTTTGTGGCCACGATTTATGGCCCCATCCAGATTGCTCACAATGTCATGGTAAAATTGAACAAGCTGCGTTTCGCAAGACCATTGACTCTTTGACCTCTTCTTGGTTTTCATCAATGATCTCCCTGATAATATCAGGTCATCGGTCCGTTTGTTTGCTATTGATTGTGTCCTGTATAGGAACATATATTCTCTTTCTGACTGTTTTATTTTACAAGATGACCTGGATCAACTTGCACAGTGGGGGGCCGATTGGCAGATGAAGTTCAACGTGGCCAAATGTCATTCAATGAGGGCGTCACGACACCCTCCGGACAAGCAAATTAAGTTTGACTATAAGGCCTACACTTCACCAGCAAATTTTTGAGCATGTTCAATCCGCCAAATATCTTGGTATCACCATCACTGATGATCTTTGATTGGGGTCAACATATCTCTGAGATTACATCTAAAACAACTAGGACTTTAGGATTCCTTGGACGTAACTTGGCTTTTGCACCTAGGCAGACAAAGCATATTGGATATAAAACATCGCTTCCCCCTCAACTTGAATATGCATCACCCATTTGGCATCCCTATGTTAAAACTCAAGATTCAGCAGGTGGAGAAGGTGCAGAGGACAGCTAATCGATGGACCTGCAAGCGATGGCGAAATAGAAGTAGCGTCGGTGACATGCTTAATGAGCTAGAGTGGCCGCACCCGGAGGCTCGTCGTGAGCAGTCCTCTTTAATCTTCTTCTATAAGATACACTCTGATACTGTGTCTATTAATAAAGATAGCTACTTGACCCCTGTAACAGCGTCGACCTAAACAAGGACATCAAAAGTAAACGGCTCACAATTTCATAGTTACCAGTCCTATAGTGATGCCCTGAAGTACTCCTTCTTTCCTAGAACTATTCCTCAATGGAATTGTCTTCCCTCCTCTGCGGTGAATCTCAAGTCCGCAGAAGAGTTCAAAGCCCGTACAGTGTAAAATTGAGACCCAGAGGTATGCGTTTTAGGATACCTCTGTTATGCAGATTATAAATAGTTTTAAGGACGCATCCAGTGCCTCTTCTTTTTTCAGCTAAATTCTAAATTTAGCCACCCAACCAACTGAGGTAATGGCCAAATGTGACCGACTCAGTATAAGATAGATAGATAGATAGATAGATAGATAGATAGATAGATAGATAGATAGATAGATAGATAGAACTAAGTCCTTGAGAAATGAACTTAACTTTTAGGTTGAACACTAAGGTTGATGCAATAGTTCACTAAGTCAGTGAACCATGAAACTTAGGTCAAGGTCAAACATGGATGCTTTCATTATAGTTGTCATCCCTAGATACAAGTATGTACTAAGTATGATTAACAAAACTCTTAAAGTTCTTTTTAAATGAATTTGACCATTAGGGTGAACGCAGGGGTGGTCGCAATATTTCATGAAGTCAGCAGTAGCCTAAACCATAAAATGCAGCTCAAGATCAAATATTGGCCTATGGATGCCTGCATTAAAATTGACATCCCTAGATACAAGCTTGTACTAAGTATCATTGCTGAATAGTTCTTGAGAAATTATCATGACCATTAGGATGGACGCTAGGTTGGTCGCAATATTGTACAAAGTCAGTGAACCTTGAAATGTAGGTCAAGGTCAAATATAGATGCTTGCATCCAAGTTGCCATCCCTAAATACAAGTTTGTACCAAGTATCACTTATGAAACTCTTATAGTTCTTGAGAAATTAACTTGACCATAGGGGTGAACGCTAAATTGGTCGCAATATTTTACAGTCAGTGAAACATGGAATGTAGGTCAAGGTCAAATACGGATGCTTGCATTTAAGTTGCCATCCCCACCAAGTATCATTAATGAAGCTCTTATAATTCTTGAGAAATTAACTTGACGATTCGGGTGAACGCTAGGGTGGTTGCAAATGTGGTCGCAAATGTTGACCCCTTGACAAATGGATTGACGGACGAACAGACGGAAACCGGACGCCTATATCGCGCCATGCTAATAGCAAGCGCGACAAAAACTGTTAGAGGAATTGCGCTCACAATGTATCTATTCTGATAGTTAATCGACCTGGAAAAAGGCTAAGTTAAAGCGTGAAAACAAAAATTTTAAAAATTAAAGGAGGTTTACCCCCAAACACCTGAAGATCCTCAGACCATGGACAAACCACATGCAAAGTTTCAAAATGATCGGTAAAAAACTGTAAGAGGAGTTGCGCTCACAATGTATCTATTCTGATAGCAAATCGACCTGGAAAAAAGCTAAGTTAAAACGTGAAAACAAAAATTGCAAAAATAAAAGGAGGATAACCCCAAATGCACCCGAAGCTCCTCAGACCATGGGCAAACCACATGCAAAGTTTCAAAATGATCGGTAAAAAAAAAACTGTAAGAGGAGTTGCGCTCAGAAGGTATCTTTTCCAATAGTATATGGACATGAAAAAAACAAAACCTAAAATAAAACTAAGTTGACAGAGCGGAAAAAGTTGGTAAAAATAAACGGAGGATAACCCCAAAATCACATGCACATCTTCAGACCATGACAAAAACGCCTGCAAAGTGTCTAAATGATCGGTAAAAAACTGTAAGAGATGTTGCGCTCGCAAAGCACCCAAGTAAAATGTTGACGGAAAGACGGACGGACAGACAGGCGGACGGAAACTTCCACGCATATGTCTTCATGATAAAACTAGAAATGTCAATACGAAACAGATGCCCCCCCCCCCCTCCCAGGGGCCCACCTCACCCTGAAAAGAAATGTGCTGCAAAAACAGCTGTCGTCAGACAGCATAACTCCTTAAGGTCATTTGCATCGCTGGGGGTATTGCCATTAAAATGTTGAAAAATAACTATAATATAATGTTATTTATCAAATAATTTCGTATTGGCCCAGTTACAGGTCCGAGGTCTGCTGTATTGGCACGAGGCCGAAGGCCGAGGCCAATACAGCTGAGCGAGGACATGTAACTGGGACAATACGAAATTTCTTGATTAATAACAATTTTATTAATTGACGCAATTAAAAAACACGATTTATGATTTTTGAATATTGGTGTAATATAGGATAATCAATTAATAAGCATACCTAAAATATGAACGCAATCCATTGTTTAGAAAATAAATATGAGTTTTTAAAAACGTTAACATGAAAAATTTCTAAGTCTACGACCTTGACTTGAGATCATGGGGGCAGGGGAGGGGATATGGCTGACTGAAACTTTTGACTTGTGTCTATCATGATTCCAAATATGAAGCATATGCATCATATGGATGGAAAATATGAGCTCTAAATACACTTAACATAAACAAAAAATGTGACCTTGACTTGATGACAGAGGCATGCGTATGGTTAAATTAACCTTTGGACCTGTAACTATTATCATACCAAATATGAAGCAAATCCATTGAATAGTTTGGAAAATATCAGCTCCTAACATACTTTAAATTTAAAAACAAATATGTCTGTGACCTTCGCCTTGAGGTCATGTGCATGGGTGGGGTTTTGTTGAATATCACTTTGGACCTCTACCTATCATCCTACCAAATATAAACAAAATCCATCGTATGGCTTGGCAAATATGAACTCTAAATTAACATTAAAATTTATAAGTCTGTGGCCTTGACCTTGAAGTCTTAGGCAAGGGTGGGTGTATTGCCCAATAAACCTTTGGACGTGTATCTATCACCATAGATAATTTAATCTTACTCCATCTTATGGTTTGGAAAATAATACGAGCTCTTTAAGACATAAAATAAACAAGAGGGCCATGATGGCCCTGGATCGCTCACCTGATCCATAGAGTAACAAGTGGGCCCCATGGAATGCCATTATTGACCCAAAGGTTATAATGTGCATAATGTTGTGGGAGGTCTAAAAAGGTGAAGCTTCATACCAAATATCAACAAAGGCTATAATTGTCCACTAGATGAAGCTCCATACCAAATATCAAAGACATGGGCCTTGCAGTTTCATAGAAGATTTTTAAAAATTTTCCTATATAAGTCTATGTAAAACCAAAGGGTCTCGGGGCGGGGGCATTTTGGCCCCAGGGCTATAACTTGAACAATCTTGATAGAGGTCCACTAGATGAAATTTCACACCAAATATCAAAGACCTAGGCCTTGTGGTTTCAATGAAGAAGATTTTTAAAGTCTATGTAAGTCTATGTAAAACCAAAGGGCCCCGAGGCGGGGTCATTTTTGACCTCAGGGCTATAATTTGAACAATCTTGGTAGAGGTCCACTAGCTGAAGCTTCATACCAAATATCAAAGACCTAGGCCTTGTGGTTTCAGAGAAGAATATTTTTCAAGATTTTCCCTATATAAGTCCATGTAAAACCAAAGGGCCCGGAGCGGGGGCATTTTTGGACCCAGGGCTATAATTTTAACAATCTTGGTAGAGGTCCACAAGATGAAGCTTCATACCAAATATCAAAGACCTGGACCTTGCAGTTTCAGAGAAGAAGATTTTTTAAAGATTTTCCCTACATTAAGCCTATGTAAAACCAAAGGGGCCCCGGGGCGGGGGCATTCTTGGCCCAAGCACTATAATTTGAACAATCTCGGTAGGGGTCCACTAGATGAAGCTTCACTCCAAATAGCAAAGACCTGGGCCTTGCGGTTTCAGAGAAGAAGATTTTTAAATATTTTCCCTATATAAGCCCATGTAAAACCAAAGGGCCCCAGGGCGGGGGCATCTTTGGCCCCAGCACTATAATTTGAACCTTCTTGGTAGGGGTCCACTAGATGAAGCTTCATATCAAATATCAAAGACCTGGGCCTTGCAGTTTTAGAGAAGAATTTTACAGATTTTCCCTATATAAGCCCATGTAAAACCAAAGGGCCCCGGGCGGGAGCATTTTTGGCCCCAGCACTATAATTTGAACAATCTTGGTAGGGGTCCGCTAGATGAAGTTTCATACCAAAAATCAAAGACCTGGGCCTTGTGGTTTCAGAGAAGAAGATTTCTGAAGATTTTCCTATATAAGCCCATGTAAAACCAAAGGGCCCCGGGGCGGGGGCATTTTTGGCCCCAGCATTATAATTTGAACAATCTTTGTAGGGGTCCACTAGATGAAGCTTCATACCAAATATCAAAGTCCTGGGCCTTGCGGTATCAGAGAAGAAGATTTTTTAAGTTTTCGGTGAAAACAATCTATTTTTGGCTCCTGTGACCTATATGTGCAACGGACTGGAACCATTTGAACAACTTTGAAAGGGGACCACCTAAGGATCATTCCTGTGAAGTTTCGTCAAAATCCGATCAGTGGCTTAGGAGGAGATGTCGTTTGAAGAAATTGTTTACGCACAGATGACAGACAAAAAGTGATCCTAATATAAAACACAAGAGGGCCAAGATGGCCCTGGATCGCTCACCTGATCCATAGTGTAACAAGTGGGCCCCAGAGAGGGCCATTATTGGCCCCAGGGCTTTAATGTTAATAATGTTGAGGGAGGTCTTAAAGGTGAAGCTTCATACCAAACATCAACACAGGCTATAATTTGAACAATCTTCAGGCAAAGGTCCACTAGATGAAGCTACACATCAAATATCAAAGACCTGGGCCTAGCGGTTTCAGAGAAGAAGATTTTTAAAGATTTTCCCTATATAAGCCTATGTAAAACCAAAGGGCCCCGGGGCGTGGGCATTTTTGGCCCCAGCACTATAATTTGAACAATCTTGGTATGGGTCCACTAGATTAAGCTTCATATCAAATATCAAAGACCTGGGCCTTGTGGTTTCAGAGAAGAAGATTTTTAAAGATTTTCCCTATATAAGCCAATGTAAAACCAAAGGGCGCCGTGGCGGCGGCATTTTTAGTCCCAGCACTATAATTTGAACAATCTTGGTAGGGGTCCACTAGATGAAGCTTCATACCAAATATCAAAGTCCTGGGCCTTGTGGTTTCAGAGAAGAAGATTTTTAAAGATTTTCCCTTTATAAGCCTATGTAAAACCAAAGGGCCCCGGGGCGGGGGCATTTTTGGCCCCAGCACTATAATTTGAACAATCTTGGTAGGGGTTCATACCAAGATGAAGCTTCATACCAAATATCAAAGACCTGGGCCTTGTGGTTTCAGAGAAGAAGATTTTTAAAGATTTTCCCTATATAAGCCAAAGTAAAACCAAAGGGCCCCGTGGCAGGGGCATTTTTTGTCACAGCACTATAATTTGAACAATCTTGGTAGGGGTCCACTAGATGAAGCTTCATACCAAATATCAAAGTCCTGGGCCTTGTGGTTTCAGAGAAGAAGATTTTTAAAGATTTTCCCTATATAAGCCTATATAAAACCAATGGGGCCTCGGGGCAGGTGCATTTTTGGCCCCAGCACTATAATTTGAACAATCTTGGTAGGGGTCCACTAGATGAAGCTTCATACCAAATATCAAAGACCTGAGCCTTGTGGTTTCAGAGAAGAAGATTTTTAAAGATTTTCCCTATATAAGCAAATGTAAAACCAAAGGGCCCCGTGGCGGGGGCATTTTTTGTCCCAGCACTATAATTTGAACAATCTTGGTAGGGGTCCACTAGATGAAGCTTCATACCAAATATCAAAGACCTGGGCCTTGTGGTTTCAGAGAAGAAGATTTCTGAAGATTTTCCTATATAAGCCCATGTAAAACCAAAGGGCCCCGGGGCGGGGGCATTTTTGGCCCCAGCATTATAATTTGAACAATCTTTGTAGGGGTCCACTAGATGAAGCTTCATACCAAATATCAAAGTCCTGGGCCTTGCGGTTTCAGAGAAGAAGATTTTTTAAGTTTTCGGTGAAAACAATCTATTTTTGGCTCCTGTGACCTATATGTGCAACGGACTGGAACCATTTGAACAACTTTGAAAGGGGACCACCTAAGGATCATTCCTGTGAAGTTTCGTCAAAATCCGATCAGTGGCTTAGGAGGAGATGTCGTTTGAAGAAATTGTTTACGCACGGATGACAGACAAAAAGTGATCCTAATATAAAACACAAGAGGGCCAAGATGGCCCTGGATCGCTCACCTGATCCATAGTGTAACAAGTGGGCCCCAGAGAGGGCCATTATTGGCCCCAGGGCTTTAATGTGCATAATGTTGAGGGAGGTCTTAAAGGTGAAGCTTCATACCAAACATCAACACAGGCTATAATTTGAACAATCTTGGCAAAGGTCCACTAGATGAAGCTACACATCAAATATCAAAGACCTGGGCCTAGCGGTTTCAGAGAAGAAGATTTTTAAAGATTTTCCCTATATAAGCCTATGTAAAACCAAAGGGCCCCGGGGCGGGGGCATTTTTGGCCCCAGCACTATAATTTGAACAATCTTGGTATGGGTCCACTAGATGAAGCTTCATATCAAATATCAAAGACCTGGGCCTTGTGGTTTCAGAGAAGAAGATTTTTAAAGATTTTCCCTATATAAGCCAATGTAAAACCAAAGGGCGCCGTGGCGGGGGCATTTTTAGTCCCAGCACTATAATTTGAACAATCTTGGTAGGGGTCCACTAGATGAAGCTTCATACCAAATATCAAAGTCCTGGGCCTTGTGGTTTCAGAGAAGAAGATTTTTAAAGATTTTCCCTTTATAAGCCTATGTAAAACCAAAGGACCCCGGGGCGGGGGCATTTTTGGCCCCAGCACTATAATTTGAACAATCTTGGTAGGGGTTCATACCAAGATGAAGCTTCATACCAAATATCAAAGACCTGGGCCTTGTGGTTTCAGAGAAGAAGATTTTTAAAGATTTTCCCTATATAAGCCAAAGTAAAACCAAAGGGCCCCGTGGCAGGGGCATTTTTTGTCACAGCACTATAATTTGAACAATCTTGGTAGGGGTCCACTAGATGAAACTTCATACCAAATATCAAAGTCCTGGGCCTTGTGGTTTCAGAGAAGAAGATTTATAAAGATTTTCCCTATATAAGCCTATATAAAACCAATGGGGCCTCGGGGCAGGTGCATTTTTGGCCCCAGCACTATAATTTGAACAATCTTGGTAGGGGTCCACTAGATGAAGCTTCATACCAAATATCAAAGACCTGAGCCTTGTGGTTTCAGAGAAGAAGATTTTTAAAGATTTTCCCTATATTGGCAAATGTAAAACCAAAGGGCCCCGTGGCGGGGGCATTTTTTGTCCCAGCACTATAATTTGAACAATCTTGGTAGGGGTCCACTAGATGAAGCTTCATACCAAATATCAACAAGAGGACCAAGCTAGCTTGGTCCTGTATCGCTCACCTGAGCTAACAGATTCAAAGTTTAAGGAAGTGCCAACCTTTACTGAAGGCTTTGTAGGAGGACATGGTGATGACAGGGTAAGCATTTTCTGAAAATCAAGTAGAATGTAAATCTATGATAAACGGGCTGACCTCACCGGTTTTCAAACTCATTCAAGCTTTTATTCCTGACTTGCTAAGAAGATCCGATCTAAACTGAAGTGGCTATGGTGATGACAAGTTCAAAAACAAGTTTTCAAACTCATCCAAGCTTTCTGCCTGACTTCCTTGTTTGTAAGTTTCATCAAGATCCGTTCAAAACTAAAGGGGCAGCAGTGATGACAATATCGAAAATAGGCATTTTCAGCAATCAAAGGCACGTCACTCTATTATAAATGTGCCGACTTGGCCGGTATTCCAACTCACCTGAGGTTTTATTCCCAGCCACCTTACATGTAAGTTTCAGAAAGATCCGATCAGACTTGGCCAGTATTCAAACTCATCCAAGATTTTATTCCCAGCCACCCTACATATAAGTTTCAGAAAGATCCGATCAAAACTGAAGGGGCTACGGTGATGACAAGGTCAAAATTTGGCATTTTTAGCAATCAAAGGGATGTTACTCTAAAATAAATGAGCCGACTTGGCCAGTTTTCGAACTCATCCGAGGTTTCATCCCCAGCCACCTTACATATAAGTTTCAGAAAAATCTGATCAAAACTGAAGGGGCTACGGTAATGACAAGGTCAAAAATCAACATTTTCAGCCATCAAAGGGACAGAACTCTACGATAAATGGGCTGACTTGGCCTGTTTTCGAACTCATCCAAGATTTTATACCCAGCCATCTTACATATAAGTTTCAGAAAGATCCGATCAAAACTGATGGGGCTATGGTGATGACAAGGTCAAAAATCGGCATTTTCAGCAATCATAGGGACGTAACTCTATGATAAATGGGCCAACTTGGCCGGTATTCCAACTCATCCTAGGTTTTATCTCCATTCACCTTACATATAGGTTTCAGAAAGATTAGATCAAAACTGCAGCTTCGGTGATGACAAGGTAAAGAATCGACATTTTCAGTCATCAAAGGGACATAACTATATAGTAAATGAGGCAACTTGGCCGGTTTTCGAACTCATCCGAGGTTTTATCCCCAGCCACCTTACATATAAGTTTCAGAAAGATCCGATCAAAACTGAAGGGGCTACAGTGATGACAAGGTCAAAAATCAACATTTTCAGCAATCAAAGGGACCTTACTCTATGATAAATAGGCCACCTTTGCTGGTATGCGAACTCATCCGAGGTTTTATACCCAGCCACCTTGCATATAAGTTTCAGGAAGTTCCGATCAAAACTGAAAGGGCTACGGTGATGACAAGGTCAAAAATCGGCATTTTCAGCAATCAAAGGGACGTTACTCTGTGATAAATGGACCAACTTTGCTGGTTTCGAACTCATCCGAGATTTTATCCTCAGCCACTTTACATATAAGTTTCAGAAAGATTCCATCAAAACTGAAAGGGCTACAGTGATGACAAGGTCAAAAATCAGCATTTTCAGCAATCAAAGGGAAGTTACTCTACGATAAATGGACCGACTTGGTCAGTTTTCGAATTCATCCGAGATTTTATCCCCAGCCACCTTACATATAAGTTTCAGAAAGATCCGATCAAAACTGAAGGGGCTACGGTGATGACAAGGTCGAAAATCGGCATTTTCAGCAATCAAAGGGACGTAACTCTATGATAAATCGGCGGACTTGGCCGGTTTTCAAACTCATCCGAGGTTTTATCCCCAGCCACATTACATATAAGTTTCAAAAAGATCCGATCAAAACTGAAGAGGCTACGGTGATGACAAGGTCGAAAATTGGTATTTTCAGCAATCAAAGGGACGTAACTCTATGATAATTGGGCCGACTTAGCCGGTTTTCGACAAGTTTGATGATGATTGGATCAAAACTGTGGCCTCTAGAGTGTTAACAATAAAAGTTTACACATGCACAACGCACAATGCATGATGAACAATGAAGCCGGACATCACACAGTCACAAGAGCTAAAAAAAAAGTATTCTCTGTAGAGCTAAAAAAAAAGAAAAAAAAAAAAGAAAAAAGTATTCTCTGCACAAAGTGGTGTTCATTACATGGACTTGTCAACATAATGTCTGATAGTTGTTTTGTTTAGCAGAGGGGACCATTAGTCACCTGTAAAATAATTTCAGAAGCCATCCACTGGTAAAAGAGATGTCGTTTCAGTAAATTGTTAATAGACGCACAAAGGCTGATGCTCTATGCACGATGGAAGATGAACATTGAACGGTAATAAAAGCTCACCTTTCATGAGCCGTTGGCTCAGGTGGGCTAAAAATGGTCCTGCCCACTAATGACTACATTTCACCATTTTTAGATTTGTATTTAACTGAAGATTTTGGAATTAGTCTCTGTAAGGCCAACTTGATAGCCCAAAATATGCAGACATTCAATGAAAAACACTATGCATGTATGAGATGGCTAGGTTCTGTGATGATCTTTCATATGCCTTGAAAATTCATAGCAGTTAGATCATAGTGAACTTAAACTGTCTTATTCCAAGCATTATTATTCAGAAATAGGCATTACAGTAAAAATGAACAAATAAAGAAATGAGATAGTTTAATTGCAAATGTAACAAATTTATATTCAAGACAGGTACAAAACAAATATGTTAGCAAGTCTATATGATAAACATCCCTGTTGATCCCACTTTGTATGGAGAAAACTGCAGTTTACAGGAGTATACATTTTTTCTTACTTCTGCTTCAAGACGTAGGTTGTGGATACTTGTTAAAATCATCACAATTAGACTGTTCTAACATGCATCCATAACCTATGGTTGGAGTATAAATTAGAACAATAGCACAATTTTCCATCAGAAAAAATAACGATTTTGGAGAAATGAAAAAATGCACTAAGTCACATGGATGTTTTGAAATAAAGAATAGTTGCAAGGAATGCCACATGTCTAAAATTAGTATTTTAGCAATGTAATCATATGAAACAACAAAGAATTGATTAGCTTTGCTATTCTAAAGGCTTTTTTTATCACCCCAGGCTAGGTTAGGGGGTCATGACTCAGGTTGAAAATGTGATTATAGTGGATACATGTATCAGTCAAATAAAGATGTAGGACACAAAGTACAAAGTTAACTCTTATCCTGTTGAACTTGACCAATGACAATGCCTACCTTGCAAACAGTGAAGATCAAAGTCAGATGGCTTCTGAAAAAGTCATCTGATCAGGATCTACGATATTTGCTGTTTAGATTGGGAATTGTATGAAGACATTAAACCAAATGATTTTGTTGGTAGGTTGTGGCAAAAGACAATTATTCAGCAGGACAAGAGTTAATTAACAAATATTTCATCTGCATCAGGGGTCTGCATTTTCACAGTTAAATGGAAGGATAGTGGGATTTATGGTAAGCATGCTCATGTTGTATCTATCAAGTTGTACTGTGAGAGGTTTATCAAACAAAAGTTGTCTTAATCGAGTTATAGACATCTTTTTCTATGGTGTAGCCTCGGCTTTAGCTATATGAGTGAGTGAGTGTTTGTGTTTTACGTCCCACCAACAGCTAAGGTCATACGGAGAGGGGACCTCCGTTTAAAGACTCATCCGAACGTCTGAAGAAGTACGGGATCGATCCTGCGATCCTGGTTTACCACTACACCATGGAGGCTTCTAATTTAGCTAATATGAAACTGCCAAACTAACAAGTAATCATATGAAGTTATTTGATGACTTTATAGGTCCATTATCTTCATGACCCGCCATTATGTACAAATTATTATCTCAGTCGGATGCGCGTCTGACTGGTGATAAGAAAAATGCGGGTTTGAGACCTGCCGGGGTTGGCAACATTTTTCATGGACATTGATCACAAAATCTTTTCTATGGTCAATCTCCCCTTCTGCTGATTCAAGAAGGGCAAATGTCAGTTTCTGGTGAACTGTACTGGTTAACCACTTACATATAAGCCTGCCCAGGAAAAGTGTGGATAGGTAAACTGATCGGCTCAAAAATGACCTAAATAGTGTTGACTGGGCTGTTAAACTCCGATACAAACAAACAAACAAATTATTTTATACATGTATTATCATTCAAAATGTCACACACACACACACACACACACACACACACACACACACACACACACCTTAAACATAAAAAATTGAATGTTCTTTTTTGGACAACATGCAAACACATGTATTTAGTATAATTATATATGCAAAACAACACAATCAGGGCCTGACAAATCCAATGCCTATTTACCTCAGACAAGTCAAAAATTTGACTCCGTGAGTGAATTTTTATTTCACTTGTCCAGGAAATAGTGTGTATTTGAGTTCTATGTCCCACCAACAACTAAGGTCATATGGAGACAGGGTGCCCTCAGTTTAAAGACTGATCCAAAAGTCTGAAGAAGCAAGGAATCCAACCCATGTCTCCTGGTTTATAAGGTGAGTAGCTAAGCGACTATGCCATAGAGCACTTGAAAATAGTACAGAATCTATAAAGAATTGTGTACTTCTCGGGCATTTTGAAGATGCAATGAATTGTTGAGCTAGTGCTTGAAAACTGTGCATAAAATATGCATGATCAAAAGGGTGCAAATAGGAATTTGTGAATTTTGATAAAATCATGTCATTATATATGTAAACCCAAGCCTGATCCCAAATTCTAAAGTTAATGCGTTTTAACCAAAGAATCACTTATTCACTGTAACAGACATATTAAGAATGTTCATCATATGAACAATTTGATTTGGCGTTTAACGTCCCCTTCAACACTGCAAAGGTCATTTTGGAGACATTGCTTCCAATTTTGTGGGACTTTTACCCGACATTGAGATGAAATGACATCTCAAGCCCTGTCGCCCAATGAAACCTATAGGGTATATTAGCCTGGATGGTCCACCTTGCACTGTGGTTCCTGGACAGGCTTAGATCCTCAAAGCGGTTTACCAATACTAGTGTGCTGGCCGGATTCAGCTCTGCATGGAAGCATCATGCAGCCCATATACTTCTTCAAGTCCCTGTAGGCGGGGGCCGTCATCATATGAACAAGTCTGTGTCATTGACACCCCCATAAATCCCATTTTTATGGGGAAAATTGGGATTTACAGGGATGTACATTATTTCCCGTATTTATACCCCAAGACAGGTTACAGGTGCTGGCTAGAACTGTCTCAATGAGGCTGTTCTAATGAGTACAGCAGGTCAGTAAGTCCCTGCACATAAACCCTATGAGCTTTTTTGGGAAGTGGATCTTCAGATGTCATTTCATAAAAAATGTGGGGTAAAAGTCCCTCAAAATAGGAAGCAATATCTCCAAAATTACCTAAAAAGTGTTGACAGCATCATAAAAACCGTATTGGAAACAAAACCATGACAGCCATTTTCCCATCAGCAGAGA
The DNA here is from genome assembly GCA_963580285.1 of Lucinisca nassula. Taxonomy (NCBI): domain Eukaryota; kingdom Metazoa; phylum Mollusca; class Bivalvia; order Lucinida; family Lucinidae; genus Lucinisca; species Lucinisca nassula. The sequence continues at coordinate 74,607,304 of OY757022.1, forward strand.
CTGATATACACCACAACCTCATTATACTACTGTCTATAAAAACATGGTTTTAGATAAACATGATGTCCAGATGATTCCAAAAAATGTATAGATTATACAGAAATAAATGTCTATTTTTCTATGTAATCTATACATTTTGTTTGGATATGACATGGTTGTTTAACTAACACAGTTTCTGCTTTCGACTCCCAACAATATTGTTATAAAAAGATTGGGCTGTATAGGGTTCACAAGATCTGGAAGTTTTGTGATCAAATCCTGATCAGCTAGATTAGGATTTGATCACATAACTTCATGATCTTGCTGATAAAGTACAAGTTGTTCTGTGTTTTTTTTTTTGTTGTTTGAAGGGTGATCCAGAAGTTCATGGAATGTATCTATATTATAAGTGCTAGTACAGATGAACAAATATCAGAATTGTCTACTCCTTGTCTATACACAATGCAACCCTGTCAAGATGACATTATTATCAACAATAAAACCCTCATCATATACAGAGCAACGCTGTTACATCAGGTGACACCATAGATGATTTAACGTTCCTGAGCAGAACTGTTCAATACTTTTTCCATTGAAGTAAAGATTGTTCATTTTACATGCATTAAAAGCTTAATAGAGCCTTATATCAAATTCAGGGCCTCTGCATCAGTTCTTTTCAAGTTTTTTTTTCCATCCAGTAATCCAATAATGTCACAGTAAACTCTCATCATCTGATAATATTCATGGTTCTATAAGTAATGTTAAATTTAGGCATGGCTTACATGAGAGAGGCATGTGCATATACCATATATGTCTGTATGTATGCCATTGAAACTTCTAATGAATAAATTTCAGTCTGTGAATCTTTTGAACTGCTTGAAAACTGGAGTTTGACTTACTGTTTAAGTGTCATTTCTTTCATTTAACTTCAAGGTCTGTTTGTAAGTATATCCCAAATCAAAACAGACTTTGGTCAAGTCACATTGCTCCGTGGTCCTGTGCGACATCATATGGGAATTGCTCAAGCGTTCTTCGATTGTAGACAAGAAAGTTTCTTATTATAAAGCTTAAACAAATATCTTCTGACATAGAATTAAGCTTAATGAAATCCCTATATCAATTTTATAGCCTCTGCATCAGTTCTTTACAAACTTTTGTAATTTTCTTAGTTTGTCCATTATCACAATTAACTCTCACCATAGGTCAATATTTCGTAGTTGTTTAAGAAAAGTTAAATTTAGGCCTGACCTACATCCAGTCCTCTGATGAATGTGCATATACTGTATATGTATGTTTGCATGTTCTTGGAATTAAATTTTATGGACTGTGAATCTCCTGGGCTGTTAGAGAAATGAAGCTTGGTTTTCATTCTAAGTTTCTTGATTTTCAATCAACTTCAAGATCTGTTTTTGTGTCCAAAATCAACATAGATTGTTATGACGTCAAATTGCTCTGTGGTCCTATATGAAGTGAATGCTTTAACAGATTATTATTTTAACAATGTCACTGGATTTTCTTCTGTCATTTCTTGAAGCATGATTTTGCATCATAATATCAAGGTAAATAAATGTTTTTGCTTAACCCTTTTTGTACCAAATGGAATCTTCCTCCTTATATATAGCAAGAGTCTATTTCAAAATTTAGGGGTGTCAGGTCGTGTTTACTTCAAAATTGATTTGGAAAATGATTGACCTTAAGCAAAGAGTGAAGGCCCTGATCAGACGTCTGATCTGGGCCTGTACTGTTTGCCAGGGTGTTGTTTTGGGGTTTCTGGTACAAAATGGGTTAATTTGCTAACATATTTTAAAGTTGATTTTTTATAATCATGAAAATTATGCATCTATGTCAGTTGTCTTTGAACTTGATTCTGGATCACCCCTGGTACATGTAAATGCCACTTTGCAGGAATTCTCACCAGATAGGTCAATTTCATTCATTCAATGACAGTACTCGTGATTTCACAAATTTTAAGACAATGGTGGTAACCCCTCCTTCAGCATAAACCACCTAAATGGAAGATTTAATTTGAATAGCTTCTTAGTATCTTCCCTCTACCTGCCATACAAACTTAATACATATTCTACCTCCCCCACCAATCTGGACTTGGAGAAATAGATCGGCTGCATGATGCCTCTAAGCAGAGCTGAAATGGACTGCACATGAGTACCAGTAAACTGCTTTGAGGATCTAAGCTTGCCTAGGCAAAGTGGCTCAAGACGGACCACCTACGCATATAAATAATATTGGTTACATTGGATTGTCTGGCCTGCATTGTCATTTCATCTCCATGTCGGATACAATTCCAACAAAACTGGAAGCAACATCTTCAAAATGCCCTATACATAGTGTTGACGGGGACGTTAAACTTCAAATCAAACAAACAATAATGCCTATTAGAAGTGAATCAAATAAAATATAATTATGTCCATCTGTCAAATTACATCCCTCAGCATAAAGTTTATGCTGGGGATATATTTAGTTCACCAAGATTTGTTTTGATTGATTTGAGGTTTTACGTCCCCATCAACAATGTAAAGGTCATTTTGGAGACGTTGCTTCCAATTTTGTGGGACTTTTACCCGACACTGAGATGAAATGACATCTCAAGCCCTGCCCCCCAATGAAACCAATAGGGTTTATAAGCATGGATGGACCGACTCACACCTCTTCGCCTGGGCAGGCTTAGATCCCCTAAGTGGTTTACCAGTACTCGTGTGCGGGTCGTTTTCAGCTCTGTGTGGAAGCATCATGCAGCCCATCTTTAGTTTACCAAGAAGCTGTCAAATCATGATGCAATTAGTTACATTGGTGGGGTTGTTCTTCCTGTGAGATGTATGTATAATTATGTGTCTGTATTAAGTGCACAATATATAAGTCTATGGTCAGACCAGTATGCCTCAATAACATCAGTAAAAGCTGGACAATTTGAAAAAATCATATCTAGTAATGATCCATAATCAGTAGTTGCGCGCTTCATAAGCTGTTCAGATTTAAATGTTCTCATTACGAAGTCTATGGTGTGAGAAGTGCTGTCATTTGCATTGATATTGAAATCACCAATGATGACTAATCTGGTTTTTAGGTCTACCAATGGCAACAACTGACACTCAATATCATTTCTCAGTAGAGTTTGAGAACCTTTGGGATATCTGTAGACACAAGCAACCTGAACAAACCCTTTCTGCTGACTCTGCAAGGCAACAAAGATAAATTCACATGCAGCAGAATGGAATTTTTGTATTCTCTGAACATGAAAATATTCCTTTATATATAAAACAAGCCCATGATATGGCCTATTTACTGACTCATGGCCATCATCGTCTAATCGCACAAGTTTAAATTTATTCAAAACAAAATGACAGTCTGCATCTCTGATACACAGCCTAGATTCTGCAAAGCCAATAACATCTGCTGACAACACATTAGGCTCAAATTCAATGTCCTTAAAATGTTTATGAAATGATCTGGCATTGTTAAATGCAATCTTCATCTTGTGTGGATCAACTTTATACAGCGGCACATAACAGAGTTCAAGAAGTGCTTCGCTTCTAAACCTTTGCATCTCTATTTTCACTTGTTCATCAACAGCCAATGCTTCTTCATTCAAATTCAGTATGTGCAAATTGTCTAATTTTCTTACTCTACTAAGAGCAACATAATGAATATGTGGTTGTTTCCGAATTCTGGTTTGCGACAAATCAACTACAATTTCATCAACTGTGGATCCCTGGGCTTTATGGATTGTCTTTCCTGCTGATGGTTTCAAAGGAAATTGAACTCTCTGAAAATGTTTATGATTGTACACAAATGTACGTTCAATATCAAATATAGGTGTCCACTCGTTCATAATGTTGGAGTTATAAAAACCCATACGGCAATATTTCTCACGTGTTGACTTGCCAATCTGAGGATCTTCAAAGAGAACCCATATGATACTTGGGCGAGTTGTACCTTCTAATTTGTACTCAATGAATTTGACTACACATGTGGACCCGTTTGTTAGGCCATCTTCTACATTAATGTTTACGGTTATGTCATAAATCATTCCTACTGCTACTGTTAATAATGTCTGCATGTTGGCAGTCTTGTTTGGATCTTCAGGAAGCATCTCAATCAGTTTCTTACATTTTTCTGCAGAAATGTTTGCTGAAACTACAGTATCATGACATGGAACAGCAACTTTTTTCTCTGCCAATCTGTTCAAAACCAGAGTGTTGTGTTTATCTACAAACCTGTTCTCTGTGAACAAATGAGGAGCATCTTTTGGGTAATTTATGGAATCCATTGCAACAATATGTTTCTTTAATTCATTTTTATCATCTTCGGTCAATTCATTTAGCCTTAATCGATTGAGTAGCTGAGCAAAGTCAACATCATCTTTCTGTCTCATTATGTCAACTAGTTCATACAGTCTGAAAAGGTCTTTCCATAAATTACAAGCTAATGCTGATGCACCCTTTGATAGATCATTGAATATCCATTTGTCACAAACTGGCATCAGTTGATATAAATCACCCACAGCAATTATGCTTAACCCTCCAAAATGTGCTTTCGTACCAGTCAATTGTTGCAAACGTGTATTTAAAAAGTTGAGTGTATTTGTTCCAACCATAGATATTTCATCAATAATAACCACTTTAAGGTGTCTGTATTTTACTCTGAATGTATTTAGTTCATCAGCAGATAAAAGATCATTACCCTGCTTGAATTTCTTCAGGAAAGCCGAAGCGATAGTTACACCATTGATATTATAAGCAGCTTTACCGGTGTAAGCACACAGAAGAATTCTGATGTCATCAGGATTTTCGCCATCCTTCAAGTTTAGGATTCTGTATAAACTCTGATAAAGTGCTTTAATCAGCACAGACTTCCCAACACCTGCTCCACCTGACAAAAATGCATACATTGGGCGATCCTCACATTTTATCCAATACAGTACATGATTGAAAAACTCTCTTTGTCTTAAGTTCAAACTCCTTACCAAATGTAAATATTGGTCATCTGGCAACATAACACCAGTTATTTCTACAGATGGTACTGCGCAGGTGCCCTGTATCTCAATACCAATATCATACTGCCGATGTTCTACTACTCTATCTGGATTGAAATACACAAATTTTGCTGCTTCTTTTTCACCTTCTGCTGCTGCCTCTCTATTTTCTTGTTCAGTGGATGGTGCAATTTCATCAAATGCATCCTCCTCTACTTCTGCAATCTGCCTTGCAAGCTCAAGTTCCTCAATATGATGCTCATATTGGCAACGTTTATGATCCAGTGCTGGTTTAAATGAATTATAATGAGCCTCGTATGTCTCATATGAACCAATCAAATCTTTTGCTTCATTTCTCCAAGGCATAAAAAGTAGAAGCTGTTCTCTATAATAGTTTTCAGAATCTGTGTTTTTGTTGTACCTTACATATCGAATAATTCTGGCCTTTTTCCTTCGCTTAAACTTAGTTCCATTCTTGGCAGTATGTAACAGATTTGATCCATGGCCTTCAACATACTGGTCCTCCTCTTCATCGCTACCTCTATTGCTGTGATCATTTTCATCACTAGAGTCATTGTCATTTAAATTATCCTCATTCTGTTCTCCAGTCAGCTCTGGCAACCTATTCCCTTTGGGATAGACAACATCAACTGTGGAAACATAGTCTGCCAAACAAAACTTCTGCAGCTGTCTCGGCCTTTTTGAATATCTCTGAATCACATTATTTGATTCTATTTCAGTAGATTCAGCAGGCAGTTCATCAAGCACAGATTTAGGTTTCAGCAGAAATACTCGTTCATCTGGAGAGGATGTATTGATAAAAACAACATCCCTAGAACCTTTTGTTAATGGAATCTGCAAGGCAAGGTACACTGCTTCTTGTGCACTTACTTCAACACAATTTGAAAATACATTTCCAATATGTCTTACCTGTTTCTTTAAATCAAAATTCCCTTTGCGAGCCTCTCTTGCTGCTGCATCAAGCTGTGCACTCATTCCTCTCTGGGATTTGCTCATGTAACCAACAACATATGCTGCACAACCATAGGGCTCTAGAACAATTTGAATGTCAAGGTTTGCTTTCCATCCTAGGAGAACTGCTGTATTATACAAATTAATTCTCATTTCATTTGGTTTCCGCTTAAGGAATATTTTGGGTGCATTCAATGAACTTCTTACACATTTAATATATTCTTCAAAGTCCATTTTCGCAAGTTTGTCTAAAAACTCAGGAAATTCAACTTCAGCACTGCCCTTGTACTCATTCATTACTGTTTGAAGTTCTGAGTATTTCTTTTTATACTTATCTACATCTTCATCTAATGGCCGCAGTAACATCGTGTTTGGAAAAGGTGGTAAAGGATATCCAAACCTACAAATTGCTTTACCTTTCTTCCTGCAAGTCTTGGAGTGCTTATGTGTTTGAAGTTCAACAAGTGTTTTAGTTTTATCATTTTCAGTGCTGCAGGTAAGATATTGATCAACAAACTGTATTATTTCTTCATCTGAATTTCTTTCAAACTTGGGAGCATTTTCAATCCAAACAAGCATGTGAATATGAGGAGATCCACGCTGTTGAAATTCTACTCGATAGAAGAAATCTACTACTTTTCCTATCGGACCATACTCACACTTAAGAACTGTGTTCATGAACTCCTGAACTCTATGATCAAAATACCTTGAACATGTTACAGGATCTTTCTGAACAAGTCTTGTTTTGTCTTGCCAGGTCAAAGCATCTACCTCATCATCTGAATAATCAATACCATTATTCAGTTTAGCTAACATCTTCAAAAGATCATTCCATCTTGTGTCAGCTGCTGACAAAGACATAAACCATGTTGGTAAAGAAAGCTGCCTTATCATAGCAAAAATGTCCTTTTTCCTGGATTCCAAATAAGCAGGAGAATTTCTGAGCTGTCGAAATATATAATAGCCTTCATCAAGTTTTACAAGTTTGTCCATATAAGCTGGATTTCTAACTTCAGCTGCTGTCATTTTTTTACCTTTGTTTTTACACCTTCTTAATGCTAAATTGACTTTGTCACTAATCTGTTTCATCTGTATCTTTTTATGTTTAAAAAATAGGTTAGGAACAGACTGTGCAGCTCTTCTATCAGCACTTCGTAACTCCCATTTAACAATATCACTGTAATGAACGGCAGTTATTCTCTCACTTGCATCAGGACGTCTCTGACCACAAAATATGGTAGGAAAGCATAAATATTCAGCGTCTTTATCTTGATATAAACTAAGAGGATGCTGTCCTTCTCCAGGCGCAAATGTTAAAATCTGATTAAACTTATTTTCAACAGCTGCATCATCCACCAAGGTATCAACATTTCCAATTTGATCAGTGCAATCTATCTCACTAAAACCATCAGACTCATATCCATCAGTAGCTTCATCTTTTGACAACGAGCATACACTATCTACTTGAAGCTCTGAAATATTTAGGTCGCATCTATCCTCTGACTGTTCTGTCTGTGCTTCCAAAAATGCTTTAACATTATCCTTTGTGCTCTTGGTAACTTCCTCAAACCATTTCTCATCAGTAATTATTCCCGATTTCTTATACAAGTCACTATTATTAATAAGCCAGTGCAATGCTGTCAAAACTCTCACTGGTCTTACATTTTCTTTGAAATCTACCTTCTTATATGACAATTTCTTTTTCAGTTGTACAGCAATTGTAAAGTTTTCATCCATAGGTCTTGGCAGAAAGTTCACAGTGGGCTGAATATCAACTGGTACATTAATAACATTTCCTTTAAGTGAGTATTGGCCACCACGAGGAAGTTCTCTGATTTGCATGAACGGGATACGTAATGCAATTAACCTTTCTTCAAGCTGGTGCAAATCCAACTCAATTGGTTTATCTGGCCATTTCATTCCATTGGCTACTGAAAGTTTAGGTATTCTGCACTGTTTTAATGCTGACAGGCATGTGTGGCAAATCCACTCTTCATTATTTACTGACTTTAATTTTGTACAATAAAGTTGTACACATCTAGCTGACACATGGCTGGTTTTTAATGCTGACACACTTTTCTCAAACCAAGTTTGGTGACAACATGTACATATATATACAGGCCCTGTAGAAATAGTTTTATGAAACCGTTTTATACACTCATCAATGCTTTCATATTTTTTTTGTATAGATATATTATACACATCTTGCACTTTCAAGTTTTCATCTTTTCTACACCTCTTGAATCCTTCATCAACTAGAGGCCTGTCCTCTGCTAGGTTTCTCTTTTTCTGTCTTTTCTCTTGTTGTTTTATTCTTTCACAGTCAAGTACAAAAGGTTTCTTTCTGGCAGACTGCTTACTTGTAAGTTGATACACTAGTTCTTTTCTTTTAAAGGCTGGTTCTTGTCTTTTAATAGCTTTTACAGCACTTTCCTTTGCCAGTACACCTGGTTTCTTTCTCGCAGACTGCTTACTAGCAAGCTGATACACATGCTCTTTCTCTCGAAAGGCTGTTTCTTGTCTCTTCGCCTCTTTTTCAGCACGTTCTTTTGCCAGTACACCTGGTTTCTTTCTTGCAGACTGCTTACTAGCAAGCTGATACACATGCTCTTTCTCTCGAAAGGCTGTTTCTTGTCTCTTCGCCTCTTTTTCAGCACGTTCTTTTGCCAGTACACCTGGTTTCTTTCTCACAGACTGTTTACTTGCAAGTTGATACACACGCTCTTTCTCTTGAAAGGCTGGTTTCTTTCTTGCTGACTGCTTACTAGCAAGCTGATACACAAGCTCTTTCTCTTGGAAAGTTGGTTTCTTTCTTGCAGACTGCTTTGACTCTAGTTGATATTTTTTCTCTTTCTGTTGGAAATCTGTGTCTTTTCTTTGTTGCCTTTTGATAAATGCATAGTACTCAGTACGTTTCTTTTTTTTTCTGATCCCAATTGTTTTCTTTGATGCAACTGTGGCTGCAATATTCATGTCAGCAAATTTTTGTTGTCGACTTTCTTGATCATGAAAGTAAGATTCAAGAAGACTTTTTGCCCGACCATTATGATTAAATACCTCATGTTTATGAACTGTCAAAGGCAAAAGATCAAATTGTAAACTCATATCCAGCGCCATACTGTCATAAAAAGCATATAAATATGTTATCAAATCTTCAAGAGATGTAAAAGATATTAAAACTGAACTTCCATCATTTGATGACAGACCATTTTGACCATGTGAATGAGAATCAAAAAAATAGAACAAGTTGTTTTTTTTGAAAATAGCCGAACATATAGCACCAATTATCAAAAGAGCAGACGATGTGGTCAAGAAAGCTGACTGAATTGCAGAATGAAGTGTTGGTAAACCATTTAAAGCCACTGTCTCAATTAGAACTCCACTTGTCACAGGTCCCTTTTCAGCTCTAAATTTTCTATGTCCAACTTCATAAGTATCTGGAATTTCTTCCAAGCTCAATAATGGGGCCACAAACTTCCCTTCTGTTTTCAAATGATTTGTAACAGTCTTGTAAAGAGCATCACCATCATAAAGGACCGTATCTAGAGTTGAACTACAGAATGCTTCAAAACAGGTTGTGTAGGACAACATACAAAGAGCATTTGCTGTACACTGAAAGCCTCTAGATTCTAAAGAAAACCTTTCATCATTCTGGTGAAAATTTCCTAAGGTTATCTGATATGAACTCCAAGGGGATATCCTTGCTGCCATCTGACTGTTCATGTTTGTAATCCCAGAACAATTATTGTCAACAATTGTATTCATATTTTCAAATGACCTATTAGCAACAGCTTCAAACAAATTTTCTGTCAGTTTTTCAGACCTACATTTACCCGTATTCACAGAACAACCTTCTTCAATTAAGTCTGAACATTTTTTGACAAAAGCATCAGGATCACCATCATGATAATTTTCAGCAACAGAAGCACCACAGGCAAATCTATCAGCGACACTATCAGAGCTACTTTGAGCAACCATAAGCGAACTAACAGCAAAACCTTCAGCGAAACCTTCAGCAATATTCTCAGAAAACTTTCCAACAACTTCAGACTTTTTAGGGAAGTTTAACCCATATTCCGACTTTTTAGGGAAGTTTAACCCATGTTCAGACTTTTTAGGGAAGTTTAACCCATGTTCAGACTTTTTAGGGAAGTTTAACCCATCTTCCGTCTTCTTTTCAAAGTTTAATCCATCCTCAAAATTTTCACACACGTTTAAACCATCCTCAAACTTTTCTTTCCGTTTTCTTTTCTCTCTTTTACTTTCTTTCTGGTAGATCTTTCGCTGCTCTGCTGATTTCTTTTTCTGTCTTGGCATTCTTCACTCTGAAAATAGGAAATGAATTATTAAAAATGACAAAGGTGTATCAAAAATACCCAACTGCAAGTGTGGCATGCAACACTGACTGTGGCATGCAAATCAGTGCAGCTTGACACACCATGGTAATCTATGGTGCATTGAGTCTCAATGAGAACAGCAAAGACTCCATTTTGATTGTAAAAATGTGCAGGCTGATGTGAGTTTTGGTTTGAATTCATGATATTAGGTAGCTTTGCTGTGCTCCGAATTACTCTTTGTTCAATGTTTATTCAATTACAAGCTTTATAAACACTTGACCTGTTTCAGTCTTTTAAGGGAAGATTAACCCATTTCAGACTTTGTAGGGAAGATTAGCCTATTTCAGACTTTTTAGGGAAGATTAACCCATTTCAGTCTTTTTAGGGAAGATTAACCCATTTCAGTCTTTTTAGGGAAGATTAACCCATTTCAGACTTTTCAGGAAGATTAACCATTTCAGACTTTTCAGGAAGATTAACCATTTCAGTCTTTTAAGGGAAGATTAACCCATTTCAGACTTTGTAGGGAAGATTAGCCTATTTCAGACTTTTTAGGGAAGATTAACCCATTTCAGTCTTTTTAGGGAAGATTAACCCATTTCAGACTTTTCAGGAAGATTAACCATTTCAGACTTTTCAGGAAGATTAACCATTTCAGATTTTTACAGAAGGTTAACCCATTTCAGAATTTTTAGGGCAGGATATCCCATTTCAAACAATTTTAACCTCCTTCAAAATAGAAGTGATGGCAATGACCATGAATAATATTTGTTCAGTTATCCCAGATCTGTCATCCAACACACCAAAGGCCAAAAATATAACAATTTAATCATTATTAACCCTTATCCTGCTAAACACAACACTTCCTACCATTGCAAAGAGTGTACATCTAGATTCTTCAGAAGCCATCTGATCAGGATCTACACTGTTTGCAATGCATTTTGAGAATGGAATTAATACATACTATCAGGTACTTTGATTGGTTGATAGTCAGCAATTGGGATGGCTAAATCTATCTATTCAGCAGGATATTGGAAAAAAAAAATTTAAACCAATTTCACACTTTTTAGGGAAGTTTAACCCATTTCAGATTTTTAACACCTATGACCAATTTCTGTCTTTTAATGGGTGAATAACACATTTCAAACTTGTTAGGGAAGTTTAACCCCTTTGACACTTCTTGAGGAAGTTTAATCCATTTCAGACTTGTTAGTGAAGTTTAACATATTTAAGTTGTTTGAGGATGGTTTAAACCACACAAGACAGCTATTGTTCCTTTTTGTCAATTATTACATGTACTTGCTCCATATGCTTTCAACACTCTGCTTGCATCTCTCATTTCACAGCCTAAAAGCAAAAAAGATATATGACAAGGTACAGTATAAAATGAAATTCCAAAATCCTTGCATTTGTTGAGTTTCATTAAAATCTTTTCATATTACTGACATATCTGATGTATTCATTTTTTTCTCTCTCTCTAAAACAACCACCAGAAGAGATGGCTAATCCCCAGATTAAAGCCATAATGATGTTCAGAAGCTAATCCTTTGATAAAATGCTGCAAAATATTGGCAATGCAGATCTACACAATATTGTTAAAATTATGTGGCGTTTATTTGGGCTTTCCTGACCAAATAATATCAAAGACCCCTTCTCAACATGACCCACATTTCAATACACAAAGTACTAGTATGTTGAAGGTAAAGAACTTAAAAGCATCAATTATTAGAGGTATGCTCAGTACAAAGAGTTACAGTTATTGGCCCTTTGCTACTTGAATTACCTTGTCTTGTACTCAGAATTCATTCATCAGAGTCTAACTGTTGGTTTTCTTTTGCTCCAGCATTTTAGTGGTTTCTTGCCATTGTTTCACCTCTGTGGTTGCTTGATTTTTGTGTTCATGGAGATGTTGCACTGATGAGTTAGGAGGCCTTCATGCGGACTGAACAAATTATTTGTCTAAATCGCGACTGAAGTAAGGGCGAGAATTGTGGTCATGCAAAATCGATTTAAGCCACCCAGGGGAATTCGTTTCACTAACCGTTCCAAGGCGGTTCTTCAGTCGCGGTTTATTTTTGTTATGGTTTGTCTTTGGGTGTTTGTGCGGCTTATATTATTTTATTTTGGATAGCCAATTGGCCATTTTGTGGGAAAGTGACTGTCCTTTTGACTTTCCGCTATTTATGTTTCCATTAGGGTCTGTTGTTTCATGTTTGTGTTTCTATCCCTTTTGGTATCTTTGATGGGAGCTGTGGTTTAATTGTATCTATTCCTGATCATTGCCTCCACCTCTATTTTTTATATCAAGTTTTGGTCCAAATGTACTAAGTATTATCAATCTTTCTCAAAGAGTGATGCACTTATGAAACCATAATTTTATCATTCCTGAACTCCTGTTCAATTGTACCAAGTATCATCAACATATATAAAAGTGTGTTGGAGTTAAGCCCATCACAAGTGTATGTTATCAGGGAAAATTACCAAATACCATTGCATCTAGAGTTATGATTCTTGCATGAAAGACACCTCGATCTAGTGTACACTTGTACCAAGTACCATCAAAACATTTCAAAGGGTACTGAAAATCTGGCAATCACAAAATTGTATCTAGGGACAGACTTCAAGCTGGTTGCTATATCCCCAAATCTTTTTCGGTTGGGACATAAAAACATGAATATACCAAAAACATATGCACATCTTCAAACCCCGACAAAAATACCTGTTAATTTTAAAAAACATTGGCCCACTAATATTTTTTTCAACCTCAACAGAAAACTATTTTAACTATTTTCTTCTTTTGCATCAATATTACCAAATAGCAACTTAGAGAAAGAAAAATTCACATTGTTTACAAAGCATCTTTGTACCATACATATTTACATACAACATACTGTTACTGTACTGGCCCACTATTGTAAGAGAAGTTAGAAACACAAGGTACCCACAATCTTTAAACACAATACAAATTTAGCTGGAAAAATGTTAAATTCAAAAACAAAACCTAAAATAGGCAGACCTCAGCGGTTTTCAAACTCCAAGCTTTAATCACTGACTTATTGACATGTGAGTTTCAAGAAGATCTGATAAAACTGAAGGGGCTACATTGATTACAAGGTCAAAAATAGGCATTTTCAGCAATCAAAGGGACAAATAGGCTGATCCCATTAGCTAGAACGATGACAATGTCAAAAACAGACATTTTATGCCATCAAGGGGAAGTAACTTTGTAACTGATATGTTGACCTCACCAGTTTTGGAACTCACCTGAGCTTTTATCGCCGACTAACTTACCTGTAAGTTTCAAACTGGAAGGGGCTACAGTGATGAAAAGGTCAACAACAGCTCTGTAAGCGGGGCAGCTTACGCCCATGACAAGTTAATATTTGCTGAACTGCAACCTTGAAACAATATGAACTGCTTTAAACAACATGCACTGCTCCACATCTGAGGAAAACAAAATATCAAGTCTTTGCTAGATCAAATATTACCTGCAGGAAAAGTGAGCCACACAAAACAATTTGTACAGAAATGTTCATAGGGCATACCTCAATTAATTTTTGGAGGACTATAACCTCAAAACAATATGCGCTGCTCCACAATGTGGTCTAACATATATCAAGTTTCAGCTTCATCAAATGTTTACCGTCCGTGGACTTAGCCAGAGAAAAAATGTTCACAAAATCTTCAAAGGGAATAACTCTGTAATATTTGGTAAACTGTAAACTCCAAACAATATGCGCTGTTCCACATCATGGTCTAACTATACAATAAGTTTCAGCATGACAGGATTTCAATTGCAGGTGAACTTAGCTAAAACAAAATGTTTCCAGAAATTTTCAAAAGGGCATAAACTTGCTTTTATTTGGTGGACCCAACCTCAAAACTAGATCACTGACCATGTCAGAAAGGGCCCCACATAAAGCTGCCAAAGAGGTATGGTACAAATTTTATCAGAATGTAGGTCTTGTGATGGTAAGTATGAAACAATTGTGCCAAGAACCATCAATGAATCTTTAAGGGTATTGGAGTTATGGTAATAACAAAGTTTCGTCTATGGACAGATGGACACCAGATCAGGGGATAAAAATCTATGAATAAAAAAGGCACTACAATGGTGAAAATGTTTTGTAGAAATAGCCACTGTGACCGTGATCTTGAGCCGAGGACCCTGAAGTCGAACTCGCTCAAGATATTACCATACCAAACATTTGTGTGAAGTTATATTGAAATCTATCAATAAATGAAGGCACTTGAGTGACGAAAAAGTTTTTCTATAAGTAGCAACAGTGACCTTGACATTGAGGCCATGACCTTGAAAATCAAACTTGCTCAAATTTTATCATTTCTGATATTTGTGTCAAATTACCTAAAAATCCATCAATAAATGTAGACACCAGAGCTCTGATGTTATTCTCAAAATAGCCATTGTGACCTTGATCTTGATATTATGAACTTGAAAGCCCAGCTTGCTTGAGATATTATCATACCAAACATTTGTATGAAGTTATATAAAAATCTGTTAATAAATGCAGGCACTAGAGTGATGGCAAAGTTTTTACTAAAAAATAGCCACAGTCACCTTGAGGCCATGACCTAGAAAGTCAAACCCAGTTGAAATTAGCCACAGTCACCTTGACCTTGAGGCCATGACCTAGAAAGTCAAACCCACTTGAGATATTGTCATAAGGAACATTTCTGTTAAGTTATATTGAAATCGGTCAAGAAATGTAGCCGCTCTAGTGATGAAAAAGTTTTTCTAAAAATAGCCACAGTGACCATGACCTTGGGGCCATGATTTTGAATGTTGAACTCGCTCGAGATATTGTAATAAGGAACATTCGTGTGAAGATTTATTGAAATCAGTCAAGAAATATAGGCATTAGAGCGATGACAAAGTTTTTTCCAAAAAAAGTCAAAGTGACCTTGACGCCAAGACCTTGAAAGTCGAACTCACTAAAGATATTGTCATAAGAAACAGTTGTGTGAAGTTATATTGAAATCAGTCAAAGAGTTTGGGCCCTAGAGCAATGACAATGCTTTTTTTTTTAAAATAGCAACAGTGACCTTGACGTTGGGGCCACGACCTTGAAATTCGAACTTGCTCTAGATATTGTCATAAGGGACATTTATGTGAAATAATATTGCAATTGGTCAAGAATTGTAGGCGCTAAAGCGATGACAAAGTTTTTCTGAAAATAGGGACATAACTCTTTGATAAATGGGCCGACTTGGCTGGTTTTCGAACACATCCAAGATTGAATCCCCAGCCACCTTACATATAAGTTTCAGAAAGATTCTATCAAAACAGAAGGGGCTACGTTGATGACAACGTAAAGAATCAGCATTTTCAGGAATCAAACGGACGTAACTCTATGATAAATGGGTGGACTTGGCTGGTTTTCGAACTCATCCGAATTTTTATCCCCAGCCAACTTACATATAAGTTTCAGAAAGATCTGATTAAAACAGAAGGGGCTACACTGATGACAAGGTCAAAAATCCGCATTTTCAGCAATCAAATGGACGTAACTCTACGATAAGTAGACCATCTTGGCCGGTTTTCGAACTCATCCGAGATTTTATTCCCAGCCACCTTACATATAAGTTTCAGAAAAATCTGATCAAAACTGAAGGCGCTAAAGTGATGACAAGCATTTTCCCACTGTTAGTCTATGGGACCTTGTGGTTGCCATAGTGACCAAAGTTTAAGTGTGATTTCGAAAAAAAGTTTATTTCATCAATGCCCCACCAGAAGCATTCTACAGATGAGAAATGAATGAGATCAGCCTGCAGGCTGCAGAGATATATCTGCTCAAAAGTGTGGACGGACGACGGACGGAAGACGGACGATGGAGGACCAACTATACTAAATGCTCCCCTGGAGCCTTCGGCCCAGGTGAGCTAAAAACAACATTTTCAGCAATCAAAGGGATGTAACTACTATAAATGGGCCGACTTGGCCGGTTTTCTTACTAATCTGAGGTTTTATGCACAGCCACCTTACATATAAGTTTCAGAAAGATTCGATCAAAACTGAAGGGGCTACGGTGATGACAAGGTAAAAAATCGGCATTTTCAGCAATCAAAGGGACGTAACTCTATTATAAATGGGCCAACTTGGCAGGTATTCAAAATCATCCAAGGTTTTTTTCCCCAGCTACCTTAGATATAAGTTTCAGAAAGATCCGATCAAAACTGAAGGAGCTACGGTGATGACAAGGTCAAAAATAGGCATTTTCAGCAATCAAAGGGACGTTACTCTATGATAAATGGGCCGACTTGGTCAATATTCGAACCCATCCGAGGTTTTATCCTCAGCCACCTTACATATAAGTTTCAGAAAGATCAGATCAAAACTGAAGGCGCTACGGTGATGACAAGGTAAAAAATTGCCATTTTCAGCAATCAAAGGGACATAACTCTTTGATAAATGGGCCGTCTTGGCCGGTTTTCGAACTCATCAGAGTTTTTATCCCCAGCCACCTTAAATATAAGTTTCAGAAAGATCTGATCAAAACTGAAAGGGCTACCGTGATGACAAGGTCAAAAATCGGCATTTTCAGCAATCAAAGGGACGTAACTCTATGATAAATGGGCTGACTTGGCAGGTTTTCGAACTCATCCGAATTTTTATCCCCAGCCACCTTATATATAAGTTTAAGAAAAATCCGATCAAAACTGAAGGGGCTACGGTGATGACAAGGTCAAAAATTGACATTTTCAGCAATCAAAGGGACGTAACTCTATGACAAGTGGGCCGACTTGGCCGGTTTTTGAACTCATCCGAGGTTTTATCCCTAGCCACCTTACATATGTTTCAGAAAGATTCGATCAAAACTGAAGGGGCTACGGTGATGACAAGGTCAAAATTTGACATTTTCAGCAATCAAAGGGATGTAACTCTATGATAAATGGGCCGACTTGGCCGGTTTTCGAAATCATTCGAGGTCTTATCCCCAGCCACCTTACATATAAGTTTCAGAAAGATTCGATCAAAACTGAAGGGGCTACGGTGATGACAAGGTAAAAAATTGCCATTTTCAGCCATCAAAGGGACATAACTATATAGTTAATGGGGCAACTTGGCCGTTTTTCGAACTCATACGAGGTTTTATCCCCAGCCACCTTACATATAAGTTTCAGAAAGATCCGATCAAAACTGAAGGGGCTACAGTGTTGACAAGGTCAAAAATCAACATTTTCAGCAATCAAAGGGACCTAACTCTATGATAAATAGGCCACCTTTGCCGGTATGCGAACTCATCCGAGGCTTTATCCCCAGCCACCTTGCATATAAGTTTCAGAAAGATCCGATCAAAACTCAAAGGGCTACGGTGATGACAAGGTAAAAAATCGGCATTTTCAGCAATCAAAGGGACGTTACTCTGTGATAAATGGACCAACTTGTCTGGTTTTCAAACTCATCCGAGATTTTATCCCCAGCCACTTTACATATAAATTTCAGAAAGATTCGATCAAAACTGAAAGGGCTACAGTGATGACAAGGTCAAAAATCAGCATTTTCAGCAATCAAAGGGACGTTACTCTATGATAAAAGGGTCGACTTGGTCGGTTTTCGAACTCATCCGAGATTTTATCCCCAGCCACCTTACATATAAGTTTCAGAAAGATCCGATCAAAACTGAAGGGGCTACGGTGATGACAATTTCAAAAATCGGCATTTTCAGCAATCAAAGGGACGTAACTCTATGATAAACCAGCGGACTTGGCCGGTTATCGAACTCATCCGAGGTTTTATCCCCAGCCACATTACATATAAGTTTCAGAAAGATCCGATCAAAACTGAAGGGGCTACGGTGATGACAAGGTCGAAAATGGGCATTTTCAGCAATCAAAGGGACGTAACTCTATGATAAATGGGCCGACTTGGCCGGTTTTCGAACTCATCCGAGTTTTTATCCCCAGTCACCTTACATATAAGTTTCAGAAAGATCCGATTAAAACTGAAGGCGCTACGGTGATGACAAGCATTTTCCCATAGTAAGTCTATGGGACCTTGTGGTTGCCATAGGAACCAAAAGTTTGGAGCGATTTCAAAAAAAAGTTTATGTCATCAATGCCCCACCAGAGGCATACTACAGGTGAGAAATGATTGAGATCAGCCTGCAGGATACAGAGATATAGCTGCTCAAAAGTGTGGACGGACGGACGGACGACGGACGACGGACGACGGACGACGGAGGACCCACTATACTATAAGCTCCCCTGGAGCCTTCGGCCCAGGTGAGCTAAAAACATTCTAAGTCTGTGACCTTGACCGTGAGGTCATGAGCATGGGAGAGAGTGTGTGTGGGGAGGGCGTGGAGGGCATGGTGGTGGTGGTGGTGGTGGTGTGTGTGTGTGTGTGTGTGTGTGTGGGGGGGGGGGTTATAGCCGAATAAAACTTTAGACCTACATCTATCATCAAGCCAAACATGAACCAAAGCAATCGTAAAAGGTCAGGTTCTACCTGGTACGATGAGTTTTTAACATAAAAAAATCAGAGTCCGTGGCCTTGACATTGAGGTCATGAGTATGGGTGCGGATATTGCTGAATAAAACTTTGGACCTAATTCTATCATTATACCAAACATGATCCAAAGTCATCGAATGGTTTGGAAGGTATGAGCTCTTAAATAATAAGGTGCTACCTGGTACAAATACCTTAACATGTGCCTTTAACATTAAAAAATTCCAAGTCCCTGACCTTGACCTTGAGATCGTGGGCATGGTTGGGGGTACTGCTGAATAAAACTTCGGACCTATATCTATCATCATACGAAATATGAACCACATCCAACGCATGGTTTGGAAAATATGAGTGCCTGGTACAAATGACTTAACCAGAGTTTAACAGGATTACGTACGTACGTATGTACATACATTCGTACAGGACATACATTCGTAGGCACGACTGTTTAGTTTTTTTCCGCTTACGTTCGGTCGCCCCTTTGCAGTTACTCCAATGTTCATCGCATTACGAAAACACGCCTATACAAATACATTGTAACCTTTATCGCCGAAAAAAAAAATGAAAAATTTAAGATGAAAATTCTTATTTCTGCTCAAAGTACACATCCGCAACTATTATTGACATTTATGCCGTTGGCGCAAAGGATTAAGCCTTTTACTGTGCGCTGACCTTCTCGGCTTACCTGTACAGAATGTCTTGTTGGAAATAGCAGGCGCTTTAATGGAAACTATTTTTTAAACAAAAATAACTTATTTATTTTTCAATTTGACAAACAAGTTCCGATATAATCTAATTGTCCGTTTAAATACCTTCAAAAAGATATCAAATAAGTGGAACTTTTATTTAATTAGCTGCCGGCATTTTTATTTTCAAATTAACAGCCCTTAATCCTTATATGAAGCATACAAAACTGTAGAAAAACAACAACAGTACCCTACTTTAACGGCTAAAACCTTCACTTTCTGTAAATATTGCAAACAATCGCCTGTATCAGACGCAATGTGGTTACAATATTGTGTACTTTGATAGCAGTTATAATATTTCAAAATTATATTTAATAGCGGCATTTTGCGGTTAAATTTGGAGCTTATTCAGAAAAAGCTTTATCGTCTACACACGCGTGTAATCTCAAAGCGTGCCATTCTCCGTCGACCGTGAAATGAACACATCTTCGCCTGGTCATCTCCCTGGAATGCAAATCAATCTAAAATGCGGTGTCTGATCTGCGTCTTATTTATTTATTTATTTATCAATCTTAAATGCGGTGTCTGATCTGCGTCTTATTTATTTATTTATTTATTTATTTATTTTTCATGACCCGATTAGTTTTTTTATACTTACTAAGCAATTTAAACAAACATTGCTAATAATAAGATTACAACTGAAAGACAGAAAGAAAGAAAGAAAGATAGATTTTTATAGAAAAAAAACTGGGGTTTACCGTGGTATTCGTTTTTTTTTTATTTCTTATCAAAGACATAGGTAGTGGATACTCGGTAGAGCCACCTCAATGAGGCGGTTCTAACGAGAATACAAAACTTATGTTTTTAGGTTTCCATTACGATAACACAACCATGCGATAAAGTACATTTTTCACATCTCCAAAATGGCTACTTTTCTGATGAAAATCAGTGAGCTTTTTCTTATAAATACGGCAAATATAGGTTGTGGGTGCTCGTTAGAACCGCCTCATCGAGGCGGTTCTAACGGGTACCCACAACCTATTGTTTGGAACAAAAATAAGAAAAATAATGTATACCCCGTAAACCCCAGTTTTCTCTATATGAAGTGTGGTATAGGGGTCTTCATTTCACGGACTTGTTAACGTGATGATTAACAAATTATCAAGAATTGACTGAGCCGCACGGATGTGTTATCGTAATTTATTTATTTATTTGTTTATATTTATGGTCAATGCGTGGACTGTTGGTTATATTTAGAACCAGCTCGTTCCGATTTATTTATTTTTATCTGTATGTATTTATTTCAACTGTTAAATGATTTATTAAAATCAGGGTGTTCACCTTTCCTGGTGTTCCTTCCATTATACCGGGGAAAAGAATTTGCATGTAAACCCAACTTTTTGAACAGTCGGATAATCAGGGATCAGCATGATTTTAACATAACACAAAAACATAGTTCGAAAGCATTATTCTTCTATATCATTTAAATCACTGTTGTTTTTTTTTTATCACGGCAACAAGCCGTGTAATGAACACCCCCTTAATCAATGCTTTATATAGAGAAAACTGGGGTTTACTGTGGTATTCATTTTTTATATCTTCTCCAAGACATAGGGTGTGGGTGCTCGTTAGAGCCACCTCAATGGGGCGGTTCTAACGAGAATACAAAACCGGTTTTGACTATCGATAAGTTTTCATTAACAAATTAACTGTTTTTGAGATATCAAGAATACCCTACTATGCCGCACGGACGTGTTATCGTAATTTACTTATTTACGATTTATTTATTTAAAATTTATTTATTGCTCAATACGTTGATTGATGGTACTATTTAGAACCAGCTCATTCTGATTTTTTTTTTTTAATTTATTTATGCATCACGTGAACATGTCCGTGAAATGAAGACCCCCTTAAACCCCAGTTTATATAGAGAAAAAAGGGATTTACGGGGGTATTCATTATTTTTCTTATTTCTGCTCCAAGACAAAGGTTGTGGGTACTCGTTACGACCGCCTCAATGAGACGGTTCTAACGAGCACACACAAACTATGTTTTGAGCATGATATTGACTTAATAAACACAAAAACATAGGTAGAAAGATTTCAATTTGGCGCTTCTGTGCCCATAATCAACGTTTTATTACACTCAGGGGAAAATATCACGGGTATTTAAGCAGAAGACAATTATCGCTTTTATGACACGTGGATTGTGTATTGCGTTCCGGCTACTGACCGTCAGGAAGTCCGAAGTTTAATGGACACGCGTGACGTATAATGGATTACCTTATTTCCGGAATGAGTGTGTCATGGGAACTACTGCGCATTCTTTATTCATATGAAGTATTGGTGCTATTTAGATAATGAGTACCAATTGTTATTATTATTATTATTATTATTATTATTATTATTATTATATCTTTGTTTGTTTGACTGATTTGAGGTTTAACGTCCCCGTCAACACTGTAAATGTCATTTTGGAGACGTTGCTACCAATTTTGTGGGACTTTTACCCGACACTGAGATGAAATGGCATCTCAAGCCCAGCCACCCAATGAAACCAAAAGGGTTTATAAGCATAGACGGGCCGACTCGTGCGCACCGCTTTGCCTCGGCAGGCTTAGATCCTCTAAGCGGTTTACCAGCAATCGTGTGCGGGTCGGTTTCATCTTTGTATGGAAGCATCATGCAGCCTATCTTTTTCTTCAAGCCCAAGATCAGACGTCGAGCTTAGATCAGGGCCTTTGCTGTCAACCCATTACAGCCTCCGCCCAACGGGGCTTCATCACGTGAACGAGTCCGTGAAATGAACACCCCATTAAACCCCAATTAAATAGAGAAAACTGGGGTTTACGGGGTATACATTACGTCTCTTATTTCTGCTCCTAGACATAAGTTGTGGGTACTCGTTAGAACCGCATCATTGCGGCGGTTCTAACTAGCACCAACGACCTACTTTTTGAGTATAAATAAGAAAAATATCACAAATTTTTATCAGAAAGATGACCTTTTTTGAGGTATGAAAAAATGCATTATATCACACGGGTGTGTTATCATGACGTGAAGAAATAGATTGGGCTGCATGATGCTTCCACGCAGAGCTGAAACTGACTGCACAGTACATGAGTACTAGTAAACTGCATGGGGGCTCTAAGGCTGCCCATGAAAAGTGGTGCGAGTTGGACCGTCCATGCAGATAAACCCTACTGGTTTCATTGGTTGGCAGGGTTTGAGATGTCATCTCAGTGTCCGCAAAATGACCTATACATTGTTGACGGGGACGTTAAGCCTCCAATCAAACAAAACTGTCAACCCATTAAGAAAACATATCCCTGTGACAATGTTTTCTTTCTTATCTTCGAAATGTTAATTTATATCTAAAAAACAAAACAAAACAAAAAAAGCACATTATTTTTATGATGAGCAATACAATGTCTTGGTGCGGATAACACACACATTGTAACCCCTCTAAACCTCTCTTTTCTGTATATAATGTAAAGTGGACTTTACAGGGGTTTTTATTACATGGACTTATGAACATGTTGCTTTTCTAAGCAATGCAATTTTAAATAATGCAATCTGACATCCATTAACTATAAATGTTTTTTTTTTTTTTTTTTTTTTTTTTTTTTAAATAATGTGGAATATCACATTCCAGAAACAAGAGGCCCATGGGCCACTATGCTCACCAGAGCTCAGGTGGTCACTGCCAAATTGCAGCCATGTATTTTAACATGATATCATTTTAATCTGCCAAATGAACCCCCATATCCAAATGAGCATCAATGTGGACTCAGTATATGAAACATTAGGCCTTTTATGAAGTAGAGGGGGTGGGGCATGGACCCAATGGAGCCCTGGTTGGTATCACTAAATGTGTCTTATCACAAAGAACAAGAATATATATGGTTTAGCAGTGGGGATCTGCATGGCTGGAGATATAAGTGGAGGGGTTGGAGCATGCCCTGTCGTTCCCAGGAAAGCCCAAGATTGTTTTCCCTAAATGTGTCTCATCATAAGGACCAAGTATATATATGGTTTAGGGGTGGGAATCTGAACGGTTTCCAAGATATCCTTTCATGAAGTGGAAAGGAGAGGACTGGCCCCTGCGGACACCCCTACAGTAGGTGTGCTAATAATAAGGAACAAGAACATATATGAATATGGGGTGGGGATTTGAATGGTTTCTGAAATATATGGCCTTTTATGAAGTGGAAGGGCGGGGCACATTGCCTCAGCACAAAGAGACCCCCAAGTTGGTGTGACTGAATGAGTCTTATCATAAGGAACAAGAATATATATGGTTTAGGGGTGGGGATCTGAACTATTTCTGAGATATGTGGCTTTTAATGAAGTCAAGCGGTGGAGCAAGGCCCGGGCATGCCCCGGGGACTCACAAGCTGGTGTCAATGAATGTGCCTTATCATAAGGAAGATGAATATATATGGTTTAGGGGTGGGGCTCTGAACAGTTTCTGAGATATAAGGCCTATTGTGAAGTGCAGGGGTGGGGCAAGGCCCAGGGAGACCCCCAGGTTGGTGTCAATGAAAGTGTCTTATCATAAGGTACAAGAATATATATGGTTTAGGGGTGGGGATCTGTAAGGTTTCCGAGATATTGTGATATTATGAAATGGAGGGGGTGGGGCATGGCCCCAGCACATCCCTGGGGACCCCCAGGTTGGTGTCACTGAATGTGTCTCATCATAATGAACAAGAACATATATGGTTTAGGGGTGGGGATCTGAACAGTTTCTGAGATATATGGCCTTTTGTGAAGTGAAGGGGTGGGGCATGGCTCCGGCGCACCCCGGAATACCCCCAATTTGGGGTCAATGAATGCGTCTTATCATAAGGAGCAAGAATATATATGGTTTAGGGGTGGGGATCTGTAAGGTTTCCGAGATATTGGGCCTTTTATGAAATGGAGGGGCGGGACATGGCCCCGGCGCATCCCGGGGGACCCCCAGTTTGATGTCACTGAATGCGTCTTATCAATAGGAACAAGAGTATATAGGGTTCACGGGTGGGGATCTGAATGGTTTCCGAGATATTGGGCCTTTTATGAAGTGGAGGGGGTGGGGCATGGCCTCGGCACATCCCGGAGGACCTCCAGGTTGGGGTCACTGAATGCGTCTTATCAATAGGAACAAGAATATATATGGTTTAGGGGTGGGGATCTGTAAGGTTTCTGAGATATAAGTCATTTTATGAAGTACTGGGGGCGGGGTATGGCCCCGGCACAACCTACTGGACCCCCAGGTTGACATAAAAGCATATGGCTGAGAGAAGTTTACTAAAGGAACATTTCTATGAAAGTTTTGTCAAAATATCTGCAAAGGCTTTGTAGTTAATGCCATTTTTCAATTTTCCCCATTATAAGTCTATGGAAAATCTAAGTTGCCATAGCAACCAAACTAATGAGCCGAATTTCATAAAAAACACAAAACCTGTAAAGGCAAATATGGTGAATATTTCCATAAACTTTCAGCCTCATAGAGCATACGGTTTCTGAGGAGATGATTTTTTAAGTATTTTTTTTTCTATTTTTTCATTTTGGTTTCCATGGCAACCAATACAAATGAGCAGTAGGCCTAAAATCATATGGCAGATAGTAGATTGCCTAAGGAATATTTCTATGAAAGTTTTGTCAAAATATCTGCAGTGGCTTGGCAGTAAATGCCATTTTTCAATTTTCCCCATTATAAGTCTATGGAAACTCTAAGTTGCCATAGCAACCAAACCAATGAGCCGAATTTCATAAAAAACACAAACTTTCAATCCCCCAACCCAAGGATGCTACAGATGAAATTTGGACTCAATCGGCCCAGTGGCTTCAGAGGAGATGTCGTTTGAAAGTGTTGACGACGCAGACGCAGACGCAGACGACGACGACGACGACGACGACGACGCAGACGACGACGGACAACTGCCTATCCTAAAAGCTCCCCCGGAGCCTTCGGCTCTGGTGAGCTAAAAATGGATTTTATGAGAACCGATAATATTTTAAGTACAAAAAGGCTCAATTTTAATCGTTTGACCAAATGAGAATTTTTCTCGCTTAAAGTACCAAAACACGCAGTTCTAAATTAACTAGACGTATCTATCGTTCAATATCCCCCGGGGTCATTTTCACACACAGCCGGATTAAAACACAATATATTGATTACACGATAGGTACACGAAAGGTATCTATCGTAGGCCTCAGTCAAAGGGAGACAACCCAATATTGACTTTCTTTGCGACTGTCACGGTTGAAAGTCATCGGGCTAATGTCAGATATAGTTGGCCATGGATTGTATGTACTGGTCACAACCGCCTCATCGAGGCTGTTCTAACGAGTACCTCATCGAGGCGGTTCTAACGAGTACCCAAAATCTGTATTTTAGAGCAGAAATAAAAAAAATAAGGTTTACCCCTCTAAACCCCAGTTTTACTATATAAAAGTGCATGGGGTTCAAGGGGGTCAAAATTATATAGGCGTGTTTTCGTGATTGGATTCGTGTGTTTAACGTTTAGCAATCTGGGCAAAACTTTTTTGCAGATTTCATTTAAAAAAATATTTTTCCCAGAAAATAGATTTTGAAATTTCATGTAAATTAAAGACAATTTGCAAAAAAAATAAAAACATGTTTTC
Source organism: Lucinisca nassula (assembly GCA_963580285.1). Lineage (NCBI taxonomy): Eukaryota > Metazoa > Mollusca > Bivalvia > Lucinida > Lucinidae > Lucinisca > Lucinisca nassula. Next base: position 74,633,370 of record OY757022.1, read on the forward strand.
AGGGAAAAATAGCACCAGTTTGTCGTCTGCTGAATTAGCCTAGAGAAGGGTAAAGGTCAATAGTGTTGGTTTAGTTCTGCGCTTTGTGTGTGCCTTCAAGTCACTAACCCTTTCTATCGCCCCGACCATCGGGGCTTGGAGACATATATTGGGCTCCATTACGAAAACACGCCTATTCAAATATATTGAAAATTTTACCACAAAAAATGAAAATTTTCATATAAAAATTCTGATATTTTTCATTTTTATGCCCAAAACATACACTGTGAAAACTCATTAGAACCGCCTCATCGAGGCGGTTCTAACAAGTACCCACAATCTATGTTTTTTGAGCAGAAGTCAGAATAACAATGTATACCCTTGTAAACCCCAGTTTTACTGTATACAAGTGGGGTTAAAGGGGGTAAAATCATATAGCTGTGTTTTCGTGATGCGCTAAGCTGAAACCGACCAACCCGCTTAGAGGGCTTATTAGAAAGCCTAAGCCTGCCCAGGCAAAGTGGTGCCAGTCGGACTGCTCCTTTAACCCTAGCGGTTTTTGGGCGGTAAGGCTTGAGATAACACTTGATCACAATATCGGGTAAAAGTCCTACAGAAATGGAAGCAACGTCTTCAAAATGATCTGAATAGTGTTGATGTGGACGTAAAGCCTAAACACAAACAAACAAACAACAAACAAACACTCTCTTTCTCTTCTTTCAGCGGCTTTCAGTAATCATGGCTTTTTATGGGTAACATTTTCTTTCTATTCCATGACTGTGAACTTGACTTTAATGTCAAAGGCAAAGGAATGGACAAAAGAAGCAATATCTATCATCATGCAAAAGTTTAAACCTTATTCCAGACTTAGTGTTTAGAAATTATGACCCCCTTAAAACACTTGATGCTGACGCGGCCGATGCCGGAGTAGTGAAATATACGAGGGTAAGTCAATAACCAGCCTATCCCATTTCCAATTGCCCGAGACTACCAAGTTTTCAACGCCTTGCTTCAATTAAGAAATAGATCAGCTCTAGCTGTGATTTGTTGAGCAATATTTCACAGTTTGGAGGCCAGTTGTAAAGTAGACAAATCACGAGCGCGTAGCGCGCGTGATTTGTCTACTTACAACTGACCGACAAATTGTGATTTATAACCTAACAAATCACTAGGTAGAGCGGACCTATTTCGATTCTAACACGCTGAAACTCGGCAATAATGCTGTTGTTTCCTTCAAATTCTCACAACTTTTCGCCATTGTTAGAAGAAATCCCGCTAAAATTATCGACTGAAACACATGCATTTATATTCTTTTCTAACGTTTTCGATGCGAGAAAATGACACTACACCGTCCAACGTTAAGGAAATTGGCTAGTGACGTCATTACTTTGTAGTTTTTAATGGCGTCACTCGTCACGCTCTTCCTTACCGTGATTTGTTGTAGAATAAAACACAGTTATTTTCCATTGCGTATATAGGCGCGCTGTGTTAGAATACACGTTTTAGGCACGAGGGCAAATTTGCACCCTTATCGTGTCATTCACCCATAAGATATTGAGCGTCAAACATGACTAGCGATGCAAAAGCAAGCTTTTCGTCAAAAGTTGAGTACTTTGTTATTTAGTACTAGTATTTCAAGTGAAAGGGAAAACAGGTCAGTAAATACATTGCGGGTTGACCAATGTTTATGGGTCTTCCTTACCATCATACAAGTTAAATTCTGGGTTGGGAAATTCAAACGCGGTATCTAAGAACGTCTTTAGAAGACAAAACCAGGTCTGGACGTCCATTAGATGCCACCAATGAAGAAATGTGTAACAAAGTACGGGATTTTTTTTTTTTTTTTTTTTTTTTTTGGTTTGGGTTTTACGGCCCTTTCAAGAATATTTCACTCATATCGAGCCGATCGTTAATCAGAGGTGGGCGAAAACCGGAGTACCCGGAGAAAAACCACCCGACCTTCCGTTGCAGAACTTGGCGTCTCACACGTGGCCCGTCAAACAAAGTACGGGATCTGATGTACTCTGATAGGCGAATTAAATTGGAAGAAATATCGAATACATTACACATTTCACATGGTGGCGTTTCAACAATTTTACATGATCGCTTTGGTATGCGCAAATCCCTAAGCGACGAGCAAATGGCAACCAGAGCATCAGTATGCAGCTCATTGTTGATGAGATGAGACCTGGGTCCATTATCATGAGCCAGAGAATAAATCTCAAAGTCCTCAGTGGGTAAGACCGGGGTCTCCGAGGCCAAAGAAGTTCAAAACGCAACCCTCTGCTGGCATGGTGATGGCAAATGTATTTTGGGACGCACTAGGCGTTATTATGTTGGACTTTCTGGAAAAGAAAAGTACAATAACAGGTGCGTAATATGCAAATTTACTCGACCAACTGAGAACTACGATCGGTGAAAAAACGCCGAGGTAAACTCTACAAAGGGATTCTATTCCAACAGGACAATGCAAGAGTCCACACTTGTAAAATTGCAATGGATGCTGTAGATCGGATTCGGTACGGGCTAATACCGCACCCCGCCCATTCTGCGGACGTAGCTCCTAGTGACTATTTCCTATTCCTAAACTTGAAAAAGGATATCGTTGGACGTTATTTCCGGTCCAACGAAGATGAGGAGTGGGTCGGAGACAAGGACCCTGGATTCTTTAGTTCTGGGCTGATGGCACTGGAACAGCGTTGGTTCAAGTGTATCATTCTAGAGTATAATTACATCGAAAAAGAAGAGATCTATCTCACCCAGAAATGTTAGCCTGTTTTTTATTGACTCGCCCTCGCATCTTCATGCACTTTATCCTGTAAAAGGCGAGCTAAATGGGACAATCGTCAGCTGTGGAACATGCATAAACAACAACGATAAAGTTAGTCAAAGAACATGTTTTCCGACCTTTAACAACATTAAGAAAATTCAAATCAATGTCATGAAAGAAAACAAAATTGAAGCAATTAAACAATAATATCAATACACGTTCATTTAAAACATATACACACACTTCAAAAATGTTGTTACCTACAAAACGGAAAAGAAAATCCTGGTAAAATCACCTTTCTCTGAGACAAGAGCTACTCTTAAAAGGAGCAAATTTCACTCCTTTAAGGGGAAGGGGGAACACCTTCAGGGGAGGCAACTCCTGCAAAAAGTATTTTTTGTCTCCCATGTCGGTAGGAGCAAATTCTTTCCTTTAAGAGTAGACTTTCCTTTGAGAGTAGACCCCTTTTTCAGCGAAACATGGCTTATAGAAAAGTGAAAAAGAAGTCCCGAAAGTTGACTCCCTTTGAAAAATGGCGGGAAAATCTGCCAGGTGTTCCCCTTCCCCTTAAGAGCAGCCCCTGTAAATGTATTGGAATAATTTTGAAAATGCTGTTAATGCTTTATGTTAAGGCGATTTCTCGTTATTGCAAAACTTTTAAATTCCGCATGTGCGTAATGGGCATTTAGTAACGCCTACTCATTTTTTTTACCATGCTTCACCATCTACGAGTTGTTGTAATTTAATGCTCAGAAACCCATGCCATTTAAATGTGAGTCTTCATGAGCCACATCAAGCAAAAGGGGAGCCTCCAGCACGTGCGTACGGTAAAGACAAAAATAAGCATGTTAACTTATTAAATCAAGATACACTCTTAGAAGCTTTGGGTCAACAGGCATCGAAATACTGTAAAACACTTATATCTGACGGTCATTTCATTTTGGCACTATTGGCGGACAAGGAGTCAAAATAAAAAGACCGCCAATAAAGAGAAGCGCAAGAGAAGAAAATAACAAACTGGCAGAATGTTTTCTCAGAACACATCGCAAGTACGACAGTGCACAGTGAGGACTCAGACAAGACTGCGCAGAATGAGAGGTTGATCCGAGTCTTCGCTGGGCACACGTGCCCCAAAACGCATTTTCGGTAGGCGCTGTCCATATAACTGTAAGTGTTCTTCGATTCTTCAATCATGATTTAACTACACTAAACTTCCACTCTTAAGACCACCTTTGAGACTCTTTAAAAGTGGTATTTAAGACCACTTTGAAACAGTTCCGAAGGTGGTCCCTGGCTTGAGGAAAGAAATATAAGCGCACCCTTCAAAATAAGATTTTAAAAGCAGAATTAGTGTTAATTTAGCGAATGTCACTGTATTCCATTCTCGACGATTTCCCAACGTTTATAACGGATTACATGTAAGTGACAATTACGTTTACAGATTTGTGTAATGAGAGCCCCTGTAAATACCACTAATTATATTGAAAAGTAGGTTTTACGTAGAGGATCTTACACGAGTGTTCATGTATTATTGAATTTATTAAACGAGCTGAGGAAAATGTATAAAATGAGAGGTTTTGCCGAGCATTTTATCCCTTTTCCTCAACGAGTTTGATAAATTTAATAATACATGAGCACGAATGCGAGATTCTATTTATCATATGACATTAAACACGCATTTTTATTCAATATTCAAGATTATTTTACAAAAATGTCAATATTCCATCATATGTAAACGCGACGTCATTAAGGACACAAGTACGCGTAACGTAACGGGGCATAACTGATCTGCATCACTAGATGATCACCGTATTTAAAACATGGCGTTATTACATTCTCAGACGCGAGATCATTTGATGAAAGGATGCATATTATAACCCATACTCATGCTCAAAACATTGGTTGATGGTACTCATTAGATGAAGCGGTTCTATCGAGCATCCATAATCTGTTATAGCATCAGAAATGAGATGGAAATCACAAATTTACAGCAGAAAATGTCAATTCTAGTAGAATATTCACATGAGTGTGTTACCCAAATAACCGTCAATAATCTGACACAGCAAGATAACACACGGTGTAAAATAGTGGATCATAGGAACAGAAAAGGTGGGTATTTTGTGGTAACTGAATTATAGTTTTTGTCAATTCTCTATATAACAAGATTTGTTTGTGAAACACTGATGCCCCCGGACAGCGCATGTTAAATATGAAAGCAGTATCACTAAGCAATCAAAATTTTGAAAAAAATAGGTCAAAGGTCAAGTTCAAGGTCACAAGATCAAAAATTATGGTACCACTGGAAAGGTCTTGTGATAAGGTATACACATGTGAAATATGAAATCTCTATATATTACCATTCAAAAGTTATGCCCAATGTTAAGGTTTTTGTAGACAGACAAACGGACAAACAAACGGACAAACAGACAGACAGACCAAAAACTATATGCCCCGAATCTCTTAGATTCCGGGGGGCATAAAAAGAATACACATGTGAAATATGGAAGCCCTACCATTTACTAATCAAAAGTTATGACCAATGATAAAGTTTTTTAAAAAGTAGGTCAAATGTCAAGGTCAAGGTCATGAGGTCAAAAATTATGGTACCCTTAGAAAGGTCTTGTGACAAGGAATGCACATGTGAAATATGAAAGCTCTACCATTTACCAATCAAAAGTTACGGCCAATGTTAAAATTATTAAAAAGTAAGTCAAATGCCAAGGTCAAGGTAATGAGGTCAAAAATTATAGTACCAATAGAAAGGGCTTGTGACAAGGAATGCACATGTGAAATATGAAAGCTCTATCAGTTACCAATCAAAAGTTATAGCCAATGTTAAAGTTTTTAAAAAGGAGGTCAAAAGTAGGTCAAATCTCAAGGTGAAGGTCACGAGGTCAAAATTTATGGTACCTCTTGAAAGGTCTTGTGACAAGGAATGCACATGTGAAGTATGAAAGCTGTACCACTTACCATTCAAGTTATGCCCAATGTTAAAGTTTTTGCAGACGGACAAACGGACAAACGGACAAACAGACAAACAGACGGACAGACCAAAAACTATATGCCCCCTAGAATCTTAGATTTCGGGGGCATAAAAAAACTTATTTGTGGGCATTCATTAGAACTGCTTCGCTGAGGCCTATGCTGTGGGCATTCATTAGGGTGAGGCGGTTCTTATGAGTACCCACACATACCTTTCCAAGAAGAAATAAGGACACCTATCATTCATTTATATATACTTTATATATATGAATCCAATCTACTAAACATTTTGGAAGATATTTAATGGAAACTTTGTATTTTGCAACTGCAGATGATGAATATAAATTTGCAACTGCAGATATGTGAAACACTGAAATAGTTACACAGTCGTAACTTGAGAATTAACGACCTACTTGTACGAGGAATGGGTACCCAAAATATACTTTAAAGTAGAAACTAAAACGCTAATGACCTAAAAAGATTAGTCAAAATTTACACTTTCGTCTGAAAATATATTTCAGATGTGTAACTGTGATCATTTTCAATTCTGTAGTCCAGAGATGGCGTTCTATCAGACAAACATTAACAAATTCTGTGTCATGTTATGTGTTATATATCATAGTGTAGATTATATCTTCTTGTCCTTTGGGATCATTGATTCCATTGTGGAATTTTGAAAACATGAGGGTCACTGATGAGGCCTAATTGGCCGAAACTAGCTAGTCTGGCCCAGAAAACATGTACACTCCATATTTTTCACTTCTGTGGTGTATTCCTTGCTTCCAAAGGATAACCCTTTTATAGAACATATTTATGAAAAAGGTACATGACATCAAAGCATTCTGTAAACAAATAGTCATATTAGATGAAATCTTGCCAACTACAAAGTATCTGTCATATGTGGTTTGGATTGTTATTAGTAATAAACCTTGACATTTATATTAAAGCGTTCAAATCACACCACCATTTGGCATCGTTCGATTAAACAATTAACTAATGTAAGGGATCTAATAAGTACATACAATTGCATGAATGTTTTATGCAAGCACAGTGACTTTGAAAGGTCAGACCCACTATATGTACTCTTAAACTACATGATACACCAAAAGTTTTTATCTAATATGATTCCAAAACTGAACTTGTAAGATCTAAACCAATAAAACTGCCTTCTCATTTCGTGGACAGAAAGAAATTCCAATGTAAAGTTTCCTCCATGAAACACGAGCATATAAGCCAGTAATTCTAGATGAAAAACGAAATGATACAAAATGGACAATTGTCACTGTAGTTTCAACTGCAACTGTTCTCGTAATTATTATAATTGCCTGGTTAGTCATAGGAAAATGTAAAATTTGTTTGACTCAAACAGACACCAACCATCGGTGAAGATATTGAAGTATCTGCACTCATGAAAGAGGATAGTGTCCATAACACTGTTGAAGGTCAACCTTATCATTATCAAGTCAAGCGTTAGGATGCTAAAGCGACAAGGGGGCAGAAATGAAAATCTACTAGTAGTGATCGTTAGACATTGACATTGAGTTTATGTCAAGAGACATTATGATGAAGAAGGTTATGTCGACGTTAATAATGTAAATACTATCACCATGTACTGTTGTGTCATTTATGGTCCTAAAGACCATGCTTGGACAAAGACATTATAATGACTTTAAAATTGTGACTTTGTGATTTTTTAATAAAGTCCTTGGTATGACCCTGCAGGCCATGCTTGGGTGAAGATACATATACTACTCAAAGTTTGATAGGGATCACTTTTATATACCAAATTTTGCACTGAAAATTTAAAAGTTCATGACAGAATTTGTACTCAGTATATTGATATCAAAACTTACTTACTTACTTATAAATATCTTAAGCAAACACTCCTGTGCAATTCAGTACTCATGAAAGTGCACACTTCTCACATTTCGCAAATGAATTCATGCACCTAAATGACCTTTCATTTAGACGTAATTTATACATTTGTTTCTGCTGGCATTGGAATATTTATTATCAGTTACCCTGTACAGTAATTGCATTGCAGCACATTGACCTGATAAAGATATGCTATCTCAGGTCAAGTGAGCTTTATCAGGTCAACGTGACATTGTATTTTTATGAATGAACCGGGCTGCTAGAAAATTGAGAAAAAAAAACGTTATTATTAGTGGAAAAATACTTGGAAAAATGATATGAAAGAATATGGTCAGCTGATACTAAATTTATCGACCTGCGGAATTTTCGGACGCACTGAGGACCATCGATAACTGATCGTAAATTGCTAATTTATGAGTGTACAAGAGGGTAAACTGATAAATAAAATACCAGATTCAGGTCATTTGATATCAAGTTTATCAGGCTCGGCTTCGAGAACGCATGTAGAATAGCTCGGCAAGCCTCGCGATTCTACAAGCGTTCTCGAAGCCTTGCCTGATAAACTTGATACCAAAAGACACTCACCTGGTATTCTCTATATATGAATTCTGTAAGTGCGACACCTGCACAACACCTGCTACATGACACTGGAAAATTACTTTAAAAGGTTTCAGAATATGATGAAACTGCATTTCAGATGTTATGTTATAGAGGATCTTACATGAGTGGTCATGTATTATTGAATTTATTAAACGAGTGGAGGAAAAGGGATAAAGGGATTTTATCCCTTTTCCTCAACGAGTTTAATAAATTCAATAATACATAAGCACGAATGCAAGATTCTATTTATCATATGACATTTAAAACGCATTTTACTCACGATTTGTTTACAAAAATGTCAATATTCCGCTGTTAGTAAACCCGACGTCGTTAAACGTCGTACATGTAACGTTATGGGACGTATCTAGCTAATTTGCATAATTAATCCACTAGTGGATTATCGAAAATATTACATGGCGTTATTACACTCTCAGGAGCGACGTCATATGATAAATTAGTGTATTTATCAAAATCAGCACTGAAAATTTATTGTTTGTTTCAATTAGAGTTTAACTGCCCTGTCGACACTATTTTAGATAATTTTTGAGGCGGTCAGTAAACCTATCCACACTTTTCCTGTCCAGGCTCTTACGTAAGTGGTTAACCAGTAAAGTGCACATTCTTTCACCAGAAACTGACAACTGCCCTTCTTGAATCAGCGGAAGGGACAGAATGACCATAGAAAAGATTTCATTATCAATCTCCATGAAAGAATGTTGCCGACCCCGGCAGGTATCGAAACCCGCATCCTCCTGATCACCAGTCAGACACGCATCCGACTGAGCTACCGAAGCCGGCTGACAGAGAATTTATAGTAAGAGCTTAAATTGCCAATGGATATACAACAAACGTGATGAAATGTGATAGAAGCATTGCGTCAGATTTTTGTGGTGATTATAAATACTGGGTTTCTGACCAGGCCTTCAGATGTCTTGTTGATCAGAATGCATTCAGTTGGTCTGACTTAGAAATAAAACTGCAATTCTAAAATGGTTTTAGCTATTTCTGATACGATCACAATAAGCTGTGTAGCTGTGAATCTGCTATACATGATTACAATTTAAGTTTTTAGTTTGTTTGTATTGGAGTTTAACTGCCCAGTCAGCACTATTTTAGATCATTTTTGAGCCTGTCAGTTTACATATCCACACTTTTCCTGGGCAGGCTTATACGTAAGCAGTACAGTACAGTGCATATTCTTCTGCCAGAAACTAAAAACTGCCCTTCTTGAATCAGCGGAAGGGAGAGAATGACCATACAAAACATTTCATGATCAAACTCCACAAAAAAAGTTTGCCGAACCCGGCAGGTATCGAACCCGTGTCTTCCTGATCACCAGTCAGAAGTGCATCCGACTGAGCTACCAAGGCCGGCCGTATAGAAAAAGTGAAAGCAATGATCAGGAATTGATATAATTACCTTACACCTCCCATTCGTTTCACAAAGGGAAAGGAACACCAACATACAATTACTTTGCTGCAAGAAAAAACACCAATGGCCAGTCCAAAATACCAGTACATAGACGCAAAGACAATAATAAACAACAGCAAAACCACTACCTTGGAATGGTCAGTATAACAGCAGAACCACTACCTTGGAATGGTCAGTTGTGAGTAAAAGAAGAGGTCCAAGATGGACCTTAATCGCTCATCTGAGTCAAAATGCATTATCCTGGGACCAGGGTTATTACAATTTGATGATGCCTTTGTTTTAGCTGCCGGAGCAGACCCATTAGAGTGTTTTGCGGAACTATTTTCAAAATGAGTCACTAGTTTCAGAGGGTATATCATTTAAATGGGAAACTTTAAAACCAGTCTGACCAAATGGCGCAGGCCCAGATCAGATGCCGCATAACATAGCCTCTGATCAGGGCTTTCTCTGTATGTGAAAGCTTTAATATAAAAAAATCTTGGACCTGACCCCCCTAAACTCTAAATAGACTCCTGCTGTTTGTAAGGGGGAAGAGTCCATTCAGTACAGAAGAGGTTAATTTTTTTATTCTAAGATAAAAATGTAGCAGCTAGGATGGTTTGCATGGAATCAGTGCACTTGAACCATTTTAGCAATTCTGATGCAGTCTCCTGGCTCTGGGAGGCATATTTCTGTCAGGATACATATTTTTAAATCATGTCATCATCATGTAACAGCTTGGAGATGACAGAATTGAATATACTCTGGACCCCAGGTTGGTACTGACATCACGAAAACATGCCTATATAACTTTGACCCCCTTGAACCCCACTATTATATAGAAAAACTGGTGTTCACAGGGGTGAACCTTACTTTTCTTATTTCTGCTCTAAAATATAGATTGTGGGTACTCGTTAGAACCGCCTCGATGAGGCGGTTCTAACAAGTACCCATGATATATATTTTGAACAGAAATAAGAAAAATATCACAAATTTTCATCTTAAAATTTTCAATTTTTCGACGGTAAAGTTTACAATGCATTTATCTGTTTATATAGGCGCGTTTTCGTAACGGTTATACGAGAATGAATATTAATAAAGTGTAACACATTCTGAGTGGATTTTGTTCAATCCTCATTAGCAAGCATAGGTCAGGGGCCAGTTGTCCAAAGCATCGTAAGCTTAACGAGCTCGTTAGTGGTCATATTGTTAAGTGTTCTACCAAGCACAATATCTAAAATTTTGATACTTTTGCTGAAAAAAAAAGTGTGAGCAGCTTTTGTATTCACTATTTTTTCAGCAAAATATACTAGCCTGTTTGCCTTTTTAAATGATCAAAGTTTTAACGATACGTTAACTAACGACATCGTTAGTTTTGAACAACTGGCCCCAGATGTGTATCCACAGAAACAGATAAGGTGAGTATTTTGTGATAACTGAGGAATAATTTGTGTCATTCTCCATAAAATCCTATGTTGTGGGTATTCATTAGAACTGCCTCACCAGGTGATTCATACGAATAGCCACAACATATAGAGAGATAGGAAAAATTATCCTAAAAAAACTTAACAAATACCAACCTTATATCTCAATAAAACCTAACATTATCTTGTTAAATATTGGAAGATAACACAACATGCAAAACAGTTGAAGAATCTATTTTGCTATTTTCTTCTATACAATAATGGAAACTAGAATTTTTTTTCTGCAACAAGAGGGCAAAGATGGCACTGTATCGCTCATCTGTTGACAAGAAAATCATAAAAAGATGTTAAGAAAAAAAGGAACTGGGGAACAAAGGGCAAGACATGTTCGTTTACCGGACTGATTTAAATGTCTTAATAGATTCAGGATTGTCACCATAGTTGTACACCAGTTGAGCCAGTTGAATACATGGGCAGGGTCCTATTTGGCCCCAAGGCTATAATTTGAAAATCTTGGTACAGGTTCACTAGATGATGCATCAATGACTTGGGCCTTCTGGTTTTAGAAAATATCATTTTTAAAAGGTTTCCCCTATATAAATCTTGGTAAAACATGTGGACCCCGAGGTGGGACCATTCTTAGCCCAAAAGCAGAAGTATAATTTGAACAATCTTGGTAGAGGTCCAATAGATGAAGCTTCATATCAAATATCAAAGATCTTGGCCTTCTGGTTTCAGACCAGAAAATTTAAAAAGGTTTTCCCTACGTAAGGAAAATATGTAAGCCCCTGGGTGGGTAAAGTTTTGCCCCAAGATTATAATTTGAACAATCTAGGAAGGGATCCACTAGATATGGATTCATACCAAATCTCAAAGACATGGGCCTTCTGGTTTCAGACAAGAAGATTTTTAAGGTTTTCCCTACAAGTCTATGTAAAACGTGTGGGCCCTGAAGCAGGGCAAATTTTGATCCCAAGGTTATAATTTGAACGATCTCTGTAGCGATAAACTAGATGAAGCTTCATACCAAATATCAAAGACCTGGGCCTTCTAGTTTTAGACAAGAAGATTTTGAAAGATTTTCCCTAGAGATGTCTATGTAAAAACATTAGGGTATCGGGGTAGAGTGCAGTGGTAAAGCATCGGATTTGAGATCGAGAGGTACCGGGTTCAATCTTCACATGCGCCATGTGTTGTTTCCTTGAGCAAGAGACTTTATCCACATTGCTCAGTACTGGTTTCTACCCAGGAAAAGAGGGTCACCTGGAAGATTAGTACTAGTACTAAATGTGTTACCCTCTATGAATAAGGTCGATTATTATTATTATTGGGCCAAGACTGTAATTTGAACACTCTTGGCAGAGGTCCATTAGATGAAGTGTCATACCAAATATCAAAGACCTGGGCCTTCAGGTTGCAGACAAGAAGACTTTTAATTTTAAGGACTTTCCCTATGTTAGTCAATGTAAAACATGTGGACATTTTTGGCCCCAAGGTTCTAATTTGAACAATCTTGAGGTTATAATTTTAACAATCTTGGTAAAGGTCCACTAAATGAAGCTTCATACCAAATATCAAAGACCTGGGCCTTTTGGTTTCAGACAAGAAGATTTTTTTAAGGTTTTCCCGATATAAACCTAAATAAAACATGTGGGCTCCAGAGAACCATTTTTGGCCCCAAGGCTATTATTTGAAGAATCTGGATAGAGGTCCAATACAATACGCTTCAGAAAAAAATATAAAAAACCTGGGCCTTGCGGTTTCATAGAAGAAGATTTTTTTGGTTTTCAGTTAAAAAATGTATTTTAGTGCCTGTAAAATGTTTATGCACAGATGCCAAATATAAAGGCTTTATCTCAAACAGTTCAACAGTTACCACAAATATTAACTTTTTCTTTATAGCGGGTCACAGGTCAAGATTATGGACAATTCTTTTTTTAATCAGTGGGAAGCTCTTGTCTAAAACAACCTAGATGCCAAATATGAAGGCTTTATCTGAATGGTTCGAAAGTTATGATAAAGTAGGTCACAGGTCAAATTTTGTATGCGTGGGAAGCCCGTGTCACAGGAATCCTACATGCCAACTGTGAAGGCTCTATCTCAAACGGTAGTTAAGATAAAATACGGCATATGTCAAGGTCGAGGTTACAGGTCAATATTTTGCATGGATGAGAAGCCCTTGTCACAGGGAACCTATGTACCAAATTTGAAGGTTCTAACTCAAACAGTTCGAAAGTTATGACCAATCTTATTTTTTTCTTTAAGGTAGCTGACAGGTCAAGGACACAGGTCAAATTTGTTTTGTATAAGTGGGAAGCCCTTGTCACAGGAAACCTACATACCAAATATGAAGGCTCTATCTCAAATGCTTCAAAAGCTACGGCCAATCTTATTTTTTTTTCTTTAAAGCAGGTCTCAGGTCAAGGTGATGGCCACAATTATTTTCCTCAGTGGGAAGCTTTTGTCACAAGTAAACTATGAAGTAAACATGAAGACTCTATCTCAAACTTTTCAAAAGTTATTTCCAATGTTATATTTTTCTTTAAAGTAGGTAAATGTTCAAGGTCAAGATAATAGGTCAAAGTTTGTGTATAAGTAAGAAGCCCCTGACAAAAGGAACCTACATGTAAAAAAATAAATAATCTCTCTAAAACAGTTCAAAAGTTATGACCGATGCTATATTTTTCTTAAAAGTAGGTAAATGTTCAAGGTCTAGGTAATAGATTAAATTTTTTGTATTAGTAGGAAGCCCCTGAGAAAAGGAACGTACACATCAAATATAAATGCTCTCTCTCAAACAGTTCAAAAGTTATAACCAATGTTAGTTTTTCTTTAAAGGTCAATGATCTTGTTAGTGGTCCACCAGATGAAGCTTCATACCAACTATCAAAGAACTGGGCTTCTCCACTAATTGAAGATGGAAGAAAAATTGTAGTCTCTAGAGGGTGAACAAGGTTTGAACACAATTTGATCTGGTGACCTAGTTTTTGACCCGACATGACCCATATTCAAACTTGACCCAGATATCATCAAGGCAAACATTCTGGTAAAGTTTCATGAAGAGAGATGCAAAATTATGGCTTCTAGAGGGTGAACAAGGTTTTAAAGAAATTTGACCTAGTGACCTAGTTTTTGACCTGGCATGACCCATATTCGAACTGGACCTAGATAACATTAAGGCAAACATTCTGGTAAAGTTTCATGAAGACGGAAGCAAAATTGTGGTCTCTAGATGGTGTACAAGGTTTCCAAGAAATTTGACCTCGTGACCTAGTCTTTGAGCTGACATGACCCATTTTCGAACTTGATCCAGATATCATCAAGACAAACATGTTTAAGTTTCATGAAGATTGAAACAAAACTGTGACCTCTACAGGGTGAACAAGGTAAATGTTGACGACGCACGACGCAAGTCACACGTACAACGGACAGAGGATAATCACAATAGCTCACCTTGAGCATTGCTCAGGTGAGCTAAAATACAATGCCCTCTTCTTAAATTTTGCTTTGTTCATTTACAGTTCAAGTATTCTGTTGTGTTTAAAAGCACGATATTTTTAGGGTTTGGGACTCTCAATGTCCACTAGAACATCCTTATCCGTAACCAATGCTTGTAAATCAGGAACAATATAATAGCCTGGTGCAAGAGTTTTGGCATAATTCTGAAGGCCTTTATTTCCAATGAAACTAACAGGTTGTTTAAGATCAAGGTTTCGTTTCCTTGGTCGACCTGGTCTTCTAGTAAAAGAAAACTCAACATTATGTGGCCGTTTATCTGTTAAATATACAGCCGTTGCAACCATACCAGTAGAAGCAGTATGTGCAGTTGGTTCCTGCTTGACATGGACAAACTCACTAGCGCTTATTGCTTCTTGTCTGCATTTCTTCTTTCCGACACACTTTAAGTCTTTATCTTTGAAAGCACTGTATACATCTTCTATAAAACTTGAGTTCTTGGATTTGTTTTTGCCATATACATTCTCTTTAGCCTTAACAGTATTAAAAGTACAATCACGATCTTCATTAAAAGTTCTCCCACCATCGGATATACCACCATAAGCCCCCTTTTCTGGCGCATCTAAGGAGTGTGCAGTATCAATTTTAACTAAATTTTTGTTGCAATCTGAAGACTGGTACTTGTCCGCTCGTCCTGGCCATCTAGATGACAGAGTATAAACTTGTCGCTGGTATTGTTTATCAACGTTGTCATTAAATGACTTCAATGTGTATGGTTTTGTCTGGAACATAACAAAGGTAAAATAGTTCATATATTAAACACAACAATCAAGCAACGCCTACATCCGTCCAACCCACTAGCAAAATACAAATGAACATCAGAAAGAAGTACCATTTTCACAGAAGATAGGCTATAGATGTCAAAAAGACGCACAGGAAAGGTCACAATCAAAGATTACAACCTACCAATGACACCAAGAGGAAGAGTGACTAACAATGATGAAAACAAAACAAGAGGTCCATTGGCCACAATGCTCACCAGAGCTCATGGCAGCCATGTACATTAACATGATCTGATTTTAATATGCCGATTAAAAAGTCTCCCAAACAACCCCCATACCAAAATGAACACCAATGTGGACCCTGTATCTGAAATATTGGGCATTTTATGAAAAATAGGGGGTGAACATGGACCCTACAGAGCACTGGTAGGTATCAGTGAACGCTTTGTTTGTTTTGGAGTTTACAGGCCCAGTAAACACTATTTTAGGTCATTATGAGCCGGTCAGTTTACCTATCCATACTTTTCCTGACGATTGACCAGTACAGTATACACTTTTTCACCAGAAACTGACAACTGCCCTTCTTGAATCAGCGGAAGGGAACGAATGACCATAGAAAAGATTTCATGATCAATCTCCACGAAATCATGTTGAGGATTCCGGCAGATATTGAACATCACTGAATATCATATCACAAGGAACAAGAATTTATATGGTTTAAAGGTCGAGATCTGTGCTTTCCTGAGATGTAAGGCCTTTTAAGCAGTGAATGGGGTTGGGACATGGCCCGGCAGATCCTAGGAAGGCCCAAGCTTGTTGTCATTGAATGTGTCTTATCATAAGGACCAAGGGTATATATTGTTTATGGGTCGGGATCGAAACAGTTTCTGAGATTTAAGGCCCTTGTATGAAGTGGAGGGGGAGGAACGGGCCCCTGTGGACCCCCACGTTGCTGTGACTGTATGTGTTTAATCATAAGGAACAAGACTATCGTGAATTTCTAATTAACGCCCATGTTCTAATAAACGCCTATCCCCAACGGCAGCTAAACTGTAGAATTTTGGTCCGTTTCTCGGAAATTTGGTACCTCTATTAAACGCACATTAGCAAACAAAAACAAGGCATTTTTTGACCTTTTGTGACCTTTCACATTTACGTCATTTGATAGATGACCACAAAAGAGAAATTGAAACAGTCTGATCCTAGCGCTCAACAGCTAGTAAGGTCCGATCGAGACCGGATATTCTTCTCGTACCGGCTTTGATATAAACGAGCTATCAAGGAAGAATCAGATAAGCGTGTGCATATTGCCTGTGCAGCCAAAGTTTTCTTTTTAATAGCAGAAAGGCCATATTAGGCTCATGTGAACAACAAAGACTCTGATCAGACTGCGATGTGCAGTCTGACCTTATGTCTCAACTGGTCATTCACGCAGGTTAACACTTTCTTTGAAGACCAGTGATGTTTTATGTGTTTGGAACTTTTATCAAGAAAAAAATCTAAGTCACTAAGAGAATTAAAGTTTGTTTGTTTTGGACTTTAACGGGACAGTCAACACTATTTAGGTCATTTTTGGACCGGTCAGTTTACCTATCCACACTTTTCCTGGGCAGGCTTATACGTAAGCGATTAACCAGTACAGTGCACATTCTTTCACCAGAAACTTGCAACTGCACTTCTTGAATCAGCGGAAGGGAGAGAATGAGCGTTGAAAAGATTTCATGAGATATTAAAAAGAAGGAGAAAAGTAGGATCCTAGTAGAAAATAGTAGGAGCTAATGGACACAAACATGCCACTATGTATATCACATTTACTCAGTGTTACATTTTGAGCAGTTCTTTTTACCCGGTATGCATTTCAAACAAATGTTTTACATCCAAAATCCAGCACCTGCAAAATATTACTGGTTAGCCCATCTATTACAAGCATTCACACCTGCAGCTAAAACTGTAACTAGATTTTGAAATATGTCAAAATATTTAACCTAGAGCAGGCCGTCGATGGCACACCATCGCAATCCCCGCACTTCTGGCAGAGCCAAATATAACGATGTTGTCGCAAGCCCTGGTTGGTGTCATTGAATGCATCTTATTTATAAGGAAAAAGAGAATATATATGGTTTAGTGGTGGGGATCTGAGCGGTTTCTGAGACGTAAGTCCTTTAATGAAATGGAGGGAGTGAGGCATAGCCCCGGCTCACCCCACCTCCAGGTTAGTTTCACTGAAAGCGTCTTATCGTAAGGTACAAGAGTATATCTGCTTTAGGGGTGGGAATCTGAATGGTTTCTGAAATATATGTCCTTTTATGGGACATGGCCACAGCGCAACCCAGCAGTCACCCTAGCTGGCATCTCTAAATGCGTCTTATCGTAAGAAAAAAAGAATATACAGTCGAACTTAGATGGCTCGAACTCGCCGGGACCGCCGAAAAAAGTTCGAGCCATCGGTAGTTCGAGCCATTGGAGTCCAACTCGGCAAGATCCATCTTTGTGTACTATGATATTTTATCATAGCTGCGACGATTTTGGTGACTTCCGGTACATTTATCGGTCATAATTTAAGCCACGTAGTATACCTTTAGCACTTTCAGGGAGATAAGTAAATACAACAATAATAAATCTTTTAATTTTATTTACAAGATGAAAAGTTTAAAATAAAACAAAGTACATGACTGCAGGAGTGAATGATGAGCCGTATTTTTGGACCCTATTTTAAGCCAAAGACTGTAATTTTGGTTGGTCTTACTCAATGTCGGTGTGAAATTTTAATTTGTGAAAAATATTTTGCCAGCTTTAATTTCCTTATGCCGCCTCATTAGCCCTGGGTTATTATAGGTGTTTACAATAAAATTAATTTGACACCTTCTCAACATTATCTCTTGACCTGTTGAACAAAGGGATTGCACCAATCAAATACACCTGTGTTATGTAAACAGCTGTTTTGGCAAGACACTTTGTCAATATCAAAGCGCCTTATGATACTGATCACGTGCCTGCGTGACTTGATCTTTAAAATTGGAATTTTTACCAAGGTAATTAGTGCGAGCCATAGGTGGGATTTTACATAGAAAATACACTCTAGGGACCAGGCTTAGTGTTCGAGGGTTCGAGCCATCGTGGTTCGAGCCATGGGTGGCATGTTTAGGTAAAATGAACAGGGATTTTGCCGGGACTGAAAAGTCAGTTCGACCCAAACGTGGTGTTTGAGCCTACCGAGTTCGACCAATTGAAGTTCGACTGTATATGGTTTAGGGGTGGGTATCTGAATGGTTTCTGAGATATTAGGCGTTAATTAAATAACAGGGGGTTGGGCATGGCCTCGGCGCACCCTGGGCGACCTCCAGGTTGGTATCACTGAAAGTGTATTGTCATAAGGAACAACAGTATATATGGCTTAGGGGTGGAGATCTGAATGGTTTCCGAAATATTATGTCCTTTTATGAAGTGGAGGAATGTGGCATGGCCCCAGCACAACCCAGGCGTCACCCTAGTTGGCATTGCTAAATGTGTCTTTTCATAAGGAACAAGAATATGTATGTTTTAAGGTTGGGGATCTGAACGGTTTCTGAGATATAAAAACCTTTAATGAAACTGAGGGGGTTGGACATGGCCCCGGCGCACCACCAGGGACCTCCATGTTAGTGTCACTGAAAGCGTCTTATCATGAGGAACAAAGGTATATATGGTTTAGGGGTGGGGATCTAAACAGTATCACAGATATTAGGCTTTTTCTATAGTGGAGCGTGTGGGTTAGACCTTGGCGCACCAAAATTTAACGCTGCTGTTGCACGCCCTTATCATGTAAGGAAAGGAAGCTATGAACCAAATTTGGTTGCATTCCGGCCAGTAGTTAAGGAGGAGATAGCGTGAGGACGGACAGACGGACGGTGGAGTCCACAATATCCCTTTACGCTTTTTAAAAGCGAAACTAAAAGCCCAACACCCTAAATGTTAATCTTCCTTTAGGTATCATCATACCTAACATTTGTGTGAAGCAGCATCAAAATCCATTGATAAATGAAGGCGCTAGAGCCATGACAAAGTTTAGCCATAGTGACCTTGCCCTTGAGCCTAGGACCTAAAAGTCGTATTTCCTCACGATAGTATCATACCCGACACATTAGTGTGAAATAACATTGATATCCATCAATACGCGCTAGAGTGACGACAATTTTTTCTAAAAGTAACCATAGTGACCTTGACCTTGACCCACGACACTGAAACTTGCCTAAGATATAATCATACCCAATGTTTGTATGAAGACACATTAAAATCCATCAAAATATGTAGGCGCTATATATAGCGATGACCAAGTTTATTTTTTCTAACAAGAGGGCTATGGTGGCCCAAATTCGCTCACCTGAGTAAGACAGTAAACGTTGTCAGGTAGATTATAGAATTTTCTTCTACCAGCAGTATTTCACAAGTATATAGATCAGTGGTAAGACTGCTGTGAGGATAGTAAAGAAAAGGAAGTTTATACAATTCTTCTTCTTGGTCCGAGTTTTCTTTTTATTTTTTATTCAGCAGAGTGAAGGATTTTAGCTATTTTGGTAAAAGGTCATGAAACTAGAGAAAGCGACCAGTGGGTCACATATACCACCGGCCAGCGCCACCCTCTGATATATCTTTCGAGCTCGTATGTAATATAAATGAAGAAGTCAAGAAGCTATAAGAATCTATAAATGTGCTTGATAAAGCTAAACCAAACAGAAAATTTCTAAACTGACAAAGAGAGTGAGGGCATCAAAGTTACTGATGGGGTGGGGGCATTAATGTTACTGAAGCAGCATGGTGGGGTACGTATGCAATGAAATCTTTGGACTGGTATGCAACATCAATGCAAATATCCACTAAATTTGTCTGCGAGTTTAGATCATACAGGCATCTATAAACTTTGTCATAAGACTTTAACCGAATGTAAAATGTCTAAGTCCGTGACTTGAGGTCAAGATCAACAGGGGTGGGGGAAAGGACATACATCACGAAATCTTTGGACTTGTATGCCAGATTGATGTAAGTATCGACTGAATTTGTCTTAGGGTTTAGAACATACAGGTATCTATAAACTTGGTCAAAAAACTTATTAACCAAATGTAAAATTCTCAAGTCTGTAACCTTGACCTCAAGGTCAATGTTGGGGTGAGACATGCATCAATGAAATTTTTGACCATTATGTAACTTCAGTGTAAGTATCAACTAAATCTATCAAAGGGTTCAGAAGCTACAATCTCTTAGAAACTTTAATGCAAAACTTTAACCACCAGAGAAAGTAACCAGTGGTCACGTATACCCCCGGCCAGTGCCACCCTCTGGTATATCTTTCGAGCTTGTATGTAATATGAATGAAGAAGTCAAAAAGCTATAAAATCAATAAATGTGCTTGTACAAGCTAAACCAAACATAAAATTTCTAAATGGACCAAGGGAGTGAGGGCATCAAAGTTACTGAAGGGGTGGGGGCATCAATGTTACTGAAGCAGCTGGGTGGGGTAAGCATCAATGAAATCTTTGGACTGGTATGCAACATCGATGCAAGTATCAGTTGAATTTGTCTTGGAGTTTAGAACATACAGGCATCTATAAACTTTGTCATCAAACTTCAACCAAATGTAAAATTTCTAAGTCCGTGACCTTGAGGTCAAGGTCAACATCGGTGGGGAAAGGGACATACAAAATGAAATCTTTAGACTGGTATGCAACATTGATGCAAGTATCAACTGAATTTGTCTTAGAGTTTAGAAAATACGGGCATCTATAAACTTTGTCATAAAACTTGAAACAAATGAAAAGTCTGTTACCTTGACCTCAAGGTCACTGTTGGGGTTGGGTCATGCATCAATGAAATCTTTAGACCAGTATGAAACTTCAGTGTAAGCATCAAATAAATTTATGAAAGGGTTCAGAAGATACAATCTCTTAGAAACTTTGACACAAAACTTTAACCAAAATGTTAACGGACGGACAGACGGACGGAAGGCAGGACGAAAACTATATACCCCCAGAGCATACTTCGTATGCCGGGAGTATAAAAATGCAAAATTTCCAAGTATGTGACCGTGACCTCAAGGTCACTGAGGGGGATGGGACATGCATCAATGAAATCTTTAGATCAGTATGTAACTTCAGTGTAAGTATCAACTAAATCTATCAAATGGTTCAGAAGATAGAATCTCCTAGAAACTGTAATGGAAATCTTTAACCAAAATGTTAACGGACGGACAGACGGACGGACGAACGGCAGGACGAAAGCTATTTACCCCATAGCATACTTCGTATGCCAGGGGTATAATTATGTTGAAATTGGGTCATTGGCCTAGGAGCAGACGCCATTTGAGTATATGGTTTTCCTAATTTAGCTCTGGTGCCCATTTTTTTTGTTCGGCAGAGGAGAACGGAATTAGCAATTTTGGTAGAGGTTCACCCAAGGAACATTTCCGTAAAATCTTTTTTTTTTTTTTGTCTTCATTTTTAGCTCTGGCAGCCATTTTGTGCAGCGAAGAAATTTAGCCTTGTGCCCTAGCTTTGATCCGACATGATCCATATTTAAAATAAACCAAGATAATATCAAAACAGACAACCTGGTAATAAAGAAGTGAAGGCAATGATCAGGAATCGATACAATTAACCAACAGATCCCATCAGAGACACCAAGGGAAAGAAACACAAACATGAGACACTTAGACCCTTATGGAAACATCACTAGTGGAGAGCCAAAAGGACAGTTACTTTCCCAAAAAATAGCCAATTGGCTATCCAAAACAACACACTCAAAGACAAGCCATAACAAAAATAAACCACGACAGAAGAACCGCCTTGGAACGGTCAGTGAAACGAATTCCTCTGAGGGGGCTTAAATCGATTTTACGTGGAGACAATCCTCGCCCTTACTTCTGACAAATAATTTGTTCAGTCCGTATGAAGGCCTACTAACACCAACAGTGCAACATCTCAGTGAACACAAAAATCAATCAACCACAGAGATCAAAACAACGGTGAGGACTCGACAGCAAGAAACAACTGAAATACTGGAGCAAAAGAAAACCAACAGTTAGACTCAAAGTTTCATAAAGATTCAAGCGAAACTCTGGGCACTATAGGGTGCCAATGGATTTTAACAAAATGGGCTTATGACTAAGTTTTAAACCAACATGACCCAAATTCGAACCTGACCGCGATATTAACAAGACAAAGCATTCTGGTATAGTTTCAAGACGACTGATACCAAACTGTGGCCTCTAGGTGAATTCTTCTGATACCGAGGCCCCGTTTTTGGATTTACATCTATCTATTGTAGATGGGTTTGTTTTGTGCAAAATTGATGATAAACGCGATGACATTGATTTTGAGATTGTAAATTTTCCTTTTTTGGATGGTGATGTTCCTCGTGCGTCATCATATTGCGTTTATATTTCGCAATTAATTCGATTTGCTAGAGTGTGTAGTCATGTAACTGACTTCAACACTCGTAATAAATTATTAACGGCTAAACTTCTTACTCAGGGTTATCGGTACCATAAACTACGTAAAGCCTTTTCAAAATTTTATAGACGCCATTCTGATTTAATTTCAAAATTCAATATTGGACTTAAATCTCTTCTGCAACAAGGTCTATCTGAACCCGAATTTTATGGTGACTTAGTATATAAATTCAGAAAAATATATAACCGCAATGACTTCAGCACCCAATTTCGTAAAATCATTCTTCAATATAAAAAGATTGGGTACAACATGGATGTTATACGACAGACTGCATGCATGGTAGTTAACCCAATCACGGTTGGCAACTTTGCTTCCCTCTTTAATTGCACGCCGGTGGGTCAGGCCTCAGATTCTATGACAGTTCCAACGTAAAGGCTTATTGAGAATTAGAGAGATCTAATTCAAGGTAATGTTGGTTGGTGCCTGATGCTCTGTCTCTGGTCAGGCCCATCGGAGTCTAACTGTTTGTTTTCTTTTGCTCCAGCATTTCAGTGGTTTCTTGCTGTCGATTCCTCACCGTTGTCTCAATGGTTCTTTGATTATTTGTGTTCACGGAGATGTTGCACTGATGAGTAAGGAGGCTTTCATGCGGACTGAACAAATTATTTGTCTAAATCGCGACGGAAGTAAGGGCGAGGATTGTGGCCACGTAAAATCGATTTAAGCCCCCAAGTGGAACTTTCCACTGACCGTTCCAAGGTGGTTCGTCTGTGGCGGTTTATTTATGTTGTTGTTTGTTACTTACTGTGTGTATCACTTGTGTCTTTTTATTTTGGATGGCCATATGGCCATTTTGTGGGAAAGTAACTGTCCTTATGGCCTTCCTTTGTTTAGGTTTCCATTATGGTCTGTTCGCTTCATGTTTGTGTTTCTTTCCCTTTGGTGTCTTTGATGGGTGGAGTAAGTTACTTGTATCGATTCCTGATCTTTGTTTTACTTCCACTTTTAAAGAATTTGGACGTTTCATCCGACATGACCCATATTCGAATCTGGTTTGAGTTATCATTGCGACACACATTCTGGTAACGTGTCCTGATGATTGAAGCAGAACTGATGCCTAGAGGATGAACAAAGTTTTAAGAAAATATGATATAGTGACGCAGTTTTGACCCGACATGACCAATATACGATCCTGACAGAGATATCATCTAGTCAAACATTCTGGAAAAGTTCCTGAAAACTGCTGAAGTACAACTGTGACCTCTAGAGGATGATCAAAGTAAATGTTGAAGACGCACGACGGTCTGAGCGTTAACGACGAACAGAGGGTGGTCACAACAGCTCATCTTGAGCACCATGTGCTCAGTTGACTTAAATGTTATCCTTTGGAAACATGGACTACAACAAAGAACCGAAACTAGTGAAAGTTGCGTTTGGGCCATTGGAACACCACATCAAAGAAATATATTCATATACTAACCCAAACGTCTAACGCAACAGGAAAATTGTTTGAATTCTAGGGAAGACAGTATGGTAGGGAAATGTAGGTGATAAATGATGATCAACTACCCCTGGCCAAATTGTTGTGCAGATTTATTCCGGATTTTCTGCAAGGGTTCATTAAGCTTCATTCTGATTGGTCAAAATAACGTTTTCCGGAACCATATGCTTTCTGTCAGTTTTTTAAAAGCAAAAATGCCAAATCATCTTACTCAGACATCAGTCTATTCAGATGAGCAGTGTCACTCATAAAAACGTTTGCTTCCGTAGTCTTAGACTAAACACTAAAACCTCTTAACTTCCAAATTCTGCGTTTCTTGCAAGTTAGTCCATAGACTGTAATGCAAAATGAATCTCGCTTTAATTATAAGAAATAAAGATTTGCTCTGAAGTAACCTTTATGAGCACTATTTCTTTGATAATGGCCAATGAACACATTTGCTAATGGATCCTAATGCATTTTACCCCGTTGTTATCAAGCAAATTTTGCTAATTGCCGAAATTACCCTTGCTGGACAAAGCGTGCAATCTTCCTCTCTTTTACGACTAAACAAAGGCTTTATCAAATTCACAAACAAAGGCTGGTGTATTAAAACTTCAAACGTGTTTTAGTTTCATAAACAATAGGATTTCTCATAAACCGTGGTTTCTTACAAAGTGAATGAAATCTTGTTACATTCCGAGCACTTGAAATGAGTCCAGCGTTTCGCTTTCAATCAGACATACCACGTCCATAAAACGGCTCGTTTCTTGCGTTCGCGCCAAGCTAAACAGACAAATGATATTTTCAATAAAGCCTCATTGATGAAACTTTCAGTCCATGAACAAAATTTCTTCCAACATTCGAATTTGGGATCTGATTGTATCAGTTCCTGATCGTTTCTCTTTTTAATTTTCATAAGAACAACATTACATAAAAATAACTTCGTTGTTGCGTTGGAACTTTGAGCCAGTGCAGATGTATTTATGTAAGAAACTGAGTTTCGCTGTTATAATATAATGACATCTTCTATCTATTGCTGTGCCCCAAAGCACAAATGCAATAAAAACAAACCTCTGAACTGGTATGTTTCAGTTGTTCATGTATACGGAATTCCCATTTATAACGGGAGAAGAAACTGCATCTTTTGGCAGGACACTGGTAACCAAGACCACCACAGTCTGTAATAACAAAATGAAAAATTGACCATGACGTGACAAAACCTACAAGAAGGCCTTTTACGAAAAAACGCCTATGCAAATACAATGTAAATTTTACCGCCGGATGAAAAGTTTTGTTATTGTTATCATTTCTGTTCAAAATACTAGACAAAAGTGCCCAGTTGGGCACGTATACCCCCGGCCAGTGCCATCACCTCAGCTGAAACAAGTAGTCATACTGGTTGTTGCTACCAAATTTTAAGTCTCTATGTACAGTAGTTATTGAGAAATCTTTGACACAAAATAATAAAAATATACACTATTAAACAGCAAGATCTACAAAGGGAAATAACTCTAAAAGGCCTGACCCCTTGGCCCTTATTTTCTTTCCCACAATACAACTAGTCATACTGATCATGTTTGCAAAATTTCAAGTTTCTATGTACAGTAGTTATTGAGAAATCTTTGACACAAAATAAAAATATACACTATTAAACAGCAAGAACTACAAAGGGAAATAACTCTAAAAGGCCTGACCCCTTGGCCCTTATTTTCTTTCCCACAATACAAGTAGTCATACTGATCATGTGTGCAAATTTTCAAGTTTCTATGTGAAGCAGTTCCCGAGATATCTTTGACACAAAATAATTGTTTACGGGCACACAGACAGACAGACGGAAAAGACAAAAACTATATACCCCCATTGCATACTTTGTATGCCGGGGGTATAATAAATTGTGGATACATGTTTGAACCGCCTCATCAAGACGATTCTAACGAGTACTCTTTATCTATATTTTACAGTCGAGGTGGTTCTAACGTGTACCCACAATTTATATTTTTAGCCGAAATAAGAAAAATAAGATACCACTATAAAATACTATATAAAAGAGGAGTTCAAGGATGTTCAAATTATATAGGCGTGTTTTCGATATGTATGCATTGAATCACCCTGCACATTTGCTATTTTTTAATTCATACAATTTTTCTTGTTTTTTTTTTTTCATAAGGCAATAGCTTTAAACAGTGCAGTGCTCAGTCTTTGTTTGTTTGTTTGTATGTATTGGAATTTAACGGCCCAGTCAACACTATTTTGAATCATTTTTCAGCTGGTCAGTTTACCTATCCACACTTTTCCTGGGCAGGCTTATACGTAAGCGCTTAACCAGTAGTGTACATTCTTTTGCCAGAAACTGGCAACTGCCCTTCTTGAGTCAGCGGAAGGGAGAGAATGACCATAGAAAAGATTTCAGGATCAATCTCGACGAAAGAATTTGGCCCCATGCAGTATCGAAGCCAAGTCCTCCTGATCACCAGTCAGACGCGCAACCGATTGGGCTACCAAGGCCGGCACAGTGCCCAGTCTTTCAACAGAACCTGAAAACTGCCTTTGTGAAATCAGCAGAAGGGAACTGATACTTCTCTGCAGTATACGCAAACATAGCAGATGATGATCCTTGGAAAAATAGCAGATGATGATCCTTGGTGGCACGGCTGTACAATAAACAGAGGATATGACACGAGTGTTCATGTATTATTGAATTTATTAAACGAACTGAGGAAAAGGGATAAAATGCCAGACTTCGCATAGCACTTTACGCCTTTTCCTCAACGAGTTTAATCAAATTAATAATAAATGAGCACGAATGCAAGGTTCTATTTATCATATGATATCTAAATCACATTTTATTGCCTATCTTTTTACAAACAATTTCTATATTCTGTCATTAGAAACTGCGACCTCGTAAGGGATAAGGGACTCTGTACGTATATCGTTACGGGCATATCTAACTGAATTGCATATTTAAACCACTGGTGAATTACCGAATTTAATACATGGGTTTATTACATTCTTAGGCGCGACGTCATATGATAAAGTGGTCTTTGATTTTGCTTGCAATTTCTCAGAGTATTTAATAGAAGCATGTTGTATAATAAACAGAAAGTGACGGCAATGATCAAGAATTGATACAATTAACCCACAGCTCCCTTCAGAGACACCAGAGGGAAAGAAACACAAATATGAAATAACTAGACCCTAATTGGAACATCAATATTGGAAAGCAAAAAGGTCCACAATATGGCCAAAAATATCGGCGATACACGCACTCAAAGACATGCCATAACAAAAATAAACAGCGACTGGAGAACCACCTTGGAACGGTCCACTTGGGGCTTAAATCGATTTTATGTGGCCACAATCCTCGCCCTTCATTCCGTCGCGATTTAGACAAATAATTTGTTCAGTCCGCATGAAGGCCTCCTAACTCACCAGAGCAACATCTCCGAGAACACAAAAATCAAACAACCACAGACGAAACAACGGTGAGGACACGACGGCAACAAACCATTGAAATGTTGTAGCAAAACAAAACCAACAGACTCCGATGGGCACAACCATAGACAGAGCAGCAGGTACCAACCAACATTACATAAGTAAGTCTTAACGCTGGAATCGTCATAGAATCTGAGGCCTGACCCACTGGACTGCGATTAAAGAGGGAAGCAAAGTTATCAACCGTGATTGGGTTACCTATCATGCATGTTTTTGTTTGTTTGATTTGACGCTTAACCTTCCCGTCATCACTGTATAGGTCATTTTGAAGACGTTGCTTTCCATTTTGTGGGACTTTTACCAGACATTGAGGTGAAATGACATCTCAAGCGCGGTCGCCCAATGAAACCAATAGGGTTTATAAGCATGGACGGTCCGACTCGCACTGCTTTGCCTGGGCAGGCTTAGGTCCTCTAAGCGGTGTAGTCTGTCTAAATATATTTATGTTGTACCCAATCTTTTTACATCGAATAATAATTACAAGAAATTGAGTATTGGAATCATTGCAAGTATATATATTTTTTCTTAATTTATATTAAATCACCATAAAATTCGGGCTCCGTTAGACCTTGCTGCAGAGGAGATATAAGTCCAATGATCATACATTATAGCCATGCAGCAAAATTAAGCAGAGCATGGATTTTAATAAAATAGGTTTCCCCTGAAGAAGACTGATCAAAGTTCCATAGGAACCCCTGGAATACCATGTCAGTTTAATATCACTAGGAAACCTACACTTGACCTTATCTATATTCAGTTCAATTTATCTAGCTAGCGTCTGCGTGCGTGATTTTCATGCACGGCTGTTAGATAAAAATAATCTGAAAAGTATTTAGATGTCAGTAGTAGTCAGTCCAGAGGGTATATAGCAGTATCGTACAGAGGGTATATAGCAGTATCGCCACCAAAAATGTCAAGAACATAAGCTTAGGCTCTGACGGTATGTGAATCTATGTTTCATTTTTTAATGTATGAATATGATTCTAGCGTTTGTTTGTGGGGTTTCTCGTGTTAGTATACCCAACTTTCTGAAGCGTGTAATGTAGTGACTGAGTTACACACTTAGTAACCACTGCCTAGTTTGGCTTTCAGTTGTTGGGAAACCGAACTCCCGTCTCTATACGACCTTAGATGTTGAGGGGACGTAAATCTTTAACAGACAGATCTATCCAAATCTTCATCCTCGGGGCAAACTCTAAGACAAAGGCCTAACGAATTAACTATGTCGATAAAATGGTACTACTAGCATTAGAAACGATGTCGTTTCGACAAATGGGCTTTTTTTTATTTTTGTTAGATTTGCCCATATTGACGAAACGATGCGCTGCATTCAAGGTAACGCTGCAAATACTAATTCGTAAATTCATAAATGTCTGTAGCTTACACAGTAACTTTATGTTGTCCTCTTTCACATTATTACCTTATGTACAATGTTTATTCGCTGTAGTCATAATACGCCGACTAAATACTTTTCTATAAAATTTCCAGATCGACTTCAGCCATTTTGATAAATAAACAAACTTCCTCTTAATTCGCGACACGAATAAAATAATGCGTTAATCAGAAAATCCGGTATCGGTGGATGTACTTTCCGGTACTTTCCGGTACCAATCAATTCACGTCATGTAATTTCCACCGCTACTCGGAATTGAACCGGGGCCCAGAGGCAAGTGCACTTGCCGAGCTACCACGACTCACGACATTACTTTTTTTTGCCGTCGTTGACAGGTCCGTCGAGCTGCTGTTCTCTAGACCTTCGTAACCTGAACCTGAGTTTTTAACAAATATATACAAATCGGTGATGCCAACTGAAGTGGAGGACGAACCCTTTTTTTAAAGCAGCATCTTCCTCTGTCCGCCCAGGTACAAAACTAAACCAACCATGTCCAAGAAGTACTGAAGTCCTAGTAACAGTACCTATTGGGGTTAAGGCGAGATTGACCCCCCCTCACCAAAAAAAAAGAAAAAAAAAGATAGGCACCCAAATAAAGATCGTCCGTGGTGGGGATGCGGTGGGTGAGATAGGGTAGGGCGGAGTGGGTAGGAGTAGGGGTGGGTAGGGTAAGGTAGGGCGAGTAGGGTAGATAAGGGTAAGGGTGGGTAGGGGGTAGGTTGGGTGTGGTAGAATTGTGTAGGGTATGGATGGTGGGTGTGACAGGGTAGGGTAGAGGCGGTGAGGCGTAGGGGAGGGCGGAGTCGAATGGCGTCAGTTTGGATAGGATAGGTTGGTTGTTGGTTAAGGTAGGTCGGGTTGAGGTAGGGTAGTGTCGGATGTTGTACGTGTTGAGGCGGAGTGGGTAGAGGTGGGGGGTGGGGAGGCTTTAGGTAAGTGTTGGGCCAGGAGGGTATAGGCCTGGTGGAGTTGGGTGGAGATCGTTTAGTCGAGACTCCCAGTCTTAACAAAATGTACATTTGTAACTAGTAAAGTATGGCAGGTTCCGAATAATGAGACTAAAGTTTTAACTAATATATTTGCTTCAAATGTTGTCCCAGTGATTATATGTAACTGTCAGTTTATGTCCATCGTCCACAGGCCTAAGAGAAACATTGATAGATGCATAATAAAAACCCTCTGCTTTTGAAGAGAACCTTAGAAAGCATGTTTATGTTTGCAATTAAACTTTGCCGAAAGATTTTGTACTGAAGAAAATAGCGAAGTTCTATTTATACTTTACAATTTCGAAAAAAAATAAAAATCTGGCCCTGAAATCATGAAGAGCCCATACGTTTTACTTTGTGGTGTATTCTTTGCTTACCGCCCCGCCCATCGGGGCTTGGAGAAATAAATTGGGCTGCATATTTGCTGCCACGCAGAGTTGAAATAAATTAGATAACCCGCTTAAAATAAGCAACGTCTCCAAAATGACCTAAATAGTGTTGACGGACGTTTTAAACCTCAAATCAAACAAAAAAGTATTCTTTGCTTCTAAAGGCTAACACGATTTTACGTTTAAAAACCTCAAATCAAACAAAAAAAAAATATTCTTTCCTTCCAAAGGCTTAACTCGATTTTTTTTTTTTTTTGCATATATCTTTGCGGCTACTTTTTTATCCATATGATTGATAAATGCTTCTTCAGATACTCTTTTAATTTAGACAATTTTGTTGCTTAAGTAAACACATTTATTTGTCCTCCATAACACTTTATGAATGTACAAAACGGCAAAATAAACAGCATCCTAGATTCGTCCTCCGCATGTTTCGCAACTGAACCATTTCGGCCTTGCATCATGTAAGGTATAATGGTTCAGAATCAGAATCAGAATCAGAATTGTTACTGGTGACACAATCATCAGCACCTTCAGCTGTCGAAATAATCGAATCGGGAAGGGCATTCCAATCTCTAATGGTTCTGGGGAAGAACGACTCTTTATAAATGTCAGTTCTTGCGCTAAGGGTCTGAAACGCCAACGAATGGTGATTTCTACAGTGTCTAGCTGGGGGAACAAGGTCATCTGTTGGAATGCTGACAGCACCCTTTAGACCTTTGTATAAAAGGATTAGCCTACTGTCTTTTCTCCTTTTCTTGAGAGACTCCCATTTTAATTTTCCAAGTATTCCAGTCATGCTCCCAGTTTCAAAGCAGTAATTGGCTGTTATAAATCTAGCAGCTCTATTCTGAACTTTCTCAATTTCATCGTTAAGGACCACTCCACTGGGGTCCCAGATACAACTACCATATTCCAAGATTGGGCGAACAAGACCTCTATATGCTGCCTCTTTTACATCCTGAGGGCACTGATAAAGATTTCGCCTCAGGAAACCTAGCGTTCTATTTGCCTTAGTACACATGTTGCTAATATGAGTAGTCCATCTCAAGTTGTGTGAGATTGTCACTCCAAGGTATTAAATGGAGTCCACATTCTCGAGGACCGTTCCCTCTAAGGTGTAAGAAGCCTCAACTTTATTAGATCTCTTCCTAGTTATCTGCATAATATTGCATTTAACTGGCTGAAATATCATGCCCCATTTACGTGCCCAACATCCTAATCTATCTATGTCAGCCTGAAGTTTCAATGAGTCATCTGAATCTCTAATTTCCCGGTAACAAACACAGTCATCTGCGAACAGTCTTATTTCTGAGTCAATGTCAGTGGAAATATCATTGATGTACAGGGAGAACAAAAGTGGACCAAGAACGGTCCCTTGCGGGACTCCCGACCAAAATGGAGCCCACTCCGAAGATTCACCATTAACAACAACCCGCTGTTTTCTGTAGCAAAGAAAGGAATCTATCCATTTGAGGGTCTTTCCCCCAATTCCATAACCAAATAACTTAGATTTAAGTAGTTCATGAGGAGGGGTGTCAAAAGCCTTCTCGAAGTCCAGAATAAATGTGTCCACCTGCCCCCCTTTGTCCAAGATTTTTGCCCAGTCATTAATAACTGTGCTTAGCTGGGTTTCACAACTGTGCCTTTTCCTAAATGCATGTTGTCTGTCTGACAACAGTTTATGTTCGTCCAAGTGGGCCATGATGTTCGAGCAGACTATATGTTCCAGTAATTTACACAGAACACAAGTCAGAGACACAGGGCGATAATTACGGACAAGAGCCCTATCTCCTTTTTTAAAGAGTGGACAGATGTTTGCTAAGAGCCATTCTTTGGGGATCTCTCCCGTATCAAGAGACTGTTGAAACAAGTGTGCAAAAACTGGACCCAACTCATTTGCTAGTTCCTTCAGGACTCTAGGATGAAGCTCATCAGGTCCTAAGGCCTTACTGGGGTTTAAGCCTTGAAGTAATTTGATCACTCCTGCAGCTGTCACAACAATATTATTCATGAATGGGGCCGATCTTCCAGTCAATGGAACCTCCGTGAACTCAATTTTATTAAACGCATCATTGAATTGACCAACTAGTTCCTCTGCCCTTTCAGAGTCTGATTCAGCAACCCCGTCCCCTCCCCTTTTATTAAGGGGCGGGATACCTTGCCTGTCTTTCTTCTGGCTATTAATATATCTGTAGAAGTCTCTTGGATTTACCTTTACATCACCTACCAAGTTATTCACATACAAATCATGCTGATTTTTTTTTTATATCAAACTTGATTTCACGTCTCAAGTTTTCAAATTTTGTCCGGAGTTTACCACTTCCCGTCTTTTTTGCCTTTGCATGAATCTTATTCCTCCTGCGAATTTTCCTTCTTATCTCTGGAGTGATCCAGGGAATAGAAGATACAGACCTACTAGTTTTTGAGGGGATATGATTTTCGGCCGAAGTATGAATGAAAGAAGTTATCAAATCAAAATTCTCCTGTACAGACCGAGCATCTGAATGACCATTAAAGTAATTCTCCTCTGCAAATCTGAGTGCATCCTTCCTCATAGTTTCATAGTCACCTTTCTGATATGAGTACACCTTCCTCCGAGGTTTCTTTATTGGTGGGATGTGAATTTTTAAATATCCGGAGACAACATCAGAATCAGAATCAGAATCAGAATTGTTACCGGTGACACGTCAAATGACATTCATACACAAGGACCTGTGATATGGGAAGTTAGTTTCTAGCTCTAACCAAAGATGTAAACTTAGCTACACAATCCTCAGCACCTTCAGCCGTCAAAATAATAGAATCGGGAAGGGCATTCCAATCTCTAATGGTTCGGGGGAAAAACGATTTTTTTATAAATATCCGTTCTTGCAGTAAGGGTCTGAAACGTCATTGAATGGTGTTTTCTACAGTGCCTAGCCGGGGGAACAAGGTCATCTGTTGGAATGCTGGCAGCACCCTTTAGACCTTTGTATAAGAGTATGAGCCTACTGTCTCTTCTCCTTTTCTTGAGAGACTCCCATCTTAATTTTCCTAGAATTCCAGTCATGCTCCCAGTTTCAAAGCAATAATTTCCAGTTACAAATCTAGCAGCTCTATTCTGAACTTTTTCAATTACTTCATTAAGGACCATTCCGCTTGGGTCCCAGATGCAACTACCATATTCCAAGATTGGGCGAACAAGTCCCCTGTATGCTGTCTCTTTTACATCCTGAGGACACTGATGAAGATTACGCCTCAGGAAACCAGGTGTTATATTCGCCGTTGTACACATATTGCTAATATGTGTATTCCATCTCAAATCGTGAGTGATTGTCACACCAAGGTATTTAATGGAATTCACATTTTCGAGGACCGTTCCCTCTAAGGTGTAAGAAGCCTCAACTTTATAAGATCTCTTCCTTGTTATCTTCATAATATTGCATTTAACTGGTTGAAATCGCATGCCCCATTTTCTGGCCCAACATCCTAATCTATCTATGTCAGCCTGAAGTTTCAGTGAGTCATCTGTATCTCTAATTTCCAGGTAACAAACACAGTCATCTGCGAACAGTCTTATTTCTGAGTCAATGTCAGTGGAAATATTATTGATGTACAGGGAGAACAATAGAGGACCAAGAACAGTCCCTTGTGGGACTCCAGACAAAACTGGCGCCCATACTGAAGATTCACCATTAACAACAACACGCTGTTTTCTGTAGCAAAGGAAGGAATCTATCCATTTAAGAGTCTTCCCACCGTTTCCATAACCAAATAATTTGGATTTAAGTAGTTCATGAGGAGGGGTGTCAAAAGCCTTCTCAAAGTCCAGAATAAATGTGTCCACCTGCCCCCCTTTGTCCAGGATTTTTGCCCAATCATTAATAACCGTGCTCAACTGAGTTTCGCAACTATGCCTTTTCCTAAATGCATGTTGTCTGTCTGACAAAAGTTTATGTTCATCCAACTGGGCCATGATGTTTGAGCAGTCTATGTGTTCAAGCAATTTACATAGAACACAGGTCAGTGACACCGGGCGATAATTACGAGCAAGAGCCCTGGCCCCTTTTTTGAAATGTGGACAGATGTTCGCTAGGAGCCATTCTTTTGGAATTTCACCCGTATCGAGAGATTGTTGGAAAAGATGAGCAAAAACTGGACCTAACTCGTTTGCTAGTTCCTTCAGGACTCTAGGATGAAGCTCATCAGGCCCTAAAGCTTTTAGAGGGTTCAAGCCTTTAAGTAACTTGATCACTCCCGCAGAGGATACAACAATATTTTCCATGAAAGGGGCCGATCTTCCAGTTAATGGAACCTCGTTGAACTCAGTTTTATTAAATGCATCATTGAATTGACCAACCAATTCCTCTGCCCTTTCAGAGTCCGATTCAGCGACCCGTTCCCTCCTCTTTTATTAAGGGGTGGGATACCTTGCCTATCTTTCTTCTGGCTATTGATATATCTGTAGAAGTCTCTGGGATTCGCCTTTACATCACCTACCAAGTTATTTCAAATTTTGCTCTGAGTTTACCACTTCCCGACTTTTTTGCCTTAGCATGAATCTTATTTCTCCTCCGAATTTTTCTTCTTATTTCTGGTGTGATCCAAGGAATTGAAGATAAAGACCTACTAGTTTTGGAGAGGATATGATTTTCGGACGAAGCTTGAATGAAAGACTTTATCAAATCAAAGTTCTCCTGGTCACTTAGTTTATCTGGGGAATGAATGTCTTCGAATTGTCCTGGCAAAGTCGTAAGGATCAGATCCAATGTGTTCTTATCAGGAGTTGGGAAGTTAACAATTTGTTCGAGACCATGATCGTTCATAATGTCAATTAATATTTCTCCTTCCGACTGACTCAGCATTGTGCCTTGTTTGCTGAGCCTGTCGGGCCAAGCAATGTCTCTGAAGTTGAGGTCACCATGTACAGCCGGGAGTTTTTTACCCTTATGCTGCAATTTAATGCAATCCAGTTGGTCTTTAAACAACTGGAAGTTTTCGATTGTACCATTTGGTGGTCGATACCAACTTGGATGACAGGACATCTCGGCCCCTAACAAACTCGGCCCTTGACAAACTCGGCCCCTAGCAAACTCGGCCCCTACAAACTCGGCCCCTGACAAATTCGGCCCCTAAAATTAAAATATGTATAGATTAATGTTGGAATTGACTTATTATCAAAGTAGAAGTAAAACAAAGATCAGGAATTGATACAATTAACTTACTCCATCCATAAAAGACACCAAAGGGAAAGAAATACAAACATTAAGCGACCAGACCATAATGGAAACCTAAACAAAGGAAGGCCATATGGACAGTTACTTTCCCACAAAATGGCCATATGGCCATCCAAAATTAAAAGACACAAGTGATACACACAGTAAGTAACAAACAACAACATAAACAAATCGCCACAGAAGAGCCGCCTTGGAACGGTCAGTGGAAGATTTCCACTGGGGGGCTTAAATCGATTTTACGTGGCCACAATCCTCGCCCTTACTTCCGTCGCGATTTAGACAAATAATTTGTTCAGTCCGCATGAAGGCCTCCTAACTCATCAGTGCAACATCTCCGTGAACACAGAAATCAAAGAACCACAGAGGTGAGACAACGGTGAGGACTCGACAGCAAGAAACCACTGAAATGCTGGAGCAAAAGAAAACCAACAGTTAGACTCCGATGAGCCCGACCAGAGACAGAGCATCAGGCACCAACCAACATTATCTCTTTAATTTTCAATAAGCCTTTACGTTGGAACTGTCATAGAATCTGAGGCCTGACCCACCGGCGTGCAATTAAAGAGGGAAGCAAAGTTGCCAACCGTGATTGGGTTAACTACCATGCATGCAGTCTGTCGTATAATATCCATGTTGTACCCAATCTTTTTATATCGAAGAATGATTTTACGAAATTGGGTGCTGAAGTCATTGCGGTTATATATTTTTCTGAATTTATATACTAAGTCACCATAAAATTCGGGTTCCGATAGACCTTGTTGCAGAAGAGATTTAAGTCCAATATTGAATTTTGAAATTAAATCAGAATGGCGTCTATAAAATTTTGAAAAGGCTTTGCGTAGTTTATGGTACCGATAACCCTGATTAAGGAGTTTAGCCGTTAATAATTCATTACGAGTGTTGAAGTCAGTTACATGACTACACACTCTAGCAAATCGAATTAATTGCGAAATATAAACGCCATAGGATGGCGCACGAGGAACATCAC
This sequence comes from Lucinisca nassula, assembly GCA_963580285.1. NCBI lineage: Eukaryota > Metazoa > Mollusca > Bivalvia > Lucinida > Lucinidae > Lucinisca > Lucinisca nassula. The sequence goes on from OY757022.1 coordinate 74,670,019, forward strand.
CATCCAAAAAAGGAAAATTACACGTATTTTTAATGTACATATGCCTAATTCCCTTTTGAACTCATGTTGATGAAATTATGAGTAACCCATCTCACATGAGTTAAATGAACCTAATGCCGTTGATTGAACAAGTGTATGACACGCTGCAGTGGGTCCACTGTTACTCACCTTCCGATGTAATTAATGAACAAATCGATTGGCGTGTAATTACATCTCTGCCACTAAAAGAGACTAGTAGTATGTTCTGTTGCGTACTTACAAAAATTGAACCATTTTGTTTTTATTATCATTTGCAGGGTTTGACCATTCAACAGCCATTAGCCTTTTCTTTCTATTAATGCCAATGAGGTACTGGTGTGTTCATTTAAGGATGAATTTTATTTTCTGCTGTTCATGAAAGTATGACGGCCCCCGACCGTCGGGGCTTGAAGAAATATATGATGTTTTCATTGCTCTTAAAGGAACTCATTTTTTATTTTTATTTGCCTTCACTGCAGCTGGTGTTGTGCCGTGTGGCGGCCGTAAAAAGTCTCCCCGTACATCAACCATAGTGCAGTTTATATTTTACTTTTGGTCCTTTGAGATCAGCGTGAATATTCTGAGAAATCAGAAATATATTATTGGTTTAGACTCATATTCTAGACAGGTTTTTAATTATTTGGACCCCATTTTGATTTATATCAGTCTTTGAATCGACTGCTTATTCGAAATTCGCCAAATTGCAGTATATTTCCTCTCGCTTTCTTTGCCGGATCATTACAAGGTCACTGATGAGGCTTTATTAGCCGAAACTACGTAGTATGACCCATCTTCTTTCTTATGAATGTTTTCATTGCTCTTAAAGGAACTCATTTTTGATTTTTATTCCACGCAGAGCTGAACCCGACCCGCACACGAGTAATGGTAAACCGCTTAGAGGATCTAAGCCTGCCCAGGCAAAGCGGTGCGAGTCGGCCCGTCCATGCTTATAAACTCTACTGTTTTAATTGGGTGGCAGGGCTAGAGATATCGTTTCATCTCAATGTCGGATAAAAGTCCCACAAAATTGGAAACAACGTCTCCAAAAGGACCTTTACAGTGTTGACGGGGACGTTAAACCTCAAATCAAACAAAACAAATCATGAAAGTATGAAAGCAGCGGATCGCCTGCAAAGGTAACTTAACGCAGAAGGGGCTCATATAAAATTTGCTAGCGCTACGCTGTCATTCATACTTCCATGAACGGCAGAAAAATTAATGTATTTTTCTTATATCTGCTAAAAAAAAAAAAGATTATGACGGTTCTATGGAGCCCCCGTAATCTATGTTTCGAGCAAAAATAAGAAAAATATCACACTTTTTCATCTGAAAATTTCCATTTTTGGCCAAAAAAAATGACAATGTATTTGTGTAGGAGTGGTTTCGTAATGAACGTCGCCAACGCGCAATCAGATCGTGGAGATCCATGTATATAATGAACTATATTGTTTTCTTTTTGTTTTTGTTTGTTTGAATTGGGGTTTAACGATACCTTAAACACTATTTAGGTCATTTTGCAGACGTTGCTTCCAATATTTTGGGACTTTTACCCGACATTGAGATGAAATGACATCTCAAACCCTGCTGCCCGATGAAACCAGAGGGCCTATATGCATTGGACGATCTGACTCACACCGCTTTGCCTGGACAGGCTTAGTCCTTCTAAGCAGTTTACCAGTACTCGTGTGTGGTCATATTCAGCTCTGCGTGGACGCATCATGAATCCCAAACTATTTCTCCAAGCCCCGATGGGCGAGGGCGAATACTGTTTTCTATAGTTTTATATTTGGTTTTACACTGGAAATGTTAATATCACAAAAAACACGCCTATTCTAAAATATTGAATTTTTCACCGGCCAAATATGAAAATTTACAGATTAAACATGAACATATTTTTTCTTATTTCTGTTTTAAACATAGATTTTAGGTACTTTGTTAGACCCACATTGACAGGGCGATTCTAAGAAGTATCAACAATCTATGTTTTTGAGGAAAGGATTTGGGTACTTGTAAAAGGCGGTTCTTACAAGAACTTTTTCTGAAGAAAAAAAGTTAATTGATATAAACCCTTGTTAACCCCAGTTTATAAAAGTGTGGTTGCAGGTGGTCAAAATTATATAGGCATGTTTTCATGATGCCACTGTCAATTCCAACACCGTCCCAATTACAGCACGGGGTTCCGCGATTTTTTATCGTGGATAAAGTTTCGTATGAAAAATGATAAATATGCTCAAACTTTCCGTGAAACTACCTATCCACCTTCCAAATTGATACTCGGAAACAAAAACATTGTATTTTAGGATTTAAATGCTGCTAGGGACTGAGATTTTAGGGACGGAGTTGAATGGGGGCCGAGTTTGCTAGGGGCCGAGTTTGTCAGGGGCCGGGTTTGTCAGGGGCCGAGTTTGTTAGGGGCCGAGATGTCCATAAATCCCAACTTGCTACGAAGTGGGAAGTTTTATTTGCAAAAACCTTAACCCAGACCGATTCGGTGTCATTTTCAAGTTCCATGATGGTTCGTGTCTGGCTGACCTGAAGCGTGATACTATATAATTTACTGTATACTACTATACTATATACTGTATATTTATCTGTGATAACTTGATGTTTCTTACTGTGATGTTATTACTTTATCAATGTTAATACTTGTATAGTTCTATACTTTGTTTGTCGGTAAAATAGCCCTGGTGGCTAGTGTTATATGTGTTTTAAATATGAATACCGACTCTAAATAAAGTTTCTTGTATCTTCTTGTATCTTGTATCTTGTATCTAATTTGTGTTTGTTTTGAGTGTGTCAGTAGTATCTGATTTCATTTTAATGTCAAAATACTATTTCATATCATTAAAAATCTATTTATTGCAAATTAACTTTACATGGCGCTTTACTTGACAACCATTTGACTGACTATTTATTCGTGTCATACATTAGTATGACGAACGGGAACCAGTGAAAAATCAACAAAGATGGCTGACATACCGAAGCGGGGAAGGTAGCACTTTTGAAAAAGAATGTACACAACCTTTCAGAGGTCAGTTCTTGTCAAAGAAACGATTGCGATGGAAAGAGAAAACATCAAACTAATTTTGTATCAGTATTATTGTCTAAGGAAACACATCGAAGTCTTGAAATTGATGTCAACGTGAATCACGTTTCCTTTGCAGTATTGTAGAGACTTTAGTGTCTCACTACCGAGTATCGTTACTCGGTAGTGATCTCATTTCTATACTAGCATATTCATGTTGTTAGCAGGAAGTATTTGGATGTAAAATATCAAGTGTTCATTATTATCAACGATTTCACGTATGTTTAGAAATTTGCTGATACATGCATTGATGTGTTTGAGTGTTTGGGTTTTACCTCCCACCAACAGCTACGGTCATACGGAGACGGAACCTCGGTTTAAAGACTCATCCGAAAGTCTGGAGAAGCCCAGGCTCGATCAGACGACCCCTGGTTTACAAGGCGAGTAGCGTAACCACAACACCACGGAGGCTTCTATATGCATTGATGTAAATTATGCGTGTTTTTTATATTGCACGCACCGCATAAAGGACAGTTTAATATGTTTGGGTATTTGGTCATCACATGTTGGAACGGTCGAAGTGGCGTAAACCATGTCAAAGTCACTTCTAACGTTACGGCTACCAAAACCGAAAGTAGTATGATTTCAGCATTTTATGCAAATAGTGTTGGGCGGCTCAATGACAGAACTGGGGTATGTGTTAGTGTGCAGTATCTTTCTGTTTTCGGTTTCTATGCGTTGCCGAATAGAATGTATTTATGAACAGTGAGAAGTGTGTATGAGCTTCAGCTTGAACTTATGAACAGTGAGAGATGTGTATGAGCTTGAGCTTGAACTTATGAACAGTGAGAGGTGTGTATGAGCTTGAGTTTAAACTATGAACAGTGAGAGATAGGTATGAGCTTGAGCTTGCATTTATGAACAGTGAGAGGTATTATGAGCTTGAGCTTGAAAAGTGGATATGATTCCGGTTTATAGCCATTTGTCTTGACAGTAAGTCCACCTTAACTGGACACTTTGAAGTTTCAAGCCAGTATTTTTTCTCATTCTCGGGATTTAATTGTATTTGTTTCCATATGGTTTCCATGTCACTGATGCAAGCAAAAAACTTAGCTTTGTTATCGAGCCAGCGCGATAAAATAATATAGAAACAAATATTCTGTTAGTGTTGTTTATGTCCATTATTAGAATTATTGTGAATAACTGTATGTAGATAATTGATAATTAATGTGCTATAATATGAAATCTTCCTTGTGACTTGTCCTACATGTGGTCGTTCATATGTCAGAGATTGCCCTCTGTCGTCCTGCCAGCATGTGGGTTCACGGGACGCCGTAACCATACATGTAACAATACTGGGGTGTGTGTGTGTGGTGTGTGTGGGGTTTAAATCGATGACCCACACTCCTCGTCCTTGGTTCTGTCATGGTTTAGACAAATAATTTGTTCAACCAGCATGAAGAATTTCTAGTCCATCAGTACAGTATCTCCGATAAATAAAAATCAAACGAAAAAAGGAGGAGAAACAACGATGAGGGCTCGACAGCATAAAATAACTGAAATGCTTGCGCAAAAAAAGTACAGTTGGACTCTGGTGGGCACGACCAGAGACAGAGCGTCTCAGCCTTAACATGTCAAAAAACTTCATCTGAAAATGCCGTCTGTTTATGTCGTCTGCTGCACTTCTTCTTGCAAACTTTTTAAAAATATTTTTGCATAAAGGAAGAACAGTATAGAAATTGATCAGAGGAGCATACATAGCAACAGATAAGGTCAGTATTTAGTGATAACTGAAGAATTTAAAAAATCAAACCTATGTTGTGGGCCCTTACTTAACCGCCTCGATACTCATAAGTCATTAAAACTGCCTCGTCGATGCGGTTCTAATGAATATCACAATATAGATGTTTATTCAGAATTGACAAAAACTATCCTTGAATTATCACAAAATACTTCGTTATCTGTTGCTTTAAGTAGCTGTTCTTGGTCCACTCTTTTAATGCAACAATGGTGTGAGCCGGCGCACGACAAAAACTACAATAAGACATATGCACCCAGCGAAGACTCAGATCAGCCTGCATGTTCGCTCAGTCTGATCAGAGTCTTCGTTGTGCGCTCTGAGGGTAGCTTAGGGGCCAATGCTCCTTCATGCAGCAAGATAAGTCTCTGGTTAGACTATATGGATGGGCAGGCTGATCTGATTCTTCGCTGGGAGCACAAGTAAGTTGTTGGAAATGCTGTGCCCCGGCTCATTTTTTAAATAACCAGCAGACCACTTGCTGTGATTGACATCTGACGGGAAAACTTACCATGATAACTCTTCATATGCAGCATGAACCTCAGCTTGCTTCCGATTCTAACATGACATATATCGCACTTGTATCTGAAATAATATGAAAGCATTGCATCATGGAAATCAGGTCCTTAGATTATGCTCATCTGAGCATGAAACTTGAAAGGCTCATAATTATCCAAATATACAAACAAAATTAATGAGGCAAATTGTCTGCTCAGATCAGCAAATAATGTTGATTGTTCAGCATACAAATTTTCAAATGCCAACAATAATTGTTGGCATTTAATAATTAAGAGAAGGGGAAATTTCATACTCAAATGAGTTGAGCACGAAAAAGTTTTATAATCAAAGACCCAGTATAAAATATAGCTGTAACGACTGTCTTAGTAAACACAGAATCAATTACAGAAAGAAGTTTTGGTTTTATAACGAGTATTCTAAAGCAGTACTAAGCCAGACCTGGCATAGTGGTGTGAGTCAGACTGTCCAGTGCATACACGCTTTAAGGTTTCATTTGTCGACAGGGTTTGAGGTGTCATTTCATCTCACACTCAACTGGCCCAGCGATTCTGGAGAATAGGATTTTTGTTAAGCTTTATACCATATTTGGACATGGATGCCAGCTTGGCCATGTGACCAAGACAAATTGTCCGACAGCATATACATTTAAATTGGGATATAATTTGAACCGACGGAATCTCTATTTTACTAACAATGGCTCCCAACCAAGTTTCAGTTCAATCTGACTTAGCGTTCTGGGGTTGGTAACTCGAAGCTCTCTTAAGGCTTACGACGACCTTAAGTATATCTTAATCACCTCGTAGCGAATAGTGTGAGTAACTCGAAAGTACCGTAATTTATGGAGACAACTTAACCATATCGTAAAGTTACGGACAACTCAGGCATGTCGTAACCTCATCTTAACTAATGCGAAAGAAACAGACACTACTTAGAAGCATAAGAAAAGAAGTTGTACATCTATCTACTTTTTTACTCGGCACACAGGGTTTCTTTTAGTAATGGTATGCGATACATGTATTGTATGGTATTGTATTAAGGCAGATATATGCTATATTTAACAGAATTACCTGTATAAAATACATGTAAACAAAGATCTATACATCACCGATGATTTGTTTGTTTGATTTGAGGTTAACGTCCCCGTCAACACTGTAAAGGTCAGTTGGAGACGTTGCTTCCAATTTTGTGGGACTTTTACCCGACACTGAGATGAAATGACATCTCAAGCCCTGCCGCCCAATGAAACCAATAGGGTTTATAAGCATGGACGGGCCGACTCCCACCGCTTTGCCTGGTCAGGCTTAGATCCTCTAAGCGGTTTACCAGTACTCGTGTGTGGTCGGTTTCAGCTCTGAGTGGAAGCATCATGTAGCCCATTTATTTCTTCAAGCACTGATGGGCGGGGACCGACATCTCCGATAAACATGTATATATGTAGTACGTAATTATTATGTACAAGCTGTTTATTTGTGTGTGTAATAGTCGTGTAAACAAAGGAAGAAAAGAAGAAGAAAAAAAAAAGAAATAAGGTAAAAGATAGTATAGCCTGTACAATAAGTGCACTACTGACCACAATCGTCTTGTTTTTGAGAAATAGGGGTCATGACTGCTCACTGCCTATTTCCTAGTTCTACTTCCTATTTCTCGCTTCCTAATTCACACCTTTTTCGTGCACAAAAAAGTTTTCATGTAATGATATCGATCAAAAAAGTTTCTCAAGGGACATGGGATTCCTCGCGTGGGAATTATGTTATTCAAAACCTACCTCGAGATACCATGTTTTAATCCCATATTGTGTCTCACACGTGAGGGAAGTGGCGTGGGGGTCTTGTTTTTGAGAAATAGCGGTCATGACTGCTCACTTCCTATTTCCTATTTCTACTTCCTATTTCTCGCTTGCTACTTCACACCTTTTTCGTGCACGAGTACGTTTTCATGTAATGATATCGATCAAAATAGTTTCTCAATGGACCAGGGGATTCCTCGCGTTGGAATTATGTTATTCAAAACCTTCCTAGAGACACCATGTTTTAATCCCATATTGTGTCTCACACGTGGAGTAAGTTGGTCGGGGGTGGAGGGGGGGGCTTGTTTTTGAGTAATAGCGGTCATGACAGCTCACTTCCTATTTCCTATTTCTACTTCCTATTTCTCGCTTCCTACTTCACACCTTTTTCGTGCACAAGTAAGTTTTCATGTAATGATAGCGATCAAAAAGGTTTCTCAATGGACCAGGGGATTCCTCGCGTGGGAATTATGTTATTCAAAACCTTCCTCGGGACACCATGTTTTAATCCCATATTGTGTCTCACACGTGGGGGAGGTGGGGGCGTATAATACAGATAAAAATATTGTAATGGGAGAAAATCCTTGGTTAGGTGGGAAAGCAAACATGTGTTACCATGAAGAAGTTTCTATATTGTACGCCCTGTTCTGAGGACTGCTGTACAGGAACCGCAGATCAGCTTATGCATTTAAAGATTCGGTGGTATACACGATTCACCAAAGCAAAGATCCGCGCCCGCTGGGGACTGCATGACAACTCTGCAGAAAAGCTGTCAGTAGCTGAACATGACTGATATAGTGTTGACTGGAACCTTAAATCTCAAAACAACGACAAACCATGCAAACAATCAATATTCTCATCGGCAAGATACGTGTTTCTTATTCTTCCTGTGTATAGTTTGGTTTTCGTTTGTTTTTTGCATTTTTTGTCTCTGCCATTTTTGAAAGATATATATTTTTAGCTGTTGCACAATTTGTTTAAGACACTTTCAAGTAATTGATGCTAATATGAGCTCAGGCATGGCAAATCAGGAGGAAATGTAGAGAAGGGGTCGCCAGTTGTGTCAATGTTTCTCATCCCATAGTTTATTTAGAACCTTGCCTATTATGATATCGCTACCCAAGCCTTTTTTTTTTGGCAGAAAAGGCTCCAACGAGGCTGCCTTGTTGTTAAACAAACCCCGGTATAATGATTTATAGTAAGATGTTAAGCGTTATTTCATTTTGCTATGCCCTGGCTTACAAAAGTTTCCGAAGCGCTTTGCACGAGATTAAAAATTACACAGGTAAATCGTAAGTGGTAAGATTGTCGTAACTTTATGGAAACGATACGACAGGTTTTCAGTTACCGGCATAACGAGACCATAAATTTTACGGTGGTCACCTTAAGTATGTCTTAAGTACATCTTAAGTTGATATATTTACGATGGCTTCGAATTACCAACCCCTGGAGGAGATGTTGTAAATGTGAAAAGTTACCAACAGATGACGGACAGCCATCAGGCCATTGCATAGGCTACCCTGGTGCTAAACTCTATCTAGCTAATAATAAGATGCTTTATGTCCAAATCAACAGAGAAATAGATCTAGCCTCCTTGAACTGCCTACATGTACTACTGAATTTGTATTTAAAACAAAAGTACCTCCTTCAACAGAGTATTAAGTGGGCAAATGACATGCATACAGAGATGGGGTCAGTTACTTATTGCAAAACACGGCATCAGGGTTGAGCGGTCAAAACCAGGGGTGGTTTTAACCGGTTAAAACCATCCCGGTTTATACTCCCAGATTGGTCAATACTAGTCGATTGAAATATTGAGTGGTAACTGAATAATTTTAGTGCTGAAAAGGCAAAGCTACTGAAACTATTTTGAAGTTTTGGTCTCTATGCTGGAGGCTGATCATTTGATAAGAGTTTCAGGTTCAGATGTTATTTCTTCAAGTGGCCTCTTAGCAATACTTTCTGGCCTTTTTAGCTCCAGACATTTTTTTGTCTATGACTCATCAGTCTTAAGACCTTAACACTAACTTCAACACCTTGCACTGTTTTTTTTACTATTATTGATTAGTTTTGTTATCTTCCAAAATAGTGAAGAAGTTCCAAAGTGGGTCTTTAGGTTTCATTCATTTTTGACACCTTCAATAATAGCTTGATGATAAGATACTGTCTATATTGCATACAAATCAAAATTTCACACATTAGGAATAAAGCCTGGTGTCAGTTTATAATACCCCTATTAGGGACATGTAGTTGGTCAATTTAGCAATTAGATCTTTGCCACACCCACTGCAGTGGCATGTGTTAGTCTGTTTTGACAGCAATTTACAGGTGTTGCAGATACTTTTAAATATTCAAAGACATCAGAGAATCAATGATTATGTTAAATAATTGATATTTTCAAAGTTGAAGAGGGAAGAAGATTTGTGAGGGGAGAGAGGGGAGTGGGTCAATCTGGTACAACAATTTTTGTTTTCTGTGTCAAACAAAATAGGACCTTTCATAAACCCTTCAAAATCCATGATACATGATACATTCAGCTTATTCATATTCATGTAAATCAAAATATGAACAATCAATCTAACCTATAAAGGAAAAAAGAATAATTATAAAGATTGTTTGATTAAAAAGAACAGGCCTGTCTACAGTTCAGTGAGTTAATCCAACCTCTTCATTTGACCAGCAATAATGTCTTTTGACTTTTGAGCAAATAAAAAATACCTGAAATAATTACTGTTATCAATAAAAAAACTATTTGCTGAAAGTACATAATTTTTGTAAAACTTACTGTTAGTAACACAAACCTGGCACCTCTATAATTGTAAATAGACCACTCAAAGCTTATTAGGTGGGAGATTACATTGTCATATACGGGTTAATCATTTCTTTATCTTCATGGGAAAATTTTATTATTCCAATTACCTTATGATGAAGGCTTATCATTTATAGAAAGACTGAAAATGGGTCAAAACATTCCACACGAAAGAAAATGAGAATGGCACATATAATAGAAAATGTTTAAAGACGTTTTGAGACAATATGTCATTTGCTGACATGACATCTTATGTGCCACATCTTGTGATTTCCAACAATGTGTAGTTCTCAAAGGTGAAGACCAAGATCTGTTTCCTTATCAACTGACTGTAATCAGAGACTCCAATTTTGGCTTTTGGGCATTATGGATTGCTTGGTTTCCACAAATGGTTGCTGTGACTAGCAAAGGCTCTGATCAGACTGTGCTTATGCCCAGGCTTGTCTGGGACGTTCCATGTCACCAGTGACACATTGTTAGAAATCATGTCACAGATCTGATAAAACCTTACCTTCATGTGCGTTAGGAAGTTAGAAGTTATTTTTAAAGTCCCAGATATATATCTTGGATAATAGCGGCATTTGGCTTTAAATTTGTCGGTAGTATCTTTAGGCAGTTCAAAATTTGTCATAATTGGGTTTCAAGCCATTTTCATGACCCTTCATATATTTGTCCAAATGTGTTCACAATATTTCACAGTTAACCACTAAATTTGAGTAATTGTTTTCATCATTATTCCCAATATTGTTACAACTACCTGTGGAATAAGTGATATGGGCCATTGTTACGCTTAAGCTTTTCTTTCTTTCAAGCCTTTTGATTAACAATTATGCTTCAGGCATTATTATACATCAAGGTTTACCATATTTACAGTAAAATGTTATCTTCTGTGAAATAAGATGTAAAAATCCCAAATTTTATAAATATATTTATTTATTTACTAACTATGATTTCTAATCTTATAATTAATATATTTTTATGAATATTTGTTTTACTTTGTAATATTAGTCATTAAAAACATTTGTCATTCATTTCTTATGAAATAGGTGATTCTGATTCTTATGACGTTTTCTTTTTATTTTGTTTTGTTCGGACCCTACTACTTCCTTGTTTTATTTTTTTTTCTTTCTGTTTGTTTGTTTGTTTCTTAAGGGCACTGTGGGCTATGCTTCACCTATCCCTTTTTTTCGCTTTCGTACCAAGGATGTATTTGTCGGGGTCTTTTGATGCAGCAAACTGACAATCACTGACCTTTATATGGCCGTCCTCTTAATGCTATATATGTATTTTCTAACACAAATTTTTATTAATCTTTTTTTTTTTAGTATTTTCCCCTTACATGTACATATTTTACATATATTTATATTTACTGTCTATTATATGTCTTAACGTACCTTGTACATGTAAATCTTTCAACACCTATTTCTTATGTAACTATCTTACTGTGAGATGACTCTTTGACTTGTGCCTTTATTTGTAATGTCTGCATGCTGTGATATATTTATAACCCGTTGTTGTTTTACACAATGTTTGTCGAATGTTACTTGTTATACATAGTCGACATTAAATAAAACTTCTAAGTCTATGTCTATATAGATTGTGGATACTCGAGGCGGTTCTAACGTGTACCCACAATCTATATTTTGAGCAGAAATAAGAAAATTCTTATTTCTGCTCTAAAATAAAGATTGTGGGTACTCGTTAGAACCGCATCGATGAGGCGGTTCTAACGTGTACCCACAATCTATATTTTAAGCAGAAATAAGAAAAATATCACATTTTTTCAACTTAAATTTTTCATTTTTACGGTGGTAAAAATTACAGTGTATTTATATAGGCGCATTTTCGTAATGGGCAAAGTAATTGAAATGCAATGAAAAAGTAATTGAGCTTTACAGGCTTTTTCCACTTATAATTAATTAAATTTCCATTACATGTAATGAAAAAAAATGACCATTACTCATTACTTCAAATTACTTGGAAAATTGTAATGCATTACAATTAATTACCATTACACATTACCATTACCCCATCTCTGCTTGACATGAATTACCTATGAACATGAATGGTACTCTTACCGTTTTTGTCCACTGATAGAAACTGATGTCCTTTTTAATCTTCCTTGACAATTTTTGTCAGTTCTCATTTTCAAATTTTTCTTGTACTTTCGAGTAATTCTCAAACGTTGTTGTTGTGTTCGTGTAGTCTTGCTGTGTTTCGCTGACTTTACTGGCAGAGTACATGTTTCTTTTTCTATTGTTCTAAGGGGGTCATTTTTGTCCGTAGAAACAACGGGACTCTGAGTTTTCATTTTGCACCAGTGCGTTATTTCTTTATCAGATAACTTCCTTAATTTCACTATTAATCCGGCATCGCGGTAGGGAAAAGTTTCCTGCGAATTTCTATTTCCAACTGACTTTTTCACAAATTGATGCTTGGGGTTGCTGGGCATGGCCCCTTTGTTTGTCTCAATGCTGTTTTTGGTAAAGCTTAGATTATCTACAGATCTTTCACCTTCACATCTTGTCAATTGTTTTGAACAACTTGACTGTTGTTTTAGTTTCGACAGACCTTCTCTTGCACTTTCTTTCTGTTGTCTTGGAATAATTAACCTTCGTTTTTCAGGAGTAGTGTCCATTTCAGAAATCGATAACGATAAAGGTGGCTTCTCTATATGAGAGTCATCATCAAATGGCTCAGTTTTGACAAAAGTCAAGGTGGGCACAAGTTCTGAATTTAACTCTGTCATCGGATTAGCTCCCTTTTTATCATAAATATTTCGAAAGAGTTTCAAAGGAACAGCATTGTCTTGATGTGAAATTAAGTCTTCTGCCTTATACCCAGGAACGGGACAGGTTATTGGCAATTTAGACGTACCTGCAACGCTAGGCGTTCTAATGACTGGAGTTGTTATGACACTGTTTGATGATAAACTTGATAGTACATTCCGTACTGACTTAGTGTTGTTTTTCATATTTAAACAAAGCCCTTGGTTGCCATGATTTTGTCTAGGCAGTAATTTTGAAGAGTCTGCTTGCAAATCTGTCTTAACTTCAAGTTTACTGAACACTGGCGAAACTTTATGGCTGGGTGACAACATGTCAGGTCTTAACAACGTACCATAACGACCTCTGTTAAAGGTCTGGTTAATGTCAGTAGAAGATGGACTCGTAATCTGAACACATCTTAAAGCTGAATTTGTGGGAGTAAACGCTGACTGCACAATGCTTTCAGAGACAGAAGAAACATGCTCAACTTTCATCCCAGGATCTGATCTCTGTTTTGAAATTTGCTTTTCCAATGGTAAGGTAACACGTAGCATAGTTGTCTCAACACCATGATGTGTAACTGTTTGCTGGACAGTTACAGCTGCATGTCCATCGTTTTGAATAGGCAAAACATTTAATCGACTGCTAATACTTGTCTTATCCATTATTTGTGATTTATCATTTTGCCTAATAGACAGTCTAATGTCGTCATTATGCTGACCTAACTCAGATTTTACTGTGAACAATTCATCCTCTTTTGATACATCAATAACATCAAGTTCTTCAGAGTTTGACCTTACTACTGCCATTTCATCCTCATTTGATAAGTCAACAACGTCATTTTCTAGTGGCTCGGACTTTACTGTATTCGTTTCATCATCCTGTGATAAGTCAATTACATCCTTTTCTATGGTCATGTTCTTCAAAGATGAGATTTCTTTAACGAAACCATGCATACTGCAGCCAAGACTGCGACATTGAGCCACACATGTGCACATTTCTTCTGTTTCTTTTTCTTCATAAAATATTTTGGTATCATTAGCTTCTCCAGACGATTTCTGAATCAAAATATCCTTGTAACCTTTGATAACATCATTCAGCTCCAACATTTCACACATTTCCAACGTTATATCAATACTATCTTCGGCGACAAACAACTTCCCAGTGTACACATACTTGATAATATTGGCAAGTTCTGCAATAGTTACACCTGGAAAGTACATTACATTGTAAAGCACTAGAGAAATACAGATATCTTGCAACGTTCATTGAAGTATGAACAGCTGGTGAGCAAATGTTCAAGAGCCGGATAGTTAAACTTGGCTGATCACCCGATGTTTGTTGTACTTCCATGAACGTCCAATTAACTACCTTTTTTACTTACATTTACATTATCTTCCATTTATATATTGACGGAAAAATCTGGTTTTAAGGCTTATATTATATTCCAATTCTATGACGGTTCCAGCGTAAAGGCTTATAGTGAACTACATCATAGTGTAGTTGATATTTTCTTGTCCTTTGGGATCATTGATTCCATTGTGGAATTTTGAAAATATTTGAGGGTCACTGAAACTAGCTAGTCTGGCCCAGAAAACATGTACACTTCATATTTTCCATTTCTGTGGTGTATTTCGTGCTTCCGAAGGATAACCCTTTTATAGAACATAATTACTAAGAACTAGAGAGATTCTAATTTTATGAAATGTTGGTTGGTGCCTGATGCTCTGTCTCTGGTTGGGCCCACCAGAGTATAACTGTTGGTTTTCTTTTGCTCCAGCATTTCAGTGTTTTCTTGCTGTCGAGTCCTCACCAGTGTTTCACCTCTGTGGCTGATTTTTGTGCTCACGGGGATATTGCGCTGGTGAGTAAGGAGACCTTCATGAGGACTGAAAAAAAATATTTGTCTAAATCGCGACGGAAGTAAAGGCAAGGATTGTGGCCGCGTAAAATCGATTTAAGCCCCCCCCCCCCTCCAGCCCACCCTACCCGCCAGTGGAATTCGTTTCACTGACCGTACCAAGGCGGTTCTTCTGTCGTTGAATTTTTTGTTATGGCTTGTAGTTGAATGTGAGTATCGCTAATATTATTTTGCTTTGGATAGCCAATTGGCCATTTGTAGGAAAGTAACTGTCCTTTTGGCTTCCCGCTAGCGATGTTTCCATTAGGGTCTAGTTGTTTCATGTTTGTGTTTTTTCCGTGGTGTATCTGATGGGAGCAGTGGGTTAATTTTATCGATACCTGATCATTGCCTTCATTTCTGTTTTACACATATATTAATACCAATAAAACCATAACAGTTTTTCCTGTAAACAGCGGAACCTTGATGGAGATGCCATAGGGTCACTGACTCACTTTTGTCCTATCATACAGGGGAGAACCGTGATAAAGTCACTTGGTGATCATGTGACGTCATGAATACCATAACGTCACAATACCGTTAGATAACTTTTTGATTTTCATCTGTAAATGCACTTAAAATGTACATAATTGAATATGGATTACTTTCAAAGAATCGTAAAGAATAATGCTTTCCCATTTAATTGTTTCAAAATTGTAAGAAAAAAATACTTCATGAGGGAAATGACTAACGCATAACATAATTCTTCTTTTTTCGAATTGCATAATACTGAGTATGACATGGTGGCATATTTTCACATCTGCAAAATGGCTACTTTCTTGATCAAAATCAGTGACTATACTGCAACCTTAGGTTGCTGGTATTCATTAGAACCACCTTACTGAGGCAGTTCTAACGAGGTCCCCACAACCTATGTCTTGGGTGCTCGTTAGAACCGCTAATATCAAAGTTCAGCTTGGTGAGGATTAATATAAGATTTGCATACAGGGAAACAAGGAGAAAGTAAATAAAAGTATTTCCTTTGTAAAAGAGCAAGTAAATCTTCCAGGTACATGCAGGCATCTTATTTTATTTAGATCGTTTCTGTATTTTCTTTGAGGGTAGCAGATACACCTTCGGAGAATGCATTGGCTTCAAGAACAGATTTGTCTCCCCAGCCAAAAGTGGCTACACGCTGTTATAGGAAAGAGCAGCCATTGTTTCACTTAATAGAAGATCTTATTCTACTAAGAGGTTAAGTAAACAGGCAGTCCTAACAGTTGTCTCCCTTTAAAACAAGGACCATGAGGTCCTGATCGCTTCCCTGAACCCTGAGTATTACTTGGCCACCTTTTCCTCACCTGAGTGACTATGGTTTTTGGTACTGATAAACAGTTAATGTTATCATGGGGTCATTAAAAATGTTGTAGTACTCAGTCACCCGAAGCTGCATACGAAACAGAAGTGCAGATAATGATCTGGAATCGATACAATTAACCCACAGCCCAATCAGAGGCACCAAAGGAAAAGAAACACAAACATGAAACAACAGTCACTTTCCCCATAAAATGGCCAATTGGCTATCCACAGCAAAATAATATAAGAGACAAAAACACCCAATGATAATCCATAACAAAAATATTGAAGTTTCAAGAATCTGGCCTTGCTGTTCTGGAGAAGAATTTTTTTTTCTATTATAGTTATTATTATTATTTTTAATAGTATCATTATTATTAAATAGCCATGGCAGCTCTTTTGGTCATGTAACATGAACCATTTGAACAAACTTTCGTGCATCCATTGCCATGGCAACTGTATATAGAATTTATTTGAAATTGTTTCAGCAGTTTCAGAGAACATGCACTTTAGAGAGTTGACCAATGACCTTGACATTTTATAGCATTCACAGACATACATACAGTACCTTCTCTCATTTCATAATCACAATATTTTAGAAAAATGCATTTAGCCTCTTTGCCATTCAAAATCCTGAGGGACTTCAAATTTACCTTGTTCAAAGGTAGGTCAAGGTCAACCAAGGATCATCATTGGAATGAATGTGGTTGAACTCAGTCACCTTAAGCCATATACTCAGTTTCAAGAAAATTTGCCTAGAGGTTTTGCAGAAGATTTTAGGGGTTTTAACATTTTTGGCATGGCAACCACCTTTGTCATGTGACCTGGACCATTCGAAGAAACGTTCAATCTGCCACTGTCAGGAAGTTGCAAATAAAATTCAACTGAAATTAGCGCTGCAGTTTTAGCGAAAAGGCATTTGAGCCCCCCCCCCCCCCAAGCGACTTTGTGTCTTCGAGCATTTCGTCATGACAAATTTTAACTGCGCATGCCCAGCCATTCATAGGGGCCAGGGATATGGCTTTCTGTCTGAAGGTTCCTCTTGATTCACTGCTTGTATGAGCGAGTATGGCGAGACTTCACTGCTCGTAAAGGCGATAAGTACAAAAATCGCTTGACGGGGCCCATTTGAAACATCAATGAACCTGCAATCAAAGTGACCTGGGATGAGGGCCATCGAATGACTTAATCCTTTGACATTTATGGACAATCATATTGTACCTATTCTTATGTCATAAAGTAGAATTGTTTTCGAAAAATGCATTAGTTTACCATTTTCTCATTCGAAGGCCTAAGGAGCACAATATGACCTTGCCTCTATTCACGTTGTCATAACTTGTGCCCAATCCCTTTGTACTTTTTTGCAATAAAATATGTTTGATGTAAATCTATGACCTTGCATTAAAATTTGTCAAGGTAAACTAGTTCCATTATTTAAAAAAATCTGGTAGTAATCAGTCACCTAATGCTACATAAAAAATTTCGAGAAAATTGGCCCACCACTTCCGGAGAAGATCTTTTACGTTCTTATACCATATTTGGGCATGGGGTCATCTTGTTATGTAACCTAGACCATCCAATCGTGTTTCCATTCCATTACTGTCAGGAGGCTGCATATGATATTTATTTGAAAATGACCCGACTGTTTAAGAGATAATGTCCTTAGAAATGTCGATGGACCTGCAATCAAAATGACCGTGAGCCAAGGTCTTCTAATGGCTTTGACCACTGGCATTCAAAAACATTCTTTTTACCCATTTTCATGTCTTAGACCAGAACTGATTTAAAACAAGAGCTGTCACTATAAGTGACCAATGCCCCCATAGGAGAAATTTGAGATAAAAAGTGCGGACTAACCCACAAACAAACGGACAGTGCAAAGAAACGTGGAAGTAGTTCGTGTCACAAGGTTTAAGGACGCGTTTTTCAGAAAATAATGGGCCTTAACTCCTTCGCAGATTATAAGATCAACGTGAAAATTGTGTTAGGCACCCTTTTACCTCACAAGGAATCCATGTGCAAAGTCTCAGCTCAAGCGGTGAAGAATGTGGAAATAGTTCGCGTCACAAGGTTTTCGAACGCGTTTTTCAGAAAATCAAGGGCCGTAACTTCGTCGCAGGTGATAGAATCAACTTGAAAATTGTGTTAGGCACCCCTTCAATTCACCAGGAATGCATGTGCAAAGTTTCAGTTCAATCGGTGAAGAAATGTGGAGGTAGTTTGCGTCACAAGATTTTTAGCACATTTTTTAGAAAAATCAAGGGCCATAACGCCAAAACGCTTCATCTGAGCAGAATGAATTTTGTGTTAGGCAAATCTACATATCATTGCAAATGCATATGCAAAAATGTAACAAAACTGTCGAAGAAAATTGGAAGTAGTTCGCGTCACAAGGTTTAAGAACGCGGTTTTCAGAAAATAAAGGGCCGAAGCTCCTTCGCAGATGATAGGATCAACGTGAAAATTGTGCTAGGCACCCCTTTACCTCACAAAAAATGCATGTTCAAAGTTTCAGCTCAAACAGTGAAGAAATGTGGAAGTAGTTCTCGTCACAAGGTTTTCGAACGGGTTTGTCAGAAAATCAAAGGCTGTAACTCCGTCACAGATGATAGGATCAACGTGAAAATTATGTTAGGCATCTCTTTACCTCACAAGGAATGCATGTGCAAAGTTTCAGCTCAAACGCTGAAGAAATGTGGAAGGAGTTCGCGTCACAAGGTTTTCGAACGCGTTGTTCAGAAAATCAAGGACCGTAACTCCATCACAGATGATGAGTGAGTGTTTGAGTTTTACGTCCCACCAACAGCTAAGGCCATACGGAGACGGAACCTCAGTTTAAAGACTCATCCGAAAGTCTGGAGAAGCCCGGGATCGATCCTGCGATCCCTGGTTTACAAGGCGAGCTGCGTAACCACTACACCACGGAGGCTTCTATCATCACAGATGATAGGATCAGCGTGAAAATTGTTTTAGGCACCCCTTCACCTCACAAGGAATGCATGTGCAAAGTTTCAGCTGAATCAGAAATGTGGAAGTAGTTCGCATCACAAAAAAGTGCAGACGTACAAACGCACAAATGGACAGTGCAAAAACTATATGCCCTCCTATGGGGGCATAAACAAGAGGCCCATGGGCCACTATGCTCACCAGAGCTCAGGTGGGCACTGCCCAATTGCAGCCATGTATTTTAACATGATATCATTTTAATCTGCCAAATGAACCCCCCATACCATGTGGACTCAGTATATGAAACATTAGGCCTTTTATGAAGTAGAGGGGGTGGGGCATGGAACCAATGGAGCCCTGGTTGGTGTCACTAAATGTGTCTTATCACAAAGAACAAGAATATATATGGTTTAGCAGTGGGGATCTGCATGGCTGGAGATATAAGTGGAGAGGTTGGAGCATGCCCTGTCGTTCCCAGGAAAGCCCAAGATTGTTGTCCCTAAATGTGTCTTATCATAAGGACCAAGTATATATATGGTTTAGGGGTGGGAATCTGAAAGGTATCCAAGATATCCTTTCATGAAGTGGAAAGGAGAGGACTGGCCCCTGCGGACACCCCTACAGTAGGTGTGCTAATAATAAGGAACAAGAACATATATGAATATGGGGTGGGGATTTGAATGGTTTCTGAAATATATGGCCTTTTATGAAGTGGAAGGGCGGGGCACATTGCCTCAGCACAAAGAGACCCCCAAGTTGGTGTGACTGAATGAGTCTTATCATAAGGAACAAGAATATATATGGTTTAGGGGTGGGGATCTGAACTATTTCTGAGATATGTGGCTTTTAATGAAGTCAAGCGGTGGAGCAAGGCCCGGGCATGCCCCGGGGACTCACAAGCTGGTGTTAATGAATGTGCCTTATCATAAGGAAGATGAATATATATGGTTTAATGGGTGGGGCTCTGAACAGTTTCTGAGATAAAAGGCATTTTGTGAAGTGCAGGGGTGGGGCAAGGCCCAGGGAGACCCCCAGGTTGGTGTCAATGAATGTGTCTTATCATAAGGTACAAGAATATATATGGTTTAGGGGTGGAGATCTGTAAGGTTTCCGAGATATTGTGATATTATGAAATGGAGGGGGTGGGGCATGGCCCCAGCACATCCCTGGGGACCCCCAGGTTGTTGTCACTGAATGTGTCTCATCATAATGAACAAGAACATATATGGTTTAGGGGTAGGGATCTGAACAGTTTCTGAGATATATGGCCTTTTGTGAAGTGAAGGGGGTGGGGCATGGCTCCGGCGCACCCTGGAAGACCCCCAATTTGGGGTCAATGAATGTGTTTTATCATAAGGAGCAAGAATATATATGGTTTAGGGGTGGGGATCTGTAAGGTTTCCGAGATATTGGGCCTTTTATGAAATGGAGGGGCGGGACATGGCCCCGGCGCATCCCGGGGGACCCCCAGTTTGATGTCACTGAATGGGTCTTATCATAAGAAACAAGAGTATATAGGGTTCAGGGGTGGGGATCTGAATGGTTTCCGAGATATTGGGCCTTTTATGAAGTGGAGGGGGTGGGGCATGGCCTCGGCGCATCCCGGAGGACCTCCAGGTTGGTGTCAATGAATGCGTCTTATCAATAGAAACAAGAATATATATGGTTTAGGGGTGGGGATCTGTAAGGTTTCTGAGATATAAGGCATTTTATGAAGTACTGGGGGGCGGCGCATGGCCCCGGCACAACCTGCTGGACCCCCAGGTTGACATAAAAGCATATGGCTGAGAGAAGTTTGCTAAAGGAACATTTCTATGAAAGTTTTGTCAAAATATCTGCAAATGCTTTGTAGTTAATGCCATTTTTCAATTTTCGCCATTATAAGTCTATGAAAAATCTAAGTTGCCATAGCAACCAAACTAAAGAGCCGAATTTCATAAAAAACACAAAACCTGTAAAGGCAAATATGGTGAATATTTCCATAAACTCTCAGCCTCATAGAGCATACGGTTTCTGAGGAGATGATTTTTTAAGTATTTTTTTTCTATTTTTTTCATTTTGGTTTCCATGGCAACCAATACAAATGAGCAGTAGGCCTAAAATCATATGGCAGATAGTAGATTGCCTAAGGAATATTTCTATGAAAGTTTTGTCAAAATATCTGCAGCGGCTTAGCAGTAAATGCCATTTTTCAATTTTCCCCATTATAAGTCTATGGAAACTCTAAGTTGCCATAGCAACCAAACTAATAAGCCGAATTTCATAAAAAACACAAACTTTCAATCCCCCAACCCAAGGATGCTACAGATGAAATTTGGGCCCAATGGGCCTAGCGGCTTCAGAGGAGATGTCGTTTGAAAGTGTTGACGACGACGCAGACGCCGACGACGACGACGACGACGACGACGACGGACAAATGCCTATCCTATAAGCTCCCCCGGAGCCTTCGGCTCTGGTGAGCTAAAAAACAAGATGTGTTTGTGAAACACGAACATGTCCCCGGGCATGGTTATTTTTTTCTTCAAAGTTGGTCACATTTCAAAGTCAAGGTCACAGGTCAAGATTTTTGGTTTGTGTGGGGAGACCTTGGCACAAGGAACTTACATGCCAAATATGAAAGCTCTATCTTAAACGGTTCGAAAATTACGAACAATAAAATTACTTTAAAGAAGGTCAAAGGTCAAGGTCATAGGTCAAAAATTTTGCATGAATGTAAAGCTCTTGTCACAAGGAACCTACATGCAAAATATGATGACCATATCTTAAACGATTCAAAAGTAATGAACAATTTTATTTGTTCCTTTAAGTAGGTCAAAGGTAAAGGTCATGGTCGCATGAATGTAAAACTCTTATCACAAGGAACATACATGCCAAATATGAAGGTTCTAACCCAAATGGTTCGAAAGTTATGACCAAAATGTTAATTTATTCTTTTAAGTGGGTCAAAGGTCAAGGTCACAGGTCAAATTTTTTTCACGCATGAATGTAACGCTCATGTTACAAGGAACTTACATGCCAAATATGAAGGCTGTATCTCAAACGGGTCAAAAGTTATGACCAATGTTAACTTTTTCTTTAATTTAGGTCAAAGCTCAAGGTCACAGGTCAAATTTTTTGTGTGAATGTAAAGCTCTTGTCACAAGGAACTTACATGCAAAATGTGAAGGCTGTCTCTCAAATGGTTCAAAAGTTCTGACGAAAATGTGATTTTTTATTTTAAGTGGGTCAAAGGTCAAGGTCACAAGTCAAATTGGTTTGGATGAATGTAAAGCTTTTGTTACAAGAAACATACATGCCAAATATGAAGGCTGTATCTGAAGCGGTTCAAAAGTTATGACCAATGTTATTTTTTTCTTTTAAGTAGGTCAAAGTTCAGGGTCAAGGTCACAGGTCAAAGTTTTTTGCATGAATGTGAAGCTCTTGTCAAAATGAACCTTCACGCCAAATATGAATATTATATCTCCAAAGGTTCAAAAGTTATGACCAACGTTAAAGTTGTCCACGTACGAGGACTGTTCAAATATGAATGCAAGTAGAAAGTTTTCTCATGCACTAATGAGAAAATCACCGGGAAATAAATATCACAGCGTAGAAAAACATTTTACCTATACATTGATACCAAACCTGTTAAAATCCGTCCCTTTTAGCCATGTATATCGTTCGATAAACACTGTCTACTCTTGTATACTTATACAAAACATGGTTAGAAGAAGGTCAGAGTACGCAGTTGAAATACGACCCTATATTAAGAATCGTTGTACTCTTGGTATACGGTGCGAAGACATTTTTGATGAAATATGTTCGGTTTACGGGCATAATGAAATGTCTGTTCCGACAGTGTTTCGTTGGTGTAAGATATTCAGCTGTGGGCTAGGCTCAACAGAAGATGCACAACATAGTCACGGCCGAAAAGAGCAACATCTGCCAAGATGGTTGTTAGAGTGAAAGAAATAGTTGCTACCGATGCACGATACACCACTAGGCAAATAGCTAGTATGGTTGGCATCTCATTAGGAGCAGCTCATACAATTCTGAAACGGGATTTGAAAATGAGAAAGATCTGTGCTAGATGGAATCCCCATCTGTTGACAGATGAGCAGAAAAAGACACGCGTTCAGTGCGCCAAGAAGTTGCTTAAAAAGTTTCCAAATTACATTGTACGGTCTTTCGCTAATGTCGTCACAGGTGACGAGACATGGGTTCACTTTTTGGAGCCAAAACGAAAGATTCAGAACAAAATATGGGCAACAAAGTATTGAAAAAGACCATGCATTGCAAAGCGGACCATGAGCGTCAAGAAGGTAATGTATGTCATATTCTTTTCAAATCAGGGCCCTGCTATTCAGGTTGCTGTGCCTAAAGGCAAATCTGTAAATGCGAAGTTTTACAAGAATGAAGTTCTTCGAAGATTGAAGAAATATTTCAAAGAAGGAAGACCCGCAACTGGTTTGGCCAGTGTCAGATTCCTTCATGACAATGCGTCATCGCACAAGGCGTTCCTTGTGCAAGACTATCTGAAGCAGGAGAGGTTGTTGAAACACCTCACCCCCCGTATTCCCCTGACCTTGCCCCGTGTGACTTGTTTTTTGTTCCCGCGGCTGAAAAATACCTTTCTGGTCGAAAATTTGCACAGCGCAAACACCTCGGTTCTGCAGTATTCCAGTGCCTTCATAGTATACCTCAAAAAGACTACCAAAATGCATTCAATGATTGAATCAGAAGACTGAAAGTTTGTATATCTGTTAAAGGGGAATACTCTGGGGGGACAAAATAAATTTTTCATCGAAATCTATCACGGAATCATTTTTATGTGCTTAGTTGCATTCACATTTGAACAGTCCTCGTACAAACAAACAAACAAATAGACAGGGCAAAATCAATATGTGCCTGCTGTCGCTGACATAAAAAAAAAAAAAAAAATAAAAAAAAAAAAAAAATCATTGTTTTACATTTTCCCATCGAAAAGCCTGAGGAACAACATTTGACATTGCTGTGAAGTCAATGTCAACCTAGAGTTATCAATTGAACAAACTTGGTATCAGTCATCTAATGCTGCATACCAAGTTTCAAGGCAATCGACCCAGTGGTTCTGGGGAATATGTTTTGATTTTTTTTTTACCATATTTGGGTATGGTGGCCGTCTTGGTAATGTGATCTGGACCATTCCATCAAGGTATTGTTACCCTCATTGTCAGGAGGTTGCGTGTGAAATCTAATAGACTTGGCTCATATTAGAGAAAATACCCTTTAAAATGTCAAATGGACCTACAATCCAAGTGACACTGGACCATGGTCCCTGAATGAGTGAGTGTTTTGAGTTTAACGTCCCACCAACAGCTAAGCTCATACGCAGATGGGGCCTCAGTTTAAAGACTCATCCGAAAGTTTGGAGAAGCCCGGGATCGATCCTGCGATCCCTGGTTTACAAGGCGAGTAGCGTAACCAAGGTCCCTGAATGACATTGACCTTTAACATTCATAGACTACAATATTTTCAAACAAGAGGGCAATGATGGCCCTGGATCGCTCATCTGATTCTATGGCAGGTAATAAAACGTGAATTGGAGGGTTTGAGCAATTTTGGCTGACAGTGACACAAAGAACATTTCTGTGAAATTATTTCAAAATCATTTTAACTAATTAGGAATTGAAGTCATTTTAAAGGCTTCATTTTTTATGATGACTATCATGTTCAGTGGAAAATTTGTCAGAAACATTCATGGAGCATTCAAGATTGTTTTCTTTTTTTAAGAAGAAGTCTTTCAAAAGTTCCCTTTGACAATACAGAACAGAAGTGGAGGAAATGATCAGGAATCGATACAATTAACCCACAGCCCCCATCAGAGATACCAAAGGGAAAGTAACACAAACATGAAACAACAGACCCTAATGGAAATATCAATAGCGGAAAGCCAAAAGGAGAGTCACTTTCCCACAAAATGGCAAATAGGCTATCCAAAACAAAATAATATAAGCGATACAAACACCCATACAGAGCTGACTTGTATGTCACTATTTAGGCACCTTGCGGACAGTGAAGGTCAGGTTCAAGTGCACCAGACAGTGGTAACTAGGGGGATGGGGGTGTTGGTGGATCCCTTTGACGACCAAAGCCGATTTGTATGTCACTATCTGGGCCATGGGCCAACTTGTCGGCATTGAGAGTCAGGTCCTAGTGTTCCAGACAGAGATGAATGGGCCCAGTCTAACTAACAATGACACATGGTGACAAGGTGGGTGGATCCGTTTGACAATACAGAGCTGACTTGGTCCTTTGATGCCTAAATTCGAACTGGATGTAGTCTGTATGCCTCTCCTGGTTATCTGCAAGTTTGATAAAAATTGCATCAGAAATGGCTGAGAAAAGTTGGAGACTTCGTTTTTCCATTGTACGTATATGGTAAAAATTTTCACGCACAAGGGTACGTCACTGCGAAACCGGTTATCAGATTCAAACCAAATTCGACCTTGTCTGAGATATTATGCTTGTCTTTGTTTACTAAAAGCTTCAAAAAGATCAGACAACTAACAGCTGAGACAAAGTGGAAACCCCATTGCACGACCCGCAGAAAAATAGCCATCGGAAGAGATGGCAAATCCCCCGACCAAAAGCCAATATGGCCTTCAGAAGATTGTTCAACAATAGAAAGTGCACCAGAATTAAACCAGCAATATATCACAAAAGTATTGACCATCACAAGATCATACTGTCAGGGGAGATAACTAAAAAACCAGGGCATTCAGAAATGTAGTTCTTGCGCATGACATGCCTGCTTAAGCTCATGTATTTCTGTACAAAGTACCATCAATATGTCTCAAAAGGTATTGGAGATATGGTGATCAGAAGCTGGTCATACTGTTATATTGGAAGGGTAGATAACTCAAATACCACAGCACCAAAAGTTGTGGTTCTTGCACATGACATCCCTTCTGTACCTTGTATACAATTGTACCAAGTTCCTTCAATATATCTCAAAGTGTGTTGGAGTTATGGCCATCACAAGGTTATATTGCCAGGGAAGATAACTAAAAAACCAGAGCAACCAGAGTTGTAATTCTTGAGCATGACACACCTGCTTAACCTCATGTACATCTGCATCAAGTACCATCAATATGTCTCAAAGGGTATTGGAGGTACGATGATCACAAGGTTGTCATACTGTTATATTGGTAGGGGAGATAACTCAAATATCATAGCACCCACAGTTGTGGTTCTTAGGCATGAAGTGCCGTCTCAACGTTGTATACAACTGTGCCAAGTACCATCAATATATCTCAAAGGTTATTGGAGTTATGGCCATCACAAGGTTATATTGTCAGGGGAGATAATTAAAAAACCAGGGCACTCAGAGTTGTGGTTCTTGCACATGACACACCTGCTTAACCTCATGTACAACTGTACCAAGTATCATCAATATATCTCAAAGAGTGTTGGAGATGTGGCCATCACAAGTTAGTAATTCTACATTATTGGAAGGGGAGATAACTAAAAAACCATGGCACCCAGAGTTGTGGTTCTTGTGCATGACACACCGTCTCGGCCTTGCAAACAACTGTGCCAGGTATCATCAATAAATCTTAAAGGGTGTTGGAATTATGGCCATCACAAAGTTGTCACTCTATTTTATTGGAAGGGGAGATAACTTCAAAACCATGGCAACCAGAGTTGTGGTTCTTGTGCATGACATGCCGTCTCAACCTTGTGAACAATTGTGCCAAGAACCATCAATGAATCTCAAAGGGTATATGAGTTATGGCCATCACAAGGTTGGCACTCTATTTAATTGGAAGGGGAGATAACTCCAAAACCATGGCAACCAGAGTTGTGGTTCTTGTGCATGACACGCCGTCTCAGCCTTGTGAATAACTGTGCCAGGTACCATCAATATATCTCAAAGGGTATTGGAGTTATGGCCATCACAAAGTAGTCATTCTATTTTATTGAAAGGGGAGATAACTAAAAAAGTATGGCATCCAGAGTTCTGGTTCTTGCGCATGACACGCCGTCTCGGCCTTGTGAACAATTGTGCCAAGAACCATCAATGAATCTCAAAGTGTATAGGAGTTATGGCCATCACAAGGTTGTCACTCTATTTTATTGGAAGGGGAGATAACTCCAAAACCATGGCAACCAGAGTTTTGGTTCTTGTGCATGACACACCGTCTCAGCCTTGTGAACAACTGTGCCAGGTACCATCAATATATCTCAAAGGGTATTGGAGTTATGGCCATCACAAAGTAGTCATTCTATTTTATTAAAAGGGGAGATAACTAAAAATGTATGCCATCCAGAGTTCTGGTTCTTGCGCATGACACGCCGTCTCGGCCTTGTGAACAATTGTGCCAAGAACCATCAATGAATCTCAAAAGGTATAGGAGTTATGGCCATCACAAGGTTGCGTCTACGGACGGACGGACAGACGGACGGACAGACGGACGGACGCCAGGCTGATCGCTATATCCCCCGAACCTATTCGGTCGGGGGATAAAAAGCGACCGACTGAAGTCGGTTGATTTTCTAAGAGTGCCCTAAAATCAACGTGTCATTCTGTCAGTCTGTCATTCTGTCAGTCTGTCTGTCCGTCCGTAACCCGTTTGTGAAAATTGGTGATAGTGACTTAACCGCTTGGAATATTTAAATAATTTTTGGCATGATACTGATAGATATCAATGAGATCTAACCAATGAACTTGCAAAATATTACATTCCATTTAGTATAGCCTCGCCGATGCGAAGAATGTGAAAATTTTCGAACTGCTTCTCCTCGGAAACCGTTGGGCCGATTGAAGTCAAATTTCATATGGAGCCTCTATGGGATGGGGGGAAACCAAAATTTGCTCATGGGGTCCAGATCACATGACCAAAATGGCCGCCAAGCCATATATGGCCTGTCTGTCTGTCCGTCCGTAACCCGTTTGTGAAAATTGGTGATAGTGACTTAACTGCTTGGAATATTTAAACAATTTTTGGCATACTGATAGATATCAATGAGATCTAACCAATGAACTTGCGAAATATTACATTCAATTCAGAATAGCCTCGCCGAGGTGAAAAATGTGAAAATTTTCGAGCTCCTTCTCCTCGGAAACTGTTGGGCCGATTGAAGTCAAATTTCATATGGAGCCTCTATGGGATGGGGGAAACCAAAATTTGCTCATGGGGTCCAGGTCACATGACCAAAATGGCCGCAAAGCCATATATGGTAAAACCCTTCAAAAATAGTCTTCTCCAGAACCACTGGGCAGATTTCCACGAAACTTGATATATGCATCTGGGACGTAGGCCCATCATAAATTGCTAAAATGGTGACCCTGGGTTGACCTTGACCTTCTTTGTGCCTAGGTCAAACTTTGACACATATGCTTTTGTATTGGAAAAGTGAGAATGCATTTTATCCTGCAAACGATTCAGAATACAGTACTAAAGTATAAGATATATTTTTGCTCCTTAGGATAAGGCGCATTAATTGGGGGAACCGCTTTAGGTCCAGGACACATGACCAAAATGGCCGCCATACCCATATATGGTAACACTCATAAAGCTAAAAGCATCCGGCGGGTCGTGCACTTCAGCTGAAGCACTGGTTTGTCCCTTATTTTTATGCTCAAGGTCAGGTAACTCCAAAGCTGTTTGTCCTGCGAGGCCCAAATTCGAACTGGACGTAGACTGTATGCCTCTCCTGGTTCTCTTCAAGTTTGATAAAGATCGGATCAGAAATGGCTGAGAAAAATTGGAGACGTCGCTTTCCCAATTAAAAGTCTATGGAAGTGTTTGTTTCCATGGCAACCAAAGTTCTGATCAAAACTAGTCCAAAATCTAATGCAGTCAATCCCCAACCCAGTGGTGCTGCATATAAAATTTGATCAAGATTGGCCAGCTAGTAAGTGAGATATTGAAGTTAAAAGGTGTGGACGACGGACGGACGCCGGAGCCTGCCTATACTATAAGCTCAGCTTGTGATGAGCTTAAAATGAGCAGTCGACCTAAAATCATATGGCAGATAGATTGCATTTAAAAGGAACATTTCTATGAACTTTTTGGTCAAAATATCTGCAAAGGCTTGATTTCTAATTTTGCCCATTATAAGTCGAAGGAAACTCTAACTCACATTTTTCAGCAAAAAATATGAAAAAATTTGATTTGCAAAAGCTACTTATATTTTCAGCAAAAATAGTAGCATATTTGCCATAACAAATGATCAGTTTTCAGAATATGTTAATTAACATCATTTATATGAACAACTGACCCCAAACTTTCACTTAAAGTAATTTGGCATTTCTTACGTTATCCCTGAAATACTGGAATCGACATGGTTACAGTATCTTCTCAATGAGAGAGAAATAGAGGATCTTACATGAGTGCTCACGAATTATTGAATTTATTAAACGAGTTGAGGTAAAGTGATAAAATGTGAGGCTTTGCCAAGCATTTTATCCCTTTTCCTCAATGAGTTTAAAAAATTCAATAATACATGAGCATGAATGCAAGATTCTATTTATCATATGCCAATAAAAACGCTTTTTTACAAACATGTCAATATTCTGCCATAAGGAAACGCTACGTCGTTAAGGATGGCGTACGTGTAGCGTTACGGGACGTATCTTACTAATTTGCAAATTTAATCCACTAGTGGATTTTCAAATTAATTACATCGCGTTATTACACTCTCAGGCGAGACGTCATATGATAAACTACAGTACTTCATGAAGTTTTCCTGTAAGATTGTGTACAAATACACCATCCACCTTGTGAACCTTTTTTCATATATTTGCCCTTTCCAGGGCCTGACAGACCCACTGCCCAGCTGCCCAGCTGCCTGGGACAAGTCTAAATTTTGGCTGGGTAAGCAATTTTTTTAATTTCACTTGCCCTGAAAAATGTATAGAATTGTAACTATTTTCAAGATGCTGTACGCTGTCTGGTAAGTGGTTGAAACTGGGATTTGTCAGGACCTGCCTTTCAAGCTTGCATCACTTTTACTGAGCCAAGCATTAACCATTGATAATTCGAGTACATAGAGAAAAACCATCAGGCCTTCTGATGCAGAACTTGACCTCTCACATGCGGCTGGCTGGTTGGTTTGAAGTTTAACCCTTATCCTGCTGAATAATTTTATTAGCCACACCCATTTCAAACTATCAGCCAATCAGATTACAAATTTATAAACTGAAGAGCTGAATAATTCATAAACTGAAGGACAATGCAGATCCTGATCAGATGGCTTCTTCAGAGGTAGGGGTAGGGATTGTCATGTACAGCAGGATTAGGTTTAATAACCCAGTCAACATTATACTTTCAGCTTGTCTAAACACACTTCGTGATCAGGCCCATGCTAAAGTATTTAGGCAGTATAAGTGAAAATTCTTTTTAGAGAAACTGATATGAAAAACTACCCGTGTTGAATCAGATGAATTGAGAGAAAGGCCATTCTATTGCACATGCGTATGTAATGCGACGTCTGATTGATAACGTCAAAAAATTGTGACAGTATACTGTCGGAAAGTAGAAGTAAAACAAAGATCAGGAATTGATACAATTAACTTACTCCATCCATAAAAGACACCAAAGGGAAAGAAATACAAACATTAATAGACCAGACCATAATGGAAACCTAAACAAAGGAAGGCCATATGGACAGTTACTTTACACTTTACAGAAACCTGAAGCATATAACGTCGCTTTGCAATGGCTGACATTTGGTTTTACTCAGTTCGCAGCGCTTACTGTTTTGTGCAAAATAGTATAGTTTTTAACAAAACAACCGCATAAGTGCATTAGAATGGGAATAACTGTATCGGAAGTTGTCATTTGGGGAGGTAAATTACTGGTTTTACAGTTGGAAATGCTGTATTACGGCTCCACTTACTTGTCACCGTAAAATTAAATTTCCAACCTTAAAAATGCCGATTTACTTCCGCAAATGACAATTTTCAATACAGTTATCCCCTAATTGAAGATATTTTGTGGTCAATCTCCATGAAAGAACATTGCCAAAATCTGCACTGCAACCTGCAGATTAACAATTTGGCACAAATGCAACCGAGAACTGGTTGGTTGATTTGAGGTTTAACGTCCCCGTCAACACTGTAAAGGTCATTTTTGAGACGTTGCTTCCAATTTTGTGGGACTTTTACGCGACATTGAGATGAAATGACATCTCAAGCCCTGTCGCCCAATGAAAACAATAGGGTTTATTAGCATGGACGGTCCGCCTTGCACCTCGGTTCCTGGACAGGCATCCTCTAAGCGGTTACCAGTACTAGTGTAGGGGCCGGATTCAGCTCTGCGTAAAAGCATCATGCAACCCATATATTTCTTCAAGCCCCTATGGGCGGGGGCAAACTGAGAACTGGAGCCTGACTGTGATGTTTGTGGTCTAAACCTACAGCAGTGAGAGATATATGTAATACATTACGAAACACGCCTATACAGGCCTCATACTGACCAAGATTTTCCATGCCTGAAAGACCCGATTTTGCAGCCTTAACCCTCATCCTGCTGAACACAGTAACCAATACCTTTGCAAACAGTGTAGATCCAGATCAGATGGCTTCATAGGATCTACACTGTTTGTAATGCAGTTTCTGATTTGAATAAATACATTATATCAAGTAATTTGATTGGTGAATACCGGTAGTCAGAAATGGGTGTAGCTAAATAATCTTATTCAGCAGGATAAACGTTAATTTAAACTGAATATAGGAGGAAAAATCAAAATCTAAAAAGCCTGAAATCATGAAAAATCAAGAAAAAGTCAAGATCTAAAAGCCTGAAATCCTGCATATGCCTGAAAAATATGAGGCCTGCTATACAAGTGTATTGGAAGATTTTACCACCCAAAAAGGAAAACTTCCAGATAAAGAATCTGATATGAATCTTCTTTTTGCTCAAAACATAGATTGTGGGGACTTGATAGAACCACCTCAACGAGGCGGTTCTATCAAATCCCCACAACCTATGTTTTTGAGAAGAAATAAGAAAAATAATGTTTACCCCTGAAAACCACAGTTTTACTATATAAATAAACAAGAGGCCCATGGGCCACTATGCT